>JAUPFT010000007.1:45432214-45837214 GCA_036936625.1 Parnassius smintheus behrii
GTATCACTCTGGCTTTTGAACGGGGAGGTTGTGTCGCTTACGATCAGAATATACATGACGCAACAGGACAACGTAAAATTAAAATGGGAAATAACCGTAATAAAAATAAGAAGCGACTGGCTTGGCATTATATGATAAACAGGCATAAATATGATAAACCTAATGAAATAAGTGTCTAACGACCTTTCTACTTACAGTATTAGTGATTACAAACATGTCGGTACATAGCATACGACGCGCGGACAAGTGGGGACGAAATTAGAATTTGAGCGGACTTACTCTTTCCCCTTAAGCAATAAGTATTCTACCTTCACTCAGTTAACATATACCAGATATTTGACACGAATTTCGAACCAAATATGATATACGATACGTGATGACTGATCACTTATGGATCTGAGATGTGGTCCTTTACTGTAGGCCGTATAAGGAAGCTCCAGGTCGCAAGCTAGCTTTGGAGTGTTATATCCTCCGTAGAACCAGAGTAAGCGACATAGCCCAACGGATATACTTCGAAGACCCGACAACCGATGGGGAAGAAAGGTTCTCGAGAGGCTACCTCGTACCGGTGTTGGGCGGCCCCCCACTAGATAGAGTAACGACCAGGTAAGACATGCAGGAAGTCGATGGATGCAGGTGGCTCAGGACCGTGTTTTACTGAATTCGTTGAGGAGGATTATGCCTCAGCAGATTACTTGTGTAGATCTGTAATGATGATGACGATGATGACGTTAATATAACATAATAAGTATTTTAAAATTTGTCATTTTTAATCCACACCTTACCGGAAAATCCCTAATAAATCTTATAATCCCCCACATTAATTTCTGTTAAAGCGGATCTTGACAGGATAGCAACAAAACCTGTCAATTAAATAAATCGACAAGGTCATCGTTATCATATAAAAAATGAACATGCAATTTTTGATGCATCCATGTAACACGTGAAATAATCCACCGAATTACATGATTATCTTATCATATCAATGTTTCAGTATCCATTGTAAATACATAATAAACACATCGAGATAGTAAATCGCATTTGATCTTTGAAATCTTCAAACACTTGTAGTTGTGGTAGTAAACATTACTGGACTTCGTGCTCATCTGATAATTTCCACGTGATAAGTGTAGTCACATACGTCCTATGTCATGCCTGCGTGACTACATGACAAAATAATGAACGAATTTAACTTAAGTACCCGCTAATTGTTAGTTTCTATTTTGAGTGCACATTTAGTGAAGAAAACTACATATCCTAGAAATAAAATATTTGGAGTAAATGTGAAGTCAATGTACTTCAGCAGCGCGGCGGCCTTAATACTCCATAAATCTTCCAGAAATGCGAGGCCTTCACCTAGCAGAAGGGATTTATGTAAGCTATAACTTTGAAACAATAGCATATAAATGCATTAATATACACTCCATAAACGACATACCAGGAAAAGATAATTATAATAACTAAAATATTACTGGTATAGTTGTGGCACGAAAAGTTCGGCTCGACCAGGGAAGGACCACGCTCTCACAGAATACCAGCGTCAAATAGCAGCTTAATGCTGCTGTATTTCGTTTGGTGAGTGCAGAGAACCCGAGACCCTCTTTACTGGAAAGCCTCGTTTCCAGGGGGAGACAACAAATAAGATTTAAGTTTTCAACTCTTACTCGTAACACATGCAGGCACGCAATTTTTTTTTAATACGAACGTACCTTAGATATTATTTAAAAGTTTGAATTTGTTTGATGATTTTTATAGAATAAGGCACGCACTCCACCTAATGGCAAGTGGATTAAATATCGACAGAAACAGAAACTTTTTTATTCAATGTGGATTATAAACAATACTTATTTAAAGTCACTTTTTTCATTTACCACAGCGCCCTAGGCTAGCATCTCATTGACACTGGTAGTTGTAATTTATAATATATGGCCGATATTATTATTTATCACTATTATACTATTATACTACTACCACTCATTTTGTTAATAATCTATATTATTATCTGTTTATATAAAAGAGGATTTTCTGAGTGACCTGCCTCATCTGTTGACGCACCACCAGAGGCGGATTGTCAGTTGTCAGCCTGGAGGACTAAGATGATATCCCTCGTTTTCAGTAAAAAGCGTCTCCGAATCTCAACACTCACCATATGCTGGTACGGTTACGCTGGTATTCTGTGAGATCGTAGGCCTTCCCCAGTCTAGCCGACCCGTTCGTACTACAACCACAATAAACACAATTCTTATTTATGAAAGTTGTGATCACAGTTTTTTATTACGGTATATTACGGTTAGCATATATTTATCATAGTCTATGTACATAACTTAATTTCTGAAAAATATATTGACATCATTAAATAATTATCTGCTTATCATACCAAAACACATTTCCATAACTGCACCCATCGCTAGCAACAAGTAGGGTTGCCAACTCTAATATATTATAATATAGCATCCTACGTTATTTGTGGTCCAAATACTAACGCATTTGGACCACACATTACTTAAGCTGTTAATAAAGGTTCAAAGCAAAACAAAATATTCTTTTAAAACATAAAATATCAATTTGAATCATCATCATCATTATAGCTCTTGACAATTCTTCTTGACAACAGTGGTAGAGCCACGCGGCAGCTTTGCTGTTGCACGTACGGGCCGGCTCAAACCGGGGTGGTACCACGACCTCACAGAATACCGGCGTGAAGTGGAAGCTCTGCTTCCGCGTTTCATCTGGTGAGTGCAGGTGGCCGGAGGCCCAAATCCCCCCCCCCCCCCCATCGACATGGTAGCGAATTAAATAATGATCGACTACCCCAGGAAGGTACCAGCACCCCTGGAGAATCCCTCGCTGAGCATCCACGACCATGTTTCTCCACTTCTGAGCGTGGGTGTTCAGGCTGCCGCGCGTATTCTGGGGGGGGGGGGGCAAAATTCCGCTCAAGACAACAACTGCTCGGGGCAAACGGTGCAACAAGACCAAGGCGACCCCTGCCACGCTGTCCGTGAATTTCTGCAATATCAGGGGACTTCACTCTAACCTAAACGCCGTCCACTACCATCTCGAGACGGCGAGGCCGGCTCTGCTCTTTCTGACCGAGACGCAGGTGTCCTCTCCGGCTGATGTCTCGTATCTTTCCTACCCGGGGTACAAACTGGAACACTCCTTTGTGCCTCGAGCTGGAGTTTGCGTTTACGTCAGAGAGGACATCTGCTCTCGACGCCTCGGGAGACTTGAAGGTTCAGACCTGTCCATCCTTTGGCTACGCGTAGACAGCGACGACCATCCGCGCGCCTACGGGTGCCTCTATAGGTCCTATAGCGGTAATGCCGAAACAGACCGACTCTTCGACCACGTCCAAATGGCTGCAGATTCGTTGCTACAGCAGATCCCCTCCGCAGAGATCGTGATCCTCGGCGACTATAACGCCCATCACGCCGAATAGCTTGGTTCACGTTTAACCGATCATGCGAGGAGATCTGTTCATGATTTTGCCTTGGCATATGGTCTGACACAACTGGTTACTTCGCCTACGCGGATTCCAGATGTGGAGGATAATGCACCTTCCCTGTTGGACCTTCTGCTGACCTCTTACCCGGACGGATATCAGATTTCCAACGACGCTCCTTTAGGCTCCTCGGACCATTATCTGGTCCGGGGTGTGGTGCCACTCACGCTGAAATCGCGGTTGCATCCTGCAGGCTGCCGCCGTGTTTGGCACTATAGGTCAGCCGATTGGGATGGGATGCGGTCTTTCTTTGCATTCTACCCTTGGGTGCGGGTTTGCTTCTCGCCGGATGATCCCAACGTTGTTGCGGATTCTGTTGCTGATGTGGTACTTCAGGGTATGGAACTTTTTATTCCTTCCTCTGTGGTGCCCATTGGAGGTAAGTCTCAGCCATGGTTTGGTCGCTCCTGTAAAATAGCATCATGTTATAAGCAGGAGTGCTACCAAGCCTGGGCTGATGCATCAGCTTCCCGGGATGTAAATACCAGCGCTCTAAAAAAGAAGTATAATTCCACCTCTAGGTCCTTCAAAAGAGTCATTGCCAAGGCAAAGTCAGAGGACATAGGCAGAATTGGCGAGAAACTAGTTCGCCTTCCTTCTGGAACACGTGCATTCTGGTCTCTCGCCAAGGCTGCCCAGGGGAATTTCTGTCAGCCATCTCTTCCATCTCTGCACAGGGAGGACGACTCACTGGCCCATACCTCAAAGGAGAAAGCCGATCTTCTAGGCTCTTTCTTTGCGTCTAACTCGACTCTCGATGACGGGGGGAGTACGCCGCCGACCATCCCGCGGTGTGAGTGCTCCATGCCGGAAGTACACTTCACACAGCGCTCGGTTCGCAAAGCACTCTTCTCCCTGGACATCCACAAGTCGAGTGGACCTGACAGAATCCCCCCAATTGTGCTGAGGACGTGTGCTCCAGAGTTGGCACCGGTTTTAACGCGTTTTTTCCGGTACTCCTACTCCCTAGGCGTAGTTCCACGGAAGACGGCTTACGTCCACCCGATCCCTAAAAAAGGCGACCGCTCTGACCCGTCCAACTACCGGCCAATTGCCATCACCTTGTTCTCCAAAACAATGGAGTCCATTGTAAACTGCCAGCTCATGAGGTACCTTGAAGATCACCAGCTGATTAGTGACCGCCAATACGGTTTTTGCCGTGGTCGGTCAGCTGGTGATCTTCTGGTCTACCTAACTCACAGATGGGCGGAGGTAGTAGAGTTCAAAGGGGAGGCATTGGCCGTTAGTTTGGACATTGCGAAGGCCTCGATCGGGTTTGGCACAAAGCGCTTCTTTCGAAGCTCCCTTCCTATGGGCTTCCCGAGAAATTGTGCGATTGGATCACCAGCTTTCTTGCAGATTGGAGCATCAAGGTCGTTGTAGACGGTGCAAGCTCCGATTGCAAGCCTATTAATGCTGGTGTTCCACAGGACTGCGTGCTATCGCCAACGCTGTTTCTTCTGCATATCAATGACATGTTGCATACCTGTAACATTCATTGCTATGCAGATGACAGCACTGGTGATGCTCTTTACACCAGCCGAGCAAATATTTCTCGGGAAAACGTCTCCGAGTGCCGGGACAAACTTGTGTCTGAAGTCGAGTCTTTGCTGGACAGAGTCTCGGATTGGTGGCGACTAAATCTAGTCCACTTTAACCCCCAGAAGACACAAGTTGCGCGTTTACCGCTAAAAAGATCCCCTTTGTCGTATCCCCTTAGTTTCAAGGCACTCCCCTTGTTGCCTCAGCCAGTATCGGAATAATCGGCGTCGACATATCGAGTGACGTGCAGTTTCGTGGTCACTTAGAAGGGAAGGCCAAATTGGCCTCTAAAAAGCTTGGCGTGCTCAGCAGAGCAGGACAGCATTTCATGCCGGCACACCGCCTGCAACTTTGCAAGGCGCAGGTTCGGCCGCAGATGGAATACTGTTCCCATCTCTGGGCTGGGGCTCCCCAGTACCAGCTCCTTCCACTTGACTGCATCCAGCGCAGAGCGGCTCGAATCGTCGACGACCGAGTGCTTTCCGATCGGCTCGATTCACTGGCGCTGCGAAGAGATGTTGCATCTCTTTGCGTATTTTACGGGGAGTGCACTGAGGAATTGTTCGGATTAATCCCAGCCGCCAAATTTCGTGAACGCACTACACGGCAAACGTCCCGATACCATCCACACCATCTGGATGCTTGGCGGTCCAGCACTGTACGTTTCACAAGGAGTTTTCTTCCACGTACAACCACTCTGTGGAATAGTTTACCACCGGCGATTTTTCCGGACCGATACGACCCGGGGACCTTCAAGAAAAGAGCTTACTCCTTTCTTAAGGGCCGGCAACGCACCCGCAATTCTCCTGGTGTTGCGGTTGATCATGGGCGGCGGTAGTCACTTAACATCAGGTGACCCGCATGCTCGTTTGTGCCTTCTTCTATAAAAAAAAATTCCACTGCTGAACATAGGCCTCAACCCAAGGAATTCCACAGCACACGGTTCCTGAATCATCTGCATTCATCGACTTCCTGCATGTCTTATCAGGGCGTTACTTCATTAGTCGTCATTTCATACTATACGAGTATGTTTATTTTTCAACATCTTCTATATTTCACAGGCCTCAAAAATACTTTATTTAAAACAAACATTGGCAACCCTAGCAACAAGAAACCTTTAGGTGAACCAACTGGCTACCGTCATTAAACTACTACTGCTTTACAAATAAGTTGTTACACGAGTAACTACAAGTAAATATTTATACAATTACGTTCCTTCTAATAAATAGAAATGCGTGCGCAGGAATTACATGCTTTAATTCCTCTATCTGCTTTCCACCATCGGTCTACCAGATTGTTGGCAGGTCTTCACTCCTTTATATTTCACGAATTAGAACCTAAAAGTTTGCTTCATCCTTTGCAATGTGTACGTGTTCTTTCACTTCTTTGCTGTACGCCATTGAAAGAATTTGCAAGCGCGGCGTCTGAATCTGAATGAATACAATCTGAGCATCTTCAAGGCAAGAGTGAATAAGTTTTTGTTGCGCTATGAAAGTGCGATTCACCATCTAATGTTCCATCACCATTTACCACCAGGTGGGATTCTGGTCAAACACTGGCTTATAATAAGTAAAAAAAGGAAAACAACTTTCATACTATACTTTAACCAGTTATGTACATCAAATTAAATATATTTTTCTTAAATATGAGCATCTTTTTAAATAAACAGTAAATTAAGAGAAAAATTTGCTGTAACTTCAATTAACTATCAAAATCTATATGAATATATGTTTCATTGCATTTTTATTGCCATATACACTTAATAACTACTACATAGTTGACATTATTTTTCCTTTATTCTTTTTCTTTTTTTATTTCATATATTTATTTAATTACATATTATTCATACACTATATTATATAATATGTCATTTATACGGATATTTATTTATGTAGTTTATAAGCATGTATGTGCATATTATATTTGTGGTATGTATGTATGTAATATTGGAGGTATATTTAAATGTGTTGTGTTTGTATATACTACGTGTATACTTATATATTTATTTATAATGTTCGCTCCTTCCAACAACTTTTTAGTCTTTGGCACCCAGGGTTGACTTGCAGAGAATGCCAAATGGTATTAAGTCCGTCCTATGTACCCTTTAGCTTAAGGTGTTACATTTAGGTTTTAAATAAATAAATAATACCAACATACACATAAGTCAAATATCGTACATATTTTAAGCTTTTCTTTTGATTTGTTCAGGGAACCAACTTTTAATAAGTTTACAATAAGCATGCAACAGCCAGCTTTTAGAACTTCGCCATGTGTTCTTGTAATACGAGTGGTAAACGAATCTTCAGTTTTATTGAAGTTTCGTTATTATTATTATTATTAACTTAAGTGGTGATTATCTCTATATCTGTATCTTTCTATTGTCATTAATGAATAGAAAAACTTTAAGTATTTATTAAACTGACGTCCATTTTTATTGTAATGCCCACAGAATACAGAATACCGTCCATAAATTACGTGAGGTGTTTTTTTAAATTTTCTGTAAAACTTTATTTTCAATATTATATAAGAACTTTATTTTTATTCGGTGCAATCATCACTCGTATCTTCACTTGATGTTTATTCAAAAGAACTGTCTGTAACATTAATTATAAAGTGATCTGTAGTTTGGTCAATTGTATCATCGATGCCACATGCAAAAAGTGACGCTTCTCTGGCTGCCATTGTCACGTTTCTTTTAGAACGAACTGACGTAACGTGCGTTTTGTTTATTTTAAAGGGATGAATTTGCAAAAGCTCAATATGGTGATTATATTGCTTCAAATATGTTTTAATATGAAACTGATATTAAATGAATTGCTGCGTTACTTACTATAAATTGAAATATAAAATATAATACATTTTTCACGATGTACCGTAAGATTTTACGATGTTTATAGAAACCACGGACAATATTATTTCAGAAAAAAAAACAAAACTTATGTGTTTACCTAGAAGTGTGAATAATATCAATATTTAAATATTGTTATCACATCTGAATTGAGATTTTGTAAGTTACGCCTTTTGACACTCGGCTCATATCTGAGGTCATTGTCCGTTTTTCTCAATCGATTTGGCACATACTATATTAGTTGTGCTCTTTGTCTGTCTGGAGTGTACATCTTTATCTACCATATACATCTTTGTTTCAATTTGTGAGCCAGTATAACGACATTTTCTTTTTGTACTCAGAAGTGACAAAGAAGTGTATCTGTAAAATTCTTTGCTTAATGTTGGATGCCGTTATCTATCCTTATTTGTCATTCCAATCTTTAAAAACAATAAGAAATATCAAGCCGATCTTGTAATGTTCAACTGATAATTCGGCTATCCTTGACATATGCCTGATTTCATATACCTGATCTGGCAACAGGAAAAAGCATCGAAAATAAAAATATCTGATACCGATAAAAAGAGATTCATAGGTACCTATATCCAGCAATGAACTTATCGGGTTAATGATATTGATGACGATGATTGAACTGAAAGTGAATATAAAAAGCAATTTAAACTATAATAAATTCTTTCGATATTTCGATACAGAAATAACTCAATAGCAAGGTACGTATTATGTTCCTAGGAACAAAGTCCCAAACATTCTACACACGTTGCCAATGCATTATATTAAACGAAAATGACATTATTTATAACTATTAGCAAATAATAATAAATAGTGTAATTTTGGCAATACTACACCGGCCTTATAATCTTAAGAATCTCAGTATACAGATGCAACGCAGATATGCCAGAAGTAAATCTACACGAGCATTACGTAATTGATATTTCATAGTTTAAAGATATATTTACACAATCTATCCGGGTTCAGATTGCGCAAGTCATTTTGATCCAGAAATATTTATTTTATATGCGTGGTAGAGCATTGCTGCGGTTGTACGAGTAGTATAGTTGTAGCACGAATGGGCCGGCTCGACCGGGGAAGAACCACCCTCTCACAGAATACCAGCGTAAAATAGTAGCTTAAAGCTACTGTGTTTCGTATGGTGAGTGTAGGGAACCGGAGACCCTTTTTACTAGAAACGAGGCATTCCATCGTAGTCCTCACAGGTCCAAAACGCATCTTGCATTTTGATTTGTAATCAAGGATAGATGTAGATATCTATGGGCTACATCATCCACTTACCATCAGGTGGACAGTGTGCTCGTTCGACACCCTTATCCTATAAAAAAAATATATAGAATTTGTTAGTAAATTGACTACAGTGTCACCTATCGGATTCTAGAATAGATTCGTATGTACCTTGACCTCGACAAAACCAATTTATTCTGTGAATATTTGATAAAAAAGTATTGGAAAATGAAAACCCGTTAAAATATAAAAAATATCACTGAGAATCTAAATACAAAACTCAAGCTTTCTAATAAAATTTTTCAACAGAGGACATTTGAAATGAAACTAAAAATAATAACAAAGCATAAGTTCCTGACAGACATGCAAAACATGCCAAATGTCGGAAACACAAAAAATTGTCTAAATTTATTGGTTTGGCACGTAATAGTTTCAAAGTTCGATCTACATAAAAACGCTTTTTACGTAAGCTTAAATATTTTTATTTCGGTACTTGGCACTGGGAACACGTGAGATTTCTATCTACTTTGGTTGTTTGACGCCATTCCCGTTCGACATCTCGTTTCGTAACGTTGCTATAGCAATATCCTGTTATTGTTAAAGTAAAGAAAAATTTCACCGACCGGTAATTAAATCTTCCTAAAAACAATGGAATAAATCATTAGTGTTTGACTGTTTTGTTGAACTGAAACAACTTTAGCTAATGGTTCGAGTGGCTTTGGTATTTTTATTGTGTTGTTATCAGTATTTTAGTAATAATCTTTTCAAACGAGTAACGTGTCAGAGAGTGTAAGAGAGATCTGGCTATCTATCTGCAAGTAATCTTGCTCATTTGCTATTAATATTCAATCAGTTAATAAATTATTTATTTACTCAGGAAATCCGCACACAAAATAGAAAAACGTTTTCTAAAATCTTTAAGCAAATTGTTTCTATTGCTCTTCAAACTACTTTTAACACTAAATTAAAATATTAAATATAATAAACTAACAACACAACGCTTCAGCAACGTCTATTTGGACCTAGAGTATTTTGAGTACGATGACAAATATATAAGAACTGCTATGATTCGTACTAACACCAGTAATCTTAACAAACAATTTCAAATGTCCAAAGAAAAGTAATTTAATTTATTATTATCAAAACCACGGCAACGTCTTACTACAGTCAGGCCTGAGAGGCGAATCAAATTTCGATAGAGATTTTGACCTTTGAACTACGCGATCTGAATCATGATACAAGCCGATCATACTTCACACGTTTTTATTAAATTGGCTGGTGCAGTCTATGGACACCTGCAGCCAACTTCAAACAAATAACGCTAGGGTTTCTTACGTAATAGAGTCATGCTGCAGATACTTTGTGGTTTCAACACGAATGGGTCGGCCCGACCGGGGTAGCACCACGCTCTCACACAATACCAGCGTAAAATAGCTGCTTAAGGGGAAATATAATCTCAAATGGCTTAGCAAGATCCTTCGTTGTGCCGAAAATATTGCAGCATTAATTTTGAAATAAATATATGGTAAAGTTGAGGGATTATGTTAGACGAAAACACGATTTCGTAAAATTTTCTCGATAGAAAAAAAATCCAAAGTTACCTCCAAATTAAACAATAAACCGCTGTTATTCATAAAATACTTTAAATAAGATCATGAAACTTTGCATACTAACTGAACTAACTATAAAGCAGTGCTTATGTTATTTACTTTTTTTAAATACCATTATTTTCACTGTAAAAAGAAATTACCTAAACTATCGGCCTTTTGAGCGTGATTCCTGCCGCACGGTCACTTCGCTTCGACCCTTGAACGGGGAGGTTGTGTCGCTTACGATCAGAATATACATTACGCAACAGGACAACGTAAAATTAAAATGGGAAATAACCGTAATAAAAATAAGAAGCGACTGACTTGGCATTAAGAAACATGCATAAATATGATAAACCTAATGAAATAAGTGTCTAACGACCTTTCTACTTACAGTATTAGTGATCACAAACATGTCGGTACATAGCATACGACGCGCGGGCAAGTGGGGACGAAATTAGAATTTGAGCTGACTTACTCTATCCCCTTAATGTTGATGTGTTTCGTATTATAGTGAGTGTAGAGAACCGGAGATCCTTTTTACTGGAAACGAGGCATTCCACCTCATTGTCCAGGGTGACCACTCATCTGCATTTTAATTCTTAATTGACGATAAATGTAGATCTCTATGGGCCACAGCATCCACTTACCATCAGGTAGACTGTGTGCTCGTTTGTCACCCTCATTCTATAAAAAATGTGGTGGTACCAAACGAACTCATAGACAGAAAAGGAGTATTACCGCATATATAAATTATATTTTAACAAATTGTTTTCTTTAACACCATTATGCAACAAAACAGTGTTAAAGGATAACATGATAAAATCTTTTTTACGTAAACTTATCAGCTATTCAATTTTTGAAATTTAGAATGCGGTTTTCCAATAATGAAACTCCTTGCCTTAGGAACACATATCTGCAGGGTTTCTTGCAATCGGAAAAAAAGTTGGTACAAATAAAAACTTAACTTGAAGAATAAATACTTCTTCGGGTTTCTTAAAAAGTTTCTCTTTGGTCTTTCATGCTTCTTTCTAAATAAAAATACTAAAATACGTTGAAAGTGTATAATAATCCATTTTTAAATAAAAACATGAATTTTGTAAGCTTAACAAATGTCCTGGATTTAGTTTACATTTAAAAAATGTAAAATAATATTAGATTGAAAATTTAGAAGAAAAAGTGCTGATGATCTTCAAACGGCTGAAAAGATTTTCTTTAATCATAGCTAAGAACACTCTCTATCAAGTCGTCTTTCAAAGAAAAAAAATTGATCAAAATCTGTTCATCTCTTTAGGAGCTACGAGTACGACGAACACACAGATTAAAGACACACGTTAAACATATAACACCCCTTTTCTCATCGGTGGTTTGAAAATAGGAATTCTATTGACGTCGATTTTTAAAGTTATTAAATTGTAATGTTAATTTAGATTTTTACATTTCAAAATAAAAGGAAGTAAATTAAGTACCTATAACACTTTTGTTTTTATAATATAAGGGTAACAATACTGTGGCCCATAGATATCTGTATTTATTCTCGATTAAGAATCAAAATGCAAATGCGGGCAATGCATTAAGGACTAAAATGAAACATCTCTTATCCAGAAAAAAAGGTTTCCGGTTCTCTTCACTCACCATACGTAACATAGCAGCATTAAGCTGCTGGTTTACACTCATATTCTGTGAGAGCGTGGTCCTTCCACAGTCTTGCCGACCCGTTCGTGCTACAACCATAATATAGCTGCAGCATGGCTCTACCACGTGCATAAATAACATGTATAAATCCGATGTAGATGAGACAAAAAAGATTTTATTATTACAATTACAGTATCGGTTAAATAATAGTGAAACATTCTAATAAAGTAAAAATAAATTAACGGAATTAAAAGAAACAAATCAGGAAATGGGCAACAGCGTCGGTCTATAGACTAAAATTAGAAAACTGCGGTTGCCAATCCGCTTATTGAGCGTGGCAACTATGGCAAGTATCCCCCTTATGATGCAATCTATTGAGAGACATTTGTTCAGCAGCGGACTTTAATAGGATGTAGCGTTAACGGTATGTGTACTGAAAATTTCTTGACAGAAACTCTATCACTGATTTTGTTGGCCCGACGCGGGATCCGAATCCGTGACCTCATGATAAGCAATCGCGTTTACTACCGCTAGACCAACAATGCAGTGTATATTAAATTCTAATAACTACGCTTTTGTAATTCCTGGTGGTAGGTATTCTTACCTACATGTTTAATTACCTGTTGAGAATAGTCAGTTCTCGGTTTGCTTTTGATACCGCTTCCACTTTGCCGTTTCCCCCACCCCCTCCCTACCGCATACTTATATTTTATTACTTCATAAAAATCAATTCGGTCCCACAAGGGGTCGCTTGATAACTGACGCGGGTGTTGAGCTGATTATCTGACTATCTTCAATACATGGGAGAATTTACAGAATGCTTTTAGTATATTCTGTGCCCTCTAAGCCTTCGATTGTGTTCACCATGCAACATTAATCAGGAAACTTCAAAAAAATATTTCCTACCAGTAAAAGATAAATTAAAATGAACCTTTTGTTGCATGTGCTCACTGAATGCGTGAATGTCATTGGTGAAAGTGCGAATTAATATTTGTCAACAGTGTATTGAAATACAAAACAACTTTAACCAAGAAAGAAGGTCAATAACCGCACCACGCACTTATAGAATGATTACAAACAAAACAAATGCGCTGGAAATTTGCCAATCACCTTCACCTTGTCGCAAGAAACACTAAGAATTTCGTATTTCATATAGTGAGATCTATCTGTAAGTTCCAAAAATGTTCTTTAAATAAATTATAGATAACTCTGTTTGCCATTATTCATCATCATAATCTCCTACCCCGATCGAGCCACCCCATTCGTGCTACAACCATAATATAACTGCAGCGTGGCTCCACGTGAAAAATGATCATAGGCATAGGATCAAAGAAAGCAACACAGAGCACAATCTTATAGCCACCTACAGCTATCGACTTCCATCATCATTTATCAGATCGTTAGTAGATTCTGTCAAAATCCATTGAGCCTGTGGCGGCGCTGTCATCGCGCCACAAGCAACAAAAAACACATCGAAGCCTAAATCGCGCTACTAAAGTTCCGAAGTAAAACAGTATAAATAGAATAGCTCCAAACTATTACACGGAGTTTTGACCGCTCCCCGGACAGAACACCTTGCCCCTTTGGGAGATCCCCCCTTTTCCTTCTACGGCCACGGTGATGACTAACCGACGTGATCTGAACACGCAACGAACAGCCTTCGGAAACTACATCTTCAAGCCTTCGTCATTACCCTCAAGAACCCCTACCATTCACCATCCACCTTACTTCTGAGAATTGTCTTCTGCAAGCCTCCCAATAGATTAGTGGGATACTTGTAACCCACACTTGGCAGGCGCTGTTTTTATTGTCATTAAGATGGAGCTGGTATACGCCTCTTGGTTTGGTTCTCTCTGTCGCCTCTTACGACGCTCGCGAAGATATATGGACTACACGATTAAATGAAAAAAATGCACAACTCGCATCACATCTTCTTGGTTCTTATTTACAGATCTTTCTGTGTAATGTAACCGCTGTAATGTGCTTTTTCAATTTCTGACGTTTTTGTTTATACTACAATATACTGCCAACCAAAGATGTTTTATAGGTATAAAACATCTATAAAACATCTTTTCTGCCAACATTTTTAAATAGAAGTGCAGAGGCGCAAATATTAAAGAAAAATTTTATTCTAAACATCGAACAAACTCTACTCAACATAAAATTATTTTTAATTTTACATCAAAATGTTATGCCATGCAGTTGTCGCAATGGACGCAAATCATTGTAATACGTTTATCAATAACGGATGGGCCACTTAGGGTTGTGAAACGCATTGTAAGATAAATTAATGTAAATTATAACCGTATTTATTATTTTTAACTTCCCATTGGAAGACGTTTTGATCCCCATAGTAGGTACGGTATCTCTATCACAGAGTAAAGAGTAGTCGGTTTCTTTACACATGTGCCTCTATGTTTTGATGTCCCAAGTGCCTCTATTTTTGTATGTGTAGTGTGTACGTCTCTGAATGTATTTTCGTCACGTATGGGTACTCGATAACAAATAACGATATCGTCTCCAAACCAATTTCATTCAACACGTATATACATAATAACCGCCCGATTGTTTTCTTTAAATTCAATTTAGTTGTTTTTATAGCAGTAACTCGAAATCACAAATAGGCATTAAATAAAAAGTTCACATTATATGTAGGCAAACATATAGCACCGCCATCCGTTTTGATTCTAATTTTAACTATAATCACAAAGTAAGGTTTACAATAATTAAAAAAAAAACATTCGGAACCTTAATTCTATCAACGTCTACTATACAACAATCTTAGCAACGACTCCAGAGTGTAAATTTTTTTTTCGTTTTAGTTTTAGTTTTTTTTTTCGTCTCTGGGTGACAGACGTGAGTGTTTATTTATGAATGTATGACAACACGGACTAGTTGTACAATCTCGTTTTCAAGTTGTGAGGTATACCTGAGGTATAAATACATAGTAAAGTAAAGTTACAGCCCATATACGTCCCACCGCTAGGCACAGGCCTCCGCTCATTCATCAAAAAAAATCCTATTGTACGGGTTTAAATATCATATCTACGGAACTTTGATATGCACACCAAACGCATACAGTCACAGACACACACACACATACTCCATTACAATTTTCTTGAAACTTATTGCAGACGATATTTCGTGACTCTTTCATTTATTTCTTCAAAATCGCCAATACGAGTCCACTGCTGAACATAAGTTTTGTTCATAGATTGCCTTATAGAAAGGATATTTTCTTCTATTGCTAGACTTGGCAAGCGGGTTGGCAACCGCAAGTTATTTTAAATATTTTGCGTCCTTATCAGGAAGATGCTGCCACCCATCTCCAGTTTATCAGGAAGATGCTGCCACCCATCTCCAGTTTCCACTTCATTTCCCTCTGTCGCCTCTTTTTTACATTGAATAAGGGTGACAGACGAGCACGCAGTCCACCAGATGGTAAGTGGATGCTGTAGCCCATAGACATCTACATTAATTTCGTCTAATCAAAACGCAGATGCGTTGTCACCACAGAATACTATAACCTCGTGACCGCCTGCGTACTACACATAGAACGTAAAAGAAAAAAAAATCTGCACTTTTTATATGAGTTTTTGATTAAAAAAGTAACACGTAGAGCCATCTATTGGTTTGTTAGGAAAGGAAACATAAGTCATCTGACACGTTGACCGCTGAATTTTTTCGCAAAATGGCGTCGAGCAACAGAGTGCGAGGCTCGGGCAGAGGTAAGTTTAATCCCGTTTAATTTATGTATTTTTTCTCAATTTTATTAAAAATTTTGCTCCAATTGCTAGATAAACTAAGTAAAATACGAATTGCAGTTTAATTTTTTGAAATAGAGTAAAATCCTGCATGTCGTGGCGCGTGTTTCATCTATGTCCTCTGGGTAGAACATATTCAGGCTATTGAGATAAGGTCAGGCAGGCAATTTAACGTCCCATATGTAGAATATTGTCAGATATCAATGATATAATATTTTTTTCTTTTTTCAGAATTAAATGATGAAAAAATATTGGACGCCCTGCAAAACTCTGACATGGACTATGATTCTGATGAATCTGATAATGACCCAAATTATCAGCCTCAGGTTGACAATCGCAACATAACAGAAAGTACTTCAGACAGCTTATCCGATGACGATCCTCCTTCGCCTGTTATGTCAGCAAACTCTATGAGAGCTACATCGCGTGTTCGAAGGAGTCAAGCTGGCAGGGGAGTCCGACGTGGATCACGGATACGAGTAAGGACATCAAAATTCACGCGATGGAATACAAAATCAATGGACAAGTACTACTTTTCATCCAGAAATAAGGGAGCTTCAACAACCCACATATATACCAAAAAACTGCGAAGGGTGGCAGAATTTGACGTATGTCGAACAGTATATTGATGACCAGATTTTAGACATTATTGTTGTATCTACAAATAGAACAGAAGTTGGACGCACAGGAAAAACATTGGGTTTTACTAGGAAGGAGCTGAAGGTGTATATGGGGATAGTAATGATAATGTCGGCTTTACAATATCCAAAAATTGATATGTATTGGATGCAAAGATGGAGAGTCCCGGTTGTAGCGAATGCTATGAGCCGATCACGCTTTTATGCTATAAGAACTAAAATAAAATGTGTTTATGATGAAGATAAATAAAGCGAAGAAGACAGAAAGAAAGATAAAATTTGGAAGATTAGTCCACTTTTTGAACGCATTTTACAAGGTTGCTTAAATCAAGATCGTCCTCAAGATATGTGCGTAGATGAAATGATGATACCATTTTCTGGACAATTTCATATGCGGCAATACTGCCCTAATAAACCGAACCCGCTAGGGTTAAAAATGTTTGTACTAGCTACACCAGATGGAATTGTTTGCGACATGATTATGAACCAAGGAGATACTACTGTTCCAGACTTGATAGGTCAAGGATTTGGTCTAGGCGAAGCAATGGTTTTATACCTCACACGTTCTCTATTACCTGGACATCGATTATACTTTGACCGTTATTTTACCAGCGTAAAACTGTGTGAAGAACTCCTGAATCGAGGTATTCATGGAACTGGCACTATTAACAGGAACAGAATTCCAAAAGACTGCGTTTTTACGGATGAAATGGAATTTAAAAAGAAACCTCGTGGAACAAGCGAAGCACGCATTCTCAATGATGGAAAATTAGCTGCAACAGTGTGGTTAGACAACAAACCTGTTTGGATGATGTCTTCAATATATTGTGACCAGAATAAGGATGAATGCAATAGGTGGTCTAAGCTACGTAAACTTTATGAACGTATTCCAAGGCCTGAAGTTATTCGGTTTTACAACGGAAATATAGGTGGAGTTGACCTAGCAGATCGAATGCTTTCGGTATGCCCATCTAGAAATAGAACAAAAAAGTGGACAATTTGTGTCATCTCACATTTATTTGATTTAGCTATTGTTAACGCGTGGTTACAATATAGAAAGCAAAAGATGATAGAAGGGACAAAGACGACAGATATTGAACAGTAAGGAGAAGACGACAGCAAAAAGCTGCCCATCTTCCCGAATATGCGACCAAACAGTCGCGATGCAGAAATCCTGGCTGCGACAAAAAGACCATGGTTTTTTGCAAGAAGTGTAATATTTTTTATGCTTCATACCAAACAGGAACTGTTTTACTCATTTTCATGAGACTGACCAGATGACTAGATTTGCTTATGATTACCATTTTTTTTACTTATGTTTCTAAGAATTTGAATTGGTTTCTAAGAATTTTTAAGAATGATAACTATATAAACAAACATTGATCTCTATTGAATCTTAGTTTTTAGAATTTATTTTTATTTAGAATTTACTTCTGACTGAAAATGTCAATTCTAGGTTGAACAAAGTTGTTGTCTGTTGATTTTGGTGCCAAATTTAGATTTGTAAGAGAATTTAGATAGTTCTGTGCTAACATTAATCTCTATTGAATCTCATATTAAGAGGTTTGTAAGAATTTATTTTTGATTACAATTTACTTTTGACTGAAAATGTTAACTCTAGCTTGAACATAGTTGATGTCTGTTGATTTTGATACAAATGATTTTAGAAATAGATGAGACTGCTATTATAGTAATTAAAATGTTTTATTTTTCCCTTGAAAATGAATATTCTTTTATGTTCTATGTGTATTTGTTCTATGCAATTTACTGCATTTGTCCATAGAAATTCCATAAATCTAACTTTCTGTAGTCAGGAGGTTAATACATACATAAGTTTTCACCCGTGAGGACTAAGATGGAATGCCTCGTTTCCAGTAAAAAAGGGTCTCCGGATTATTAAGCTGCTATTTCACGCTGGTATTCTGTGAAAGCGTGGTCCTTCCCCGGTCGAGCCGACCCATTCGTGCTACAACCATAATATAGCTGCAGCGTGGCTCTACCACGTTTAAGCCACACAAAACCCACAAGATGACATGGGATAGATTACGCCGCCTTTACACGGAGTTCCATTCCATTGAGCCTCGTCTATTCTCGAACTATAATAACATGTTGAATTTTCACTCGCGGCAGATTGATTGCAGAAACTCCATTTATATACGCTGTTCCAATGTTTCAGAGGCTTTTGATGGAACACAGCAACGTCAGTGAGATATATCTACGCACACCAACCAGCCCAATGTTGTAGTTGGAAAAAACGCACACAAATATACTCAGACTCATTGAACTTAATGGGTAGACGGTAATGTCTTTACAAATGCACTGCAAAATATAATTAAGAAAGTCTTAGGTTACAGGTTAAAGGTTATAGGTAGTTAGGACGACTATAAATATGACAAATATTTCGTACTTATAATTCGTCCTTAAAAACCAATCGTTACCTTAAGCCAGCTAACTTTAATTCCAATCAACTTGGACAGGTTGAACTGGGTTCAAGTCCCGCTACGTTCTCCACTTATGTCGTGCTATTCACATTCAGTGACTCGTGTATATTAAAATTTGCATTTAGTTGACAAAAATATCTATTTAAAATAAAACAAAAGTTTTTTTTTAATATTTATGAGGACCATGAATAAAATATTCAGAATAATAATTTACTTGTTTAAAAATATACTAGCCGTAAATACTTTTAAAATAACTAGTATTACCGTTAGCCACATCAAGCACTAAACACATTCTCTTATGTCTTAATTCAATTGTCTTTTGTGTGTCATGTTGTGTTTGATATTCATATAAGAACACTGAATGCATCGTTCGTACAGTGGTCGTAAACGCTGTTGTTCATCCTAAGGTCCAGGGTCGGAATCCCGAGTCGAAAATCAATATGTTCCAGAAGCAGCCGGGAGTCAGGAAGTTGGCGATGTTTTCACCCCCATGCCTCGCAAAGCACGTAAAGCCGTATGTCCTGTTCCTGATCTCTCCAGTCGTGTCAGATTACAATCCCAGCGGACTATGAGAGTGAGGAAATAGAGATTGTACCTGTACTTGCGCGCATACACTTGGAAACTATAAATAATCTAGTCTCTATCGCTAGTCTTCCTTGAGAGTGGCCGCCGCGATACAACTTTGGTCTGGAGGACGTTACTATTATTTATAAACTACAAACTTTCAAAATTACTAATCTACAATCAAAAGAAAGATTCTTTGTCTATACCCCTGAAGACTTAGATAGAAGTACCAGTAAGAATCTTCGGTATGCTACACGCACCACATATAACGCAGCAGCTAATTTTAATCTCAAAATCATTAATATTAAAGTATCCGAGATCATCACAACTTAAACTCGAGGCCGACACTGCGCTCGACAATCAGCTTGTCAAACGAGACATATACATCAAATCCTCCACTGTGGACAGTTGTTTGATTTTGGAGGATTTGTATTAAACTAATTATACCAATTTAGGAAGAACTTTCTTTTTGACAAACGGTAAAATTAAAATTTTGTGTAATAGACTTCAATATATAAATAAAATGAGAACATCATCAATGTAGTCGAAGTCGAACACGCATTAGGATAACTTACAACTACAAGTCAAGATCTTGATCAAATTTATATGGGAACACATGAGAAGCACCAGCTTTCAAATAAAAAAGAATCATCGAAATCGGATCATCTAGAAAATAAGTTCTGAACACACATAAAAGATCGAATTGAGAACCTTCTCCTTTTTTGAAGTCGGTTGAAAATAACCTTTAATTGATCTAAAGTACGCTAGTAGCGGAATCATTGTTTGAATTCATGATAACGGTGAAGTCGCAATACCATTTTCGATCATCCAAGGTATTTGTACTTTGACTATTTGTCTGTTCAGGAGTTCCTAGATAGGTACTACCCTCCTAATTTGATTTGCCGATTATCATTAGTGCGTGCACTGCTGTGATCTGGTCTCGAAGTAGAGAGTCAGTTTAGTTACAAGTTGTGAGGCATTCCATTTTATTCCTCAGAGGCATCACATCTGTAGCCTTCATTGTTAGAAGTTGGTTACAGGTTCCCATGGGCTGCAGTTAATAGGTAAGCTGTAGGTTCGGTTTTTTTATAGGATAGGATGACAAACGAGCACACAGTTCACACGATGGTAAATGGATGGTGTGGCCCATAGACATCTACATCTATGCTCGATTACGAATCAAAATGCAGATGTGTTTTCATCCGTGAGGGCTAAGATGAAATGCCTCGTTTCCAGTAAAAGGGCCTGCAGTATTCTACACACATCATACGAAACTCAGCAGCATTAAGCTACTATTTCACGCTGGTATTCTGTGAGAGTATGGTCCTGCCCCGGTCAAGCCGATCATTTCGTGCCACAACTATACTTCTAATATAACTGCAACATGGCTCTACCACGTACAAGATCGTTTGTCATTAATTTATTGTTTTTAATTTTTATAAATCCGCCCTGGCTTAAAACAATATTTTCTTTTAATTTTATGTTTTAATTAATTATTACACACATAGAGTTATTTGCCCGCTTCCTAATTATTTTATTAATAATTTATCTCCTTTCAGAATGCGCCTTTTAGTCGCTTACTGTTACATTTTATGTCGATCTGAAAATTACGCACTCGACAAAATTTTAAGTAGCCCAACACCGGGACTTTATTGTACATACGAATTCAAACACAAAGCGAACCTACTCGCGTAACCCATTTGTTTAGTTCGTGGTGCGAGCACAGATAATAATACCTATTAGTCTTATTATAATATTAATTTGTCATTCACACAAAACAATTGGTTCGGTTTAACAGCGATGTGTATGTACTCACGAATTCCCGAAACACTTTAAAGCCTGTTTTAGTAACAGTAAAAACAAATTGTTGCTAATCAAAATTCGTACTTACTTTTCCTCTGCCATTTTGTTCTAATTATTTTCTATTAAAATATTTAAATAAAGTTCGTCTAAATATCACAGGGAAAGTAACTCAATGCAAAAGCTAACTATTATCACATTATAGACTTAACAAACTATCACTTTTGTCTTTAAAAAGTGATATAATTTTCGCGTAACAAAGCGCGCATTTTACCCGAATATATATAGCTGCGTCAACTATACGTCAACTACCTGTGACGGATGAGTTTAAACTGGCGCGAAACGAAATAGAAGTTTGCTTTGCTTGCTCACAACTCACACGGTGTGAACATTTTCCCGCGAAAACTGCTACAATTAGCAATAACAATATTATATTTATCGCAATGACTGGTTTAGCTTAATAACACTATCTATTTTAAAAAGATTTATATATTTCTTTAATGTACTTAAATTGTTTTTAGCTGTAATGTTCCTAGTTCCCGAGATGAATCAAACATTATTATCTGGCCACAATTTACCATTTCAAAGGTAACCAGAGTAGAAGTATTGTAACTCTGGTAGGTTTGTATAAAATGCGGCGTGCTATTCACACTACATTGGTACCGCCTTCATACCAACTTCATAACATTAGCATTAAATTTCTCCGTGGGTGAGGCATGGACTCGAAGACAGGAGGCAAAATTAAGAATAAAGGACAGTTTTCATTTACATTTTTGGTAAATTTCTCGCATAAGATCTCTTAAAATCTACATAAGTTTATTTGGAAATACGTTTTAAAACCATTCTATAGAAGATTTATAGCGTTATACCTATGCATAAATTACGCTGTGTTATTAATAGCAATCCTTACCCAAAACTCATTTATTTTGCACTGGCTGGTAAATTTGTAAAAGCAACTCGACACCGAGTCAACATAAAGTAATTTTATATTTTTGGTGGTGGTATATCCACGCCATAGCTTTATGGTTGTGTCGTGAATGATTTGCCTCGACCTGGCTAGGACTATGCTCACAAAATGCCAGCGTAAAATAGCAGCTTAATGTGTTTCGTAAGCCTGTATGTGTAACCAGATTTTGGCATCTGCTTTGTTCTGAATAACGACTTTATTTTTATTAGGGGCGCCTTGTTATCGCCTATACTTGCAGCACTTAATTATCACTTAATTCCTTGCTATTAATATTTATCGTCTATCTATTACCATTACTGCGTTGCTAGCGATACTTTGCTGAAAATTTTACTGAGCACCTAATTGTTTAGCTTGGAACCTAATTAGCACAGAAAAGGCCTTACTTTGGCTTTTTCTAAATGCGAATTCTTGACTTTGCGTTATTGGCGAGAAACAACTGCCCTCACACGGATAAAGTCGATGCCATTTTTTAAAAAGTGGAACAAGATCGGCATGTAGTAGTTACGACATAGCCGAGGAATTGAGGAGGAGGAAGGAGGATGCTCTGTGTATGTTGGGATTAAAGGGCTTCGTTTGTTATGAGCTTTTACCACCGGGAAAAGAGCCTACAAGATGGCAACAAGTTATCGTACAAAATGGCACATATATATTATAATTAAATGTAATTAAACTTTGAAAAAACATATGTCTTGAATTTGTTTATAAAATACGAAGAAAATTTTTCCCCGACCTTTTATATACATACCGTTTGAACGCACACAACGCAACGTACGCGAAAGATAGGAGGATGTAGAGTCAGCGAGAGTCTTAAACACTCATGATACCTCTGTATCCGAAAACTTATAATTATTTATGTTTTGCATTTAAACTGGTCTTTGATTTCAGACACGACTGATATTGTGCATACGTACGTCACTCGATAAGTTTTGAGATGCTCGAAATTTAAAAATGCAACGCACGGCCTGTGATATCCTCCTAAGGCCCAAAGTCCTTTTTAAAAGAATAAATAATATGTGTATTCAGACCCAGCATCAAATATGGTTACTTCTTCATGCGGGCCCAAGTCCTTTAAAAAGGTTCAATTTTAAAATCACGTTTTTCAAATTCAAATGGACCGCCAAATAAATATTTGACATTTAAGACGAACCTGGAAGACCTATTTAATCTGTTACCGGAAGTCGTAATTATTGGTTTAAAAATAGACCTCGTGACGCCATTTCTTTTTCGACACGATGGCTGACTTTAGGAGACAGAGTGAGTAAATCTTTCTTTATCCTTGTGATCAGTCATATCAGCACGGTTTCGTATACAAAAATATGTGTGGCTATATGTTTTCCGTAATTATATTAAATACTTTTTTTCATTTTACTATCAAAAATGATACATTTAATTAAACCAAACTTTTTGATACTTTAAAAAGTACCGCGGGCTTTTATACCAAAAAACCCGTATTATATTAGACCTATACAAAGGTCTTTGTGTTATTATGTTTACTTAAGATGAAGTGCACGTTAAGTTAAGTGAGTTAAACTAAAATAGTTTTTTTGAAAATTTATTTAGGTAGTTCGAAATATTATTATTGTTTCTAGTCTATATTTAATTAACAAAAAAATTTACTTTTTTTCAGGAGTAAATAACCAACAAATGGTTGATTTACTTGTTGATTCAGAATTTGAAGATGAAACAGCTGATATCAATGAAATTGATGATGGGCTGATGGCAGGCATTTCTAATGTGTTATAACGAGATAAAGATTTGTCAGATTCAGGGTCCTCGAGTATCAAGAGATCGGAATTGGAATCAAGTTATACAGATTCTAAGTCCGAACTTTCCGGCGAAGATATGACTCCCGCACCTTCATTACAAAGAAAGAACGAGATCGTGGCATACAACAACGTGGAGCCACGCGGCATTCACGCGGAATTACATCGCGAAGGGTAACCAATAATAGTAACGTGCCAGCGTCATCTTCATCTGATGTGACATTGTGAGTGGTCAATGAAGAATTTTAATTCGCATGTTGTTTCGCGTAAAATATAACTCTTATATTTACCGAATGATGCAGATTCATTTACCGATAAATTTGATTACTTTAAGCTCTATATCGATAACGAAATAATGAAGCTAATAGTATTGAAAACTAATCAAAATTATTTATCAAAATATGGCAAGTGCCTTGGTCTCACTACCAATGAACTGCATATATATATTGGCAAAACTTTAGCCATATTATGTATGTTATGCATGCTATAGCCTGGTGGCTGAAAAATGAATCTGTATCTTCTTCTTGTTAAGAGTATTATTATTTAAATCTGTAATAAATGTTGATTTTCTTCATAAAAATTGTGTTTTTATTTATATCGTTACAACCCAAAGCCCTACAGATAGTGTAAATTTTTGGTACCTACTTATCTAATATTAACCCAGAGGCCTTTACAAAGAACCAAAGATATAGGTCTATACTTTACAAATGGGTCCTTTGGTAAGTTATAAGGACACTAATAAACTATATTTAAAATAAAAACTGCAACAAAAGAAAACATTGCATCTTTTTGTTAGGGTCTGAACATCAATAAAATTTGATCCTTTAAAAGGACCTTCGGGTCGTAATCTAAACTAAGTAAAAATTTTCTTGGGCCTTACGAGGATATATATGTTTCTAAAAAGCAAATTTATTTAAAAATAGAACTCCATAAGCCAATTGCTTAATGTTTTAAAAATATGTATAGAACATTGAGCTATTATATACTAGAGTTGACACTTCATTCAGCTACTCCGTTGCTCTGTTCCACTCAACTACGGTGCATACAGCATACACCGCACTTGAATCAGTCACTCGCTACGCGCTGTAGAGTTGTCACGTGTTGTGTTGATGTAAAAAAAATCTCTTGATAAAAATATGCCGGCGTGTGTACTTAGATATTGCACAAATAATTCAAAAAATGTCAGTAAAAACCAAGGAATTACTTTTCATCGGTTAATAAGTTTCGTCGCTTAACAGTGGTAGAGCCACGCGGCAGCTTTGCTGTTGCACGTATGGGCCGGCTCAAACCGGGGTGGTACCACGACCTCACAGAATACCGGCGTGAAGTGGAAGCTCTGCTTCCGCGTTTGATCTGGTGAGTGCAGGTGGCCGCTCAAGACTACAACTGCTCGGGGCAAACGGAGCAACAAGACCAAGGCGCCCCTGCCACGCTGTCCGTGAATTTCTGCAATATCAGGGGACATCACTCTAACCTAAACGTACTACCATCTCGACACGGCGAGACCGGCTTTGTTCTTTCTGACCGCGACGCAGGTGTCCTCTCCGGCTGATGTCTCGTATCCCTCCCACCCGGGGTACAAACTGGCAACACTCCTTTGTGCCTCGGGCTGGAGTTTGCGTTTACGTCAGAGAGGACATCTGTTCTCGACGCCTCGGCAGACTTGAAGATTCGGACCTGTCCATCCTTTGGCTAGGCGTAGACAGCGACGACCGTCCGCGCGTCTACGGGTGCCTCTATAGGTCCCATAGCGGTAATGCCGAAACAGACCGACTCTTCGACCACATCCAAATGGCTACAGATTCGTTGCTACAGCAGATCCCCTCCGCAGAGATCGTGATCCTCGGCGACTTTAACGCCACTACGCCGAATGGCTTGGTTCACGTTTAACCGATCTTGCGGGGAGATCTGTTCATGATTTTGCCCTGACATATGGTCTGACACAACTGGTTACTTCGCCTACGCGGATTCCAGATATGAAGAATCATGCACCTTCTGCTGACCTCTCACACAGACGGATATCAGATTTCCGTCGGCACCCCTTTAGGCTCCTCGGACCATTGTCTTGTCCGGAGTGTGGTGCCACTCACGCTGAGATCGCAGTTGCATTCTGCAGGCTGCCGCCATGTTTGGCACTATAGGTCAGCCGATTGGGACGGGATGCGGTCTTTCTTTGCATCCTACCCTTGGGGGCAGGTTTGCTTCTCGTCGGACGATTCCAACGTTGTTGCGGATTCTGTCGCTGATGTGGTACTTTAGGGTATGGAACTTTTACACCTTCCTCTATGGTGCCCATTGGAGGCAAATCTCAGCCATGGTTTGGTCGCTTCTGTAAAATAGCATCATGCTATAAGTAGGAGTGCTACCAAGCCTGGGCTGACGCATCAGCGTCCCGGAATGTAAGCACCAGCGCTCTAAAAAAGAAGTATAATTCCGCCTCTAGGTCCTTCAAAAGAGTCATTGCCAAGGCAAAGTCAGAGCACATAGGCAGAATTGGGGAGAAACTAGTTCACCTTCCTTCTGGAACCCGTGCATTCTGCCAAGGCTGTCCAGGGGAATTTCTGTCAGTTATCTCTTCCATCTCTGCACAGGGAGGACGACTCACTAACCCATACCGCAAAGGAGAAAGCTGATCTTCTAGGCTCTTTCTTTGCATCCAACTCGACTCTCGATGACGGGGGGAGTACGCCGCCGACCATCCCGCGGTGTGAGTAATTCATGCCGGAAGTGCAGTTCACACAGCGCTTGGTTCGCAAAGCACTCCTCTCCCTGGACATCCGCAAGTCGAGTGGGCCTGACGGATTCCACCTAATTGTGCTGAGGACGTGTGCTCCAGATTTGGCACCGGTTTTAACGCGTCTTTTCCGGTACTCCTACTCCCTAGACGTAGTCCGAAATCAGGGAAGACGGCTTTCGTCCACCCGATCCCTAAAAAAGGCGACCGCTCAGACCCGTCCAACTACCGGCCTATCGCCATCACCTCCTTGTTCTCCAAAACAATGGAGTCCATTGTAAACTGCCAGTTCATGAGGTACCTTGAAGATCACCAGCTGATTAGTGACCGCCAATACGGTTTCCGCCGTGGTCGGTCAGCTGGTGATCTTCTGGTCCACCTAACTCACCGATGGGCGGAGGCAGTAGAGTCCAAGGGCCTCCCCCTTCGGCCCATTGGCCGTAAGTTTGGACATTGCGAAGGCCTTCGATCGGGTTTGGCACAAAGCGCTTCTTTCGAATCTCCCTTCCTATGGGCTTCCCGAGAAATTGCGCGATTGGATCACCAGCTTTCTTGCAGATCGGAGCATCAAGGTCATTGTAGACGGCGCAAGCTCCGATTGCAAGCCTATTAATGCTGGTGTTCCACAGGGCTGCGTGTGTTGTGTGGGCAACGCTGTTTCTTCTGCATATCAATGATATGTTGCATACCCGTAACATTCATTGCTATGCAGATGACAGCACTGGTGATGCTCTTTACACCGGCCGAGCCAATATTTCTCGGAAAAACGTCTCCGAGTGCCGGGACAAACTTGTGTCTGAAGTCGAGTCTTTGCTGAACAGAGTCTCGGATTGGGGTCAACTAAATCTAGTCCAGTTTAACCCCCAGAAGACACAAGTTTGCGCCTTAACTGCTAAAAAGAACCCCTTTGTCGTATCTCCTCAGTTTCAAGGTACTCCCCTTGTTGCCTCAGCCAGTATCGGAATCTTTGGCGTCGACATATCGAGTGACGTGCGGTTTCGTGGTCACTTGGAAGAGAAGGCCAAATTGGCCTCTAAAAAGCTTGGCGTGCTCAGCAGAGCGGGACAGTATTTCATGCCGGCACACCGCCTGCAACTTTACAAGGCGCAGGTACGGCCGCACATGGAATACTGTTCCCATCTCTGGGTTGGGGCTCCCCAGTACCAGCTCTTTCCACTTGACCGCATCCAGCGCAGAGCGGCTTGAATCGTCGACTACCGAGTGCTTTCCAATCGACTCGATTCACTGGCACTGCGAAGAGATGTTGCATCTCTTTGCATTTTCTTTCGCGTATACCATGGAGAGTGCTCTGAAGAATTGTTGGGATTAATCCCAGCCGCTAAATTTCGTGAACGCACTACGCGGCAAACTTCCCGATACCATCCATACCATCTGGATGCTCGGCGGTCCACCACTGTACGTTTCAAGAGGAGTTTTCTTCCGCGTACAACCTCTCTGTGGTACCACCAGCGATTTTCCGGACCGATACGACCTGGGGATCTTCAAGAAAAGAGCGTACTCCTTTCTAAAGGGCCGGCAACGCACCTGCAATTCCCCCGGTGTTGCGGTTGATCATGGTCGGCGGTAGTCACTTAACTCTTCTATAAAAAAAGAAATAAGATACTTAATCAATAAAAAAGTATTATATATTAATAATAAAACAAATTATTCCTAAGACGCCATCTCGTATCGTGGAATATAGATCATGAAATTAATTTGTTCAGATGCAACATTTCTGTGGATACTTAAGTATAGGACGAATATATTATTATACGCATTTTTTTTTAGTAGAAACATATATAAATTATCGTAATTGGGCTGATTTTTTTATATTTAAATCTGCTCATTATTCTTTTAATTTATTTTTAGGTTTCCACATCAAAGTCAATGTGGAATAAATTCGTCCATTTTTAACTCTCGCGTGCCCAGCATTTACGAACGACTCTTATTCTAATTTAAACAAATATATTTGTAATTTAAATAATATATTAATAAGTTTTGTTAAATATACATTTAATATGTTTTTTTTATATTTCACAAAGATACCTTTTAAAATATTGAAATAAAAATTTCATTAAAATGTAATTGTGATATAATATTATGTAATATTATATTAAACTAGCTTGCCAGGCGGACGTTGTTCTGCCCTTTTCGACGACCCTTTGTCATGTCCTATTAAAGATCCGTAAATTCGCAAAAAGAAAAAAATGTGGGTCACTCATGGGCAAAAAAAAATCCTATCTCTCAAGTTGGACCAAACTGCACACGGTGTGCAAGTTTGATTAAAATCGGTTAAATAGTTTAGGAGTTCATCACGGACAAACAACGTAACACGCAATTTATATATATTAAGATATGCAAATATAATATACAAAATAAATGACAAAATTTAAACATTGTTCTCGATATAATTTACCTATTTAACAATACATCTACTGTTATCTACTGACCATTCTACCTATGTTTATTCTATGATAAAAAAAGAAACCGCGCGAACACAGAGTAGCGCACATTTTTTGTTTGAAATAGCTGTTCTACAGGATGGGCCATTTAAAGTCGAAGCATCGGGCAACCCTATACCTTTGACAGATCGATTAATGACATACCATGTTGGCAGCGTCATTTCAGCAGAATTTTAACCAGTGGGCAGTACACACCAAAAGAACACGCTGAAATTGATCAGCTGTACATTCAAAATAACTTATCAATCGTGAAGACTAAACGTGCGTTTCGTAAAAAAATAAAGTGAAAATTGCTCCAGGTGTATCGGTTTTTTGCCGCCGAAAACCCTCAAGTAATCGAAGAGCAGCGTTTTTAAGACCAAAAAGTTACTGTTTGTTGCGGTATTTGCGCGGATATGGTTGTTGGGCCGTATTTTTTGAAGACGATGATGGAGCTACGGTAACCATCAATGGTAAGTGTTATCGGGCCATGATAACGGATTTTCTGATGCCAATTATTCGTGAAAATAACATGGACGATTACTGGTTCCAACAGGATGGCACCACATGCCACACAGCTCGAGCAACAATCAATTTATTGCGACCATTGTTCCCTGGGCGATTGATATCGAAAAATGGCGATTTTGACTGGCTACCGAGATCACCTGATTTGACGCCACCAGGCTGTTTTTGTGGGGTTATTTGAAATCCAGGGAATATGCTAACAAGCCAAGGACTCTCGCTGCCCTCAATAACACTATTCGTCAAGAAATTGCCGCCATATCCGCCGAAACATTAACCAACGTGGTTGAAAACGCCGAAAACAGGACACATTTGGTTGCCAAGGCCAGAGGCGGCCATTTGCGCGATATCATTCAAATCTGCTTGGATCAAAATAAAATATTTTATAAATGAACAACAAAAAAATTATATATTTTTTTTATTTTATTAACAAACAAATGCTTCCACTTTAAATGGCCCATATGGTAGTACGTAAGTACATATTACTTCAATGGTATAGAATGATTTCTTATATTTACGCGAACACTACACCTTGATTAAAACTACTTTTAACGATTTTAACGCGTTTTATTTATTTTGTTTTTAATACCCGACGTTTCGGGTGCTTTCCAGTACCCATGGTCACACAAAAGCGGTTTAAATGAAAAAAATAAAACCAATTTTTTAATTTAATGTAAATATGGATGTTTGGCGGCCCAACGCTGTGTGAATTACCCAAAAAAATTTCCTCGTATGACTGCGTTGTGGAGTCGGCTTCCTCTAGCAGTGTTTCCGGATCTATTACTGAAGGATCTTCAAGAAAAGATCCCATTCATTTTAAAAGACCAACAACACACCTGCGATTCCTCTTGTGTTGCAGTTTTTCATGGTCTGCGTTAGCCACTCACAGCTGAGGCGTATATTCGTCTGCTTCCTTTTATATAAAAAATGTTATTAAATCATTCATAAACTAATTGTAACACAGAAGTTAATAAGATGCCAAGCTTTCGGCATTATATTTATGTAAATTAGAGGGAAAATTTATAACCACAGATAACGCTTATTATAACGCAAGAATTAATATCTTCACATCCGATATAACTTGTGTTCTAACACAAGGTATTTCTAAATTTATAATCCTGTTTTTGTTTATCATAAAAATGAGATATCGTGGTTAGATTTTACATTACAAATTTCTTTCAGTGCAGAACAAGCTATTTGATAAACACAGAGCTCTTAAAATAAATCTGTTTAGTCTAATCCAATAAAAATGAGTAGGTATAAAAATGAGTAGGTATAAAAATGAATCAACGTGGTAGAAATGCGCTGCTTAGAGCACAAATGGGTCGGCTCTGTATGGAAAAGACCACGCTCTTACAGAATATCAGCATAAAATAACAGCTTAATTTTTATATTTCTATGAACTTAATGCTGTTGTGTTTCGTATACCGAGTGTAGAGAGTCGGAGAGCTTTTTTACAGGAAACAAGGCATTCTATCTTAGTCCTCAGTGACCACAACGCATCTGTATTTTAATTCTTATCATCAGTTTACTGTGTGCTTGTTTGTCACCCTTATACAATGAAAACAATAAGCATCTATCAACTCTATGCAGTTATCATTAGTATTTAAGAAACCTGCCTCTTCTTTAACAAATCTGGGGGCACGGCAGTGCCCCGCCAAGTCAAGCAAAAACGCGACTCGGCCGTACCATCCTTTTCTCGAATCAGTTCAGGCCATATTCGACCCCCTTTAACTTCGTTGTGGATAAAACAAGAAGCCTGAATTTCAGTAACCAAGCAGGCATTGTATAAACACATTATATTTTAAATTTCATTCAATTTGAACCAGTAGTTTAAGAATTATAACGAGTCAAAGTTTCTTAATTTTGTCACTCACTCACTGACTGACTGACCGATCATCAAAACTCTAAGGCACTTCTAGCAGGCATAGAAGCTTCAAACTTAGAACACAATTAGTGCTTAGTATAAACCAAGGAAAATGATTTCTTATATTTACGCGAACACTACACTGGGTACCCCGTGACCATGGGTGCTGGAAAGCACCCGAAACGTCGGGAATTAAAAATGAAAATAATTCAAATTCAAATTAAACGTGATAAAATCCGTAAAAGTAGTTTTAATCAAACCAAGGAAAAACTAAAATATTTTGCAATTTCGTCCAGTTTTCTAGACACACCAACTACATGAATAACTTTGTAATTCCACAAAAATATATAGGATTACAAAGTTACATTTGCAGTGAATGAATCTGTATATGTATAATATAGTGGAATAATGGGTTTAGATAGGTACTTTGTGGTATTCAAGAAGAAAAAGGTACCGGAAAAAAAGTAGGACTATCTACAAAAAGAAATGGGATGCCATCATAAACATAACTTGTAAAAAAAAACCAAGTCTCGCAACTCAGTTCTTCTATCGTAAAAAGTTGTGAGATCCATGTAATACTAAGTCGGTTAATTTATTCAGTCCCTACTTAAGGGTCCTTCTATCTAATTAGCTAACCAAACAGCATTTTATAGCGACCATATCAATATTAAAAATGTTTTATTATGTTTTAAATAAATAAATTGATTTGGCAATCGCACTAAACAATCTAATTTAATATAATATGCAAATACTTGTGAGATACATTGCTTTCATTAAAAAGCAAAAAATATAAAACTGCCCTTCTAGCCAGCTGTAACTGTAAAATGCTAATTAAATAGCGTTTACTCAACATTTTACAAACAGCAGATGAAAAATGGAAACGACCACACTACAGCGGCTTCCCGCAAAGATTCATTATTTACACCGAACTGTAAAATTTAGCCTTGTGTCATGAAGGCATTTTGAACCAACTAATACGTTTCCTATACTGAGATCTTTTTTCTTTTTAAATTTTTAAATCTCTATTTCATCGGGAAGTTAGCTCATAATCGATTGAAATATTTGAACCGAACAAACAAATGTACAGACAAAGCAGTGGTTGTATATTGCATTGTTATCCAGTTTTTAAGCTATTTTTAAAACTTCAAGTCTCCACCTCATCGGGAGGTTAGTTTAGAATCAATTTATACCGAACAGTCAAAATTAGAGTTATTAAAAATAAAGTGATAAAATTGTTGGGTACTAGGTGCTTTGATAAGTTATCATTTGTTATGAAAGTAGAAACAAAACAACTTTAATGTCGTTACGTTTAAAAATTTACAAAAAGAATAAATTAGCTTCATGCATCACACACGAAGATTAAGTAATACAAAAATGTGTAAATATGTGTAAATTATGAATAGGAAATCCTTGCTAAACTCAATCTTGAGGACTCACTTATCACAAATGGCGGGTGTAAGAGTATTTCCTAACCCATATCATCCCATGGTTGTTTTAAAAGGCAACAGAAGGGAAACTAAAACAGGACATGGGCATCAGCTCTTCCTGACTCAATTTTAATATAAAAAAAACTGCGGTTTCCAACTCAGCTGTCAAGTGTGGCAACATTAGCAAATATGGGATTAAATAAGGTAATCCATGGAGGGGGCCTTAAGTTCATCAGTGGACTTGAGATGGGCTGTCATGAATGAATAAAAACAGACGTTAGCAGTCAAGCCTCTTTGTTATAATATATACCATGCAGTGTAGAGGGTATAAAGTGTCCGTAGGAAAGCGCTAAATAAGGCTGGCGCCACTGTAGCTAGATAATAAATTTTAAAGAAAATTTTATAACATTTTATTGCACAGACTTTCACCATAGTTCTTTTTTATAATATTTTTTCTGTTGTTTTCAATATAACACTCAATGTATTTCACGGCTACTTTTTCCGGCTTATATTTACAAATTATTTTAGACAACGTGAGTAGTTGAGGTATTAAATACAGCAGCCTCATCAACAACTCTAGTCACCACAAAAATTAAATTCGTCAAGGCCCGACACACACTACGTACGAAATTCCGAAACGCAACGAACGGGTCGGCAACACACATACGGAGTTCCGTTTTGTCCACAAAATTCCGTACGGAAAACTACCGTAAGTGCGCGATGGGTCATTGATTTTATATGGACTTACCGCATTTGGAATCCCGAATCGGATTTCCAATACGGAATTCCGAATCGGAGTTCCAAAACGGAATCCCGAAACGGAATCCCTTATGCATGTGGCGGGCCCAACTCAGCACACTTCACTCCGTCGCTTTGAATACTCAAAGCTCCGTCGATAAGTACTAAGTTCATTTCATACCCTCTAACTATTCCAGCGCTATTGTGGAGAGTTTTTGAACTGTTATTTACTGCTTACAGATGGACACTTTCAACTATTCTCCTATGTGAGATGGTTATCCTTACCTCTCCATGATATGTACATTTGTAATCTGTCAGAACGGAAATCAAATCCATAGATCCAACCGGATTATTGATTATGACTATTAACGGGAAACAGCATATTATACCGACCTATAAATATTCCAGTATACTAGTATATTATGTATATGCTAATTCACCGTGTAATGGCCGCGTAAGCTTCCATTACCAATATCATAATAGGTACTTTACTTGACGCATTACTTTACTAGAATCAGTCGAACTGTACACCGGCCTGGCATGGTGTGCGCGATGTGAACGGTAGCGCACTACTCCATACAACCAAGAACCAACGTATCGTCTTAACACTTAGTTCCTATGCGATAATTCAATTACTGTTATTTTATGTTTATCCTCTCAACTGTGAGAAACTCAAAATGAAATATGTCATGTCTGTGTGGCTGAAATCAGCCACATCACAGACTTGAGTTATTTTTGGCTTTAGTTTTATAAAAATTGTAATATCTCCAGTTCTTTTTTAAATTAAGGTTTTATTTTCTTTATCCATTACTCAGAAGTAGTTTCTGTTCCTATTTCTTTAAATCATATTAACTGCAATATTATAATAAATTTGTTATACTACATCTAAGTTAGGGCACTTATATTCATATTTAATTCTATGTTAAAAATAAAATATAACGAAATGTTTCATAATAATAATCATTTAATTACATCAACAGTACATATTTTAACAGATTTATTACAAAAAAGCAATCCACTTCATACAATTTTTTTCAGCAAAACAATGTTTAAAACTTTCATTCTAAACCAACTACTCTGAGACTAAACAAAAGTGACCTCCATATTTTAACGTATATTTATGTAAATAAGCGCTTTGAGTATTGAAGCTTGATGTTTACTGTAACTTTAGCTTATCAGGTAAGCAAAATCACAAGTGGTCCATGGGTATGCTCAATGGAACTAGAATAAGAGTTACACAAAAAAGGGTCCTTTTTTTACTTACAAAATTAGTGGTTACAAGAAATTAATTTTTAAATGATTAAGTTGTTTGTTTGACCAAACTGTTATATTTTTCAAGATATACATTCAACTAGCTTTAATTTAAATTAAAAACCTTGCATGGTTTCTAAGAAATTTCATAAAATCAATGCTAACTTATACAATACAAAATTAGTACAAAAACATCCAAAATGTGTCAAGACTAATATGGATGAGACTGAGATTGATTTGTTTTAAAATATTTTTTTTAATTTCTACTTTGTATTTATAATGAAACAATAAACAGAGTAAAAGTAAACATAAGTAAATTATTCCCGTTGTTCTACTGCTCTTACGGCCGAGTAGCGTAGCAGTTGGTGGTCCTGCCTCATACACCAGATGTCCCAGGTATATCCATTTGTGCTCTGAGTATCCATTTGAGTGATGAACGTAGATATTTATACTCTGTTCATGGTTATAATATAATATAATTCATAGTTTTGTTTAATTAAATATTTAAACTTAGAAATAGAGAGTTCTGGTATATTTTCTGGGACTTTGTTGTAATAGCTCATACATTGCCCCAAGAATGGATTACTGAATCTGTGGAGTAAAGAAACTAGTATCACAAGCTTGTATTTGTGAGTGTTCACAAAGTATATATCACTTTTTTAATAAAACTACCTTTTTTGTTAACATAAATCAAATTTTCGTAGATATACTGAGAGGCCAAAGGTTAATTATTTATTTATATGAATGCCGCATTTCCCCATAGCAAAATCACATATGACATTATGCTATGGAAATAACTGAAATAAACTAATCTAGCTGTCTCGCTAGTGATCCCTAATCTCCCCCCTGCTTAGCGTGTAAAGGACGCTCCAACCCATACCCTTGCTGTACATCTTCTATCATCGCGCTAAATAGGCTAAAATAGTAAAAATTTCCTGTAATTAGTATATACAAAAATTGATCAGTATAGAAGATCTTAGAACGTGACGATGATTACGGTTCTGAGACGGAAGGTCTTGACATGCCCCTTCCAAATCCAGTAACAAGTGCGCTGCGTTCACCTCGCACTGCGTACCCGCCTCGTACCGCTGGTCCACCTCGCATTGTGCTCACACCATATGCTATACTCGTAACAAGTGCCGCGTCCACATCTAGCGCCACACCTGCAGTGCCACCACGTGTGCGAACACCACCGCGTGTGCGAGCACTAATGTGCGAACGAGTGCCACACCTCGTGTATTAAATATCTGCAATTTATTTCTGAAAATATAAGACGCAAAAATACTTTAGTTTTTAAATCCCAATGCCTCGTGAATGTTCCAGTCCAGTACAAAAAAGTAGACTAAAGTACCAGAGAAGTTAATAATTTGAAATACATGTATTTAAAATGCAAATACCTATTACCTATTTTTATTTTGCATTTTAAATAAAAAGAGTCTTTGTAATATTCAAAATGGTCTTACATACCGAGATCGCAAGTCAAACTGGTTGTAAATATTTTTCTATATTTCAAACAAAACAATTAATTACTGATCTCTCAACAAATCGATTAGAAATGTATTTAAAAAAATTATTTTTAAAAATACGTATTTTGAATTTTGTACTTAAATATTTTAATTCAAAACTATTATATATATATATATATTTTACTTCAAACTAAAATATTATCAAATAATTAGCATTTTGAATTATTAAATACTTCTAATAAACCATTTTTCCCATCACTGCCAAAGGCTTATCCATATTCTCCATCGTTACCAATTTAAATGTCAAACCTAGTCTGTGAAGTTGGAGGATATCAGCCACTTAACGACCGTTACATACTTTTGAAGCAATTTCTCACTTTTTACATCAAAGTATACTTTGCGCTTTCGTATTTAGCTTAGATATTAGTTTCACAATATATTGCACAGAATATATTGACACAGAAAGCAATTAAGTCACTTAAAAATGAAGAACTTACGACATTACGGTCGTCATTTCTAGTACTGAGTCAAATTCAATTACAAAATTTTTATTGAAAATTGCCAACGAGCCTCGAAAAGTAGATAAATAATTAAAGATAACTTACCGCTCTATTGTATTTTCCATGATATCAGATATAATAACTGGTAATTCACAATTTTAAAAGCAAAATTACCACACGTCTTTTCAACGAAATCAACGGAACTTCAATGACAAGTTTCTTTTTATTTTTTCTATAGACGGTGCTAGTAGTAACGTATATCATACAGCCAAGTTCATAATGAACATAGTCACGGTCTTATTCCACAGAGAAAGATAAAGAAATAAACGAATTTAGCCGCGAAATGCGACCGTGTAGTAATGGCAGAAATCAGCCAGCCCACAGACGCGCCTTATTTTTTACTGGCTGAAATCAGCCACCTCACAGACGAGAGGTTATACTGCCATTAAAAATTAGCGCAGTTCGATGACGACGACAAATATAAAACTAAATTGACAAGTCATGACCGCATGACAATTTGTTTATTTAGTTCCAGTAAGGAAATTCAAAGAGAATTTAGCAATTAAGATTTCTTAAAATTAAATATTAACACGTATTATTGTATTTTATAAACGCTATGTCACAAACGCCATATATGTATGGGTATATTATAATGGGTGCGTTTGGCAGAAAAAAGCGCTAGCAAGCGCTTATAAGCGCTAAAATAGTTTTCGGCCAGGACACGATTGCTACTTCAGTAGCGCTGACACAATCCGCCATTTTGCTTATTTAATTTGTTTGTTTTGAAGTAGAGTTTATAAGTTGTTTTGTGCAATATTAGTTTTATGTAATATAATGACATGAATAAACATATACATGCTATTAAAATTCATGATTGGTAAGTTTTTAATATGAATACTTTACAAACATATATTTAAATTAGGTTAGATTCCCCGGTTAAAACTAACATCGTGTCCTGGAGGAAAATAGCTACTTACGATTTGACAGCGCTTACCGCTTACGATCGCCATTTTGCTTACAAGCGCTTGCTAGCGCTTTTTTCTGCCAAACGCACCGATTATGTTTCGTTTGCTATACACGTCAACTATGACAGTAACCTAGTGGCTTATGATATGGACCATAGAATAGTATAATACACAATAGAATGGCTGTCAACCTTACTTTGTAGGAGGATTGGCGTCGCCGGGAGCACACATACAAGTAATTACGCCGTATTATCAGTTTTCACTACTACAAACACATTTCAGACTTTTGATTAATGTTTTTGACACATAAATGTATCTTCATTTTTGTTTCTAATATTCACAAACTATAAATAATTTCGACTTACTGGTTGTAGAATATGTCTCCTTTATTTAAATCCCATCTCTCGCTGTTTTTTCGACACGTAATTATTGCATAATTTGGCATTTTTTAAATAATTTGCATATAGCGACCCCTTGAAACGAAAATTGGAAACGATTGAATGTGTTGACATTTAATACGTGTGAATTAACGTGTTAGTGACATGTTTGTGGCTACACGGGCTCCGCCCACTCGCCCGTTCTATTATGTATCTATTATAGTATTCTATGATATGGACCGCGAAACTAGAAAGCCACACTTTTTAAAGTTCGTATTCGACATTCGACTACCCTCATGAGCCACCCATAAAACCTACATTTTTTAAACTAATTATAAGCCAGTGCTTGACCACAATCCCACGTGGTGGTAAGTGACGATATAGCTCTAGACGATAAATCGCACAGTTTTAACGTAATATAAGTCTATTTATTCACTTTACTAGACGCCCGGATTGTATCATCATCATCATCATCGTTACAGCCCTTCACAAGTCCACTGCTGAACATAGGCCTCCCCCAAGGAATGCCACAATGGTCTTGAGCCACCTGCATCCACCGACTTCCTGCATGTCTTACCAGGTCGTCACCAACCTAGTGAGGGTCGCCCTACACTAACGCCTGTAGGTACGAGGCTGCCACTCGAGGACCTTTTTTCCGCATCCGATGTCGGTTCTTCGAGCTATATAGCCGGCCCACTGTCACTTCAGCTTACTAATCCGTTGGGCTACTTCCATCACTATGGTTCTACGGCGCGGCGGATATCCTCATTTCTAAGTTTATCACGCAGAGGAACCCCGAGCAAAGCCCTTTCCATAGCTGGCTGAGCGACCTTGAGCGTCCTCATACGGCCAGCTGATCGTATACGGACGGAAAAAAGACGCCGGCAAACTATTCCGCTCCTTTGCTGTACGCATTACAAAAGAAGAAGCGAACTGTTTGGTTCTAATGTGTGGAATATCGACAACAAAGGGGTGAAAACCCGCCGACCATCTGGTTGTACGATGGTGGAATGTAAAGGGAATTTCTCCCTAAAGTGTATAATTGCTGCACATATTTACCGAAATACATCCTATAGAATACTGAGAGGCTGGCTACTCTGCGCCTGTTCTCAAGGCTGACGAGGTTGCCAATGAGCCTCTTAGGTAAGGTGGAATTTTGCAGCACCTGCTCAAATGTGACAGCAGTATTTCATGCACGACCGGACTTGCGCTTTATATGAGGAAGGACTACTAGTGTCCTTGCGGTTGCTTTCGCCTTGGACTTAATGAACTGTCCATAATTGAGGTTCGGATAAAATTCAACCCCTAACAACTAAAGGCGGTCAGTGTATTCTAAGGATACATTCCGGAAAGTAGGAGTCAAGGTGAGCGGCCACCTTTTAGTGTTTTGGAGGTGTGGAATCTCACGGGATTGGTATCGCCCCATCCGTGCCTGCAGTAGAAGATATGCACGCTCAACCATAGCTTTGCTTTCGGATTAGATTTTATCTCGACTGGCCCAAGCATTAGTATCTCTCTACAACTGTGCTATCGTATGCATATCCTACCGAGAATATGCAGATAATTAAAATACAATAGAAAGAGAGTTGCGGAGAGAACGAATCCCTAAGTAACTCCGGCGTTTGACGTGATAGGACTAGACGAGTAGCCATCGGTAACGTCTCGGAAAGATCATTCACTCAGAGTCTTTCACCTAGTTAATCAGGCCAGGAGGTAATCCGTAAGCTGGAAGCTTGCCCAAAAGGCTAACGTGCCCAACCCTGGCAAAGGCCTTCGACACATCAAGGGAAACAGCAAGGGCTTCCCCGCTGTTCCCAAGGGTTTCACTCCATATGTGAGTGTGACACGCTAGATCCTCAGTTCAGCGATTTCGATGACGTGGGCGTTCAATATACGCTCTATAATCTTACAGAATATGGAAGTAATTAAAATTGGCCGATAGTTGGCAGAATAGGCATGGTTGCCCTTTTTAGGCATAGGCTGCAAATTAGTTAGTTTCCGAAATTTGGACACTATTCCAGTCCTGAATAAGAGGCGAAACAAACGCACAGATCTTTAGAACTGTATAGGCCGGTATACCACCAGGTTGCCACATTCGCCGCATACCATGGAGATCGCAGTTAGGTGGGGAATATACCGACACAGATTTCTCCAGACAGTGGTCAGAAGTTTCCAAGAGTAAGTAGTAACCTGAACAGCGTACCTGTCCGGATCAGTCGTCAGCAGAAGGTCGAGGCAGTTGGCTGTGTGCTCATTCACATCGGGTAGCCTAGTCGCTTGTTGTAACAGCTGCTAGAGCTCCAACGACAAGGAAAAAATTCACGTCTCTCTCCCAGCGTAGTCGTTCTTCTGGTATGGGAACAGCCAGTCCTGATGACAAACATGAAAGTCTCCCAGATAAACCAACTCTGCAGTAGGATACCGATTCAGAGCCACATCAGAGGCTTCACTGAGGTGTTCAAATAGCCTAGTTGTCTCCTGTTCACCGCTGTACAATCGGTAGACACAAGAATTAATTATTTTATCCATTCATGTGTTCATCATAACCCAGATCGTGGAGAATTTTGGTTCAAGGTGATGGATACGATTAGAGTAGATGTCATTGTGGACACATACACAGGCTCCAGCGCGCTAGTAGAAATTATGCTCCAATGTATACCCAGAATAGCCAAGGTACGCGACGTCTAGAGGACACCTGATCTGCGTCTCAGTCAAGAAGAGTAAGTTCGGCTTGTCAGTGAACGGCACTGAGATTTTAGTGCAGACCTTTGTAATGACTTATTATATTACTCTTCTTTTTTCTTTTTTCATAAGTATTGCAGTAAATAGGTTGAGAGAATGGCAGGTGGACGAGGCATCACACGTATAACCTAAGGATGCAAACAATCACGGCATCGATAGTACCTGGTATGGAGATCGCAGGGACGCTCGAAACCCCCTGTAAGGTTTCACAAGGCCCTCTTCTGTGGTCGCCAACTGGTATGGTGAAGTCATCCCAGGATTTTTCGTAAGTCTTTCATGAGGGACTAGCTCATTATTTGGGCCTCAAAATATCTACGGTCGGCTAGCGGTACAACCATGCTTCAACTCCATAACCAGCCACTAAGAAACCAGCCGCGCTGCAAACGGTTCTCAAGTGCAACGCAATCCAGACCCATTCTCCCAAATAAATTGGTTTCACCAAACATCATAACGAAACACGACTTGCGTGCGATTCATTTGGCGGTATGTCTTTTGCCAGGTGGGTTTTAACTAACCCTCGGCCGGGCCTCTCACTAGTAGAGAACGAACCTACCACCAGTATAACCTACATCAATTCAGTAGTAGTGTCAACAGCCACTCTTCATTCTTCGTCATTCTTTAAAAAAATAATATTTACCTGAACAGTTTAAAATACTTTTAGTAAAGGAAGGACAATACTTTCATAGAATACCGCACAATGCTACTTATTTTAATGCAGAAGTGACGATAACTCACGCAATTTGCATTTGTTCGAGTCAAATCTTGCAACTAAATTTTAAAGCTGCTTTAAAATCTTCAACGTTTTCTTCTTAGCATCTTCAACTGATTGAGCTGAAATATTGCATACATGTTTTGTTTGTATAACAGTGCATGGTTAGCTAAGTGAAGACATACTAAATACAATATGGCGGACGGCTCAAGATGGCCGTCTAGTTATTTTTTATGGACGACCGTTGTTGGCGACGCGCCTATAAGAATATTTCAATTTATTAGTTAACCGATTACGAATAGCTTCTAAAAAGCAAATTATCAAGCAACAATATTCCGATAAGAAAATGCTTAGTTGAATTTTAAAGAAATATCGAATTAATGATATTGTGACGGCTCAATATAATTATTAATAATTAAATTCAATATAAAGGGGCGTCAAAAATAGTTTTAAAACATATATATTAAGCAATAAAGTTAAATTAATAAACATAAAGTTAATATATTTCAGACATTATCCCAATAACATAGCAAATTAAAGGCAAAATTATTGTTTCTCATAATAAGTAAATTTATTATAAAAAACTTGTAAAAATATTTAAAATAAAATAAATAATAGAAATACAAGTCAAAAATATTATAAAATTAAGTTAAATAACGTTTATAAGATAATTAGAAAATTTGTTAAAAATTGTTTAAGTCATGGGAGGTGTTCGTGTATAAAAGAAAATTTTTCTAAGTTGTGGAAGGAGTTCACGTATAGATGAAATTTTCTAAGTTGTTGAAGGAGTTCATGTATTAAAGAAAATTTTTCTAAGTTATGGAAGGTGTTCACGTATAGACGTCTTGTATGGATGAGGTGCCGGAGATACATACCTGCAGTTGTACATATATATGGGGTGGTCGGGAGCCCGACTGCCTGAAGTACTGTAGCACAATGACTAGTCCTATATTAGGGACTTATGATATTAAACTCAATGATACAAAAGCAATACTATAGAAGGTCTCCATGATGAATTTGCATTACAATAGTAGGGTCGTGGGTTCGAACCCTATATATGAATGACTTATGAAAGTGAGGTCTATGATTCAAAAGCAATACTATAGAAGGTCTCTGTGATTAATATGCATTACAATAGTAGGGTCGTGGGTTCGAATCCTATATAGGAATGACTTATGAAAGTAAGGTCTATGATTCAAAAGCAATACTATAGAAGGTCTCTATGATTAATATGCATTACAATAGTAGGGTCGTGGGTTCGAATCCTATATATGAATGACTTATGAAAGTAAGGTCTATGATACAAAAGCAATATTATAGGAGGTCTCCTTGATGCATAAGCATTGTATGGGGTGGTCGGGTGACTGACTGCTCCTAGTGCTGTAGCAAAATGACTAGTCCTTATTAGGGACTTGAAAAGGAATATTATGGTGGCGTGTGTGCTGCTTCACGAGCAATTGGTCCGAGGTAAACTTGGACTCGCTAACCGATGTGTCCTAGACATATCATCTTAGTGTCGGTGGTAGCGGGTTTGTTGTAGCAATACGGCTTTCCCGTGGACATCGCACACCCATACCGTTTGTGGGCGGCGTAGTAGCGCATAGCGAAGCGTCGTCTATATTTCGGATTGGGATGATGAGTGTGTTTGGTAGCACTTTTAAGTGTAACAGGCATACTCAACTTCATGTCTTAGTGCATTAGCGCTATGATAAGTGAAGTTTTGTCCACTGGCGTCTTAGTAGCGTGCTACTATGATACGTTGGTGCAGTTTTATATAACAACAATCTTAGTGCCGGTGGTAAGCGGGTTTGTTCTAGCAATACGGCTTTCCCGTGGACATCGCACACCCATACCGGTTGTGGGCGGCGTCGTAGCGCATAGCGATGCGTCGTCTATCTTTCGGATGGGGATGATGAGTGTGTTTGGTAGCACTTTTAAGTGTAACAGGCATACTCAGCTTCATGTCTTAGTGCATTAGCGCTATGATACGTGGAGTTTTGTTCATTGACGTCTTAGTAGCGTGCTACTATGATACGTTGGTGATATTTTTATATAACAACAATACTAACTTTGTTGCCAAAGTCGATAGGAGTCATGTGGGTGTGTTGTGAGGGTGCGCCGCCCGTATGATAGTTGCATTGATGCTTACTGCTACTTGCGGTATTGCGTCTTGTGATGGATCTGCGGGTGTGCTGCGCCTGATTCGACGCATTCCTGTTGTTCTGGTCGATGGAGGTGTACAATTAACATCTTAGTGTCGGTGGTAAGCGGGTTTGTTGTAGCAATACGGCTTTCCCGTGGACATCGCACACCCATACCGTTTGTTGGCGGCGTCGTAGCGCATAGCGATGCGTCGTCTATCTTTCGGATGGGGATGTTGAGTGTGTTTGGTAGCACTTTTAAGTGTAACAGGCATACTCAGCTTCATGTCTTAGTGCATTAGCGCTATGATACGTGGAGTTTTGTTCATTGGCGTCTTAGTAGCGTGCTACTATGATACGTTGGTGATATTTTTAATATAACAACAATACCAACTTTGTTACCAAAGTCGATAGGGATCATGTTGGGTGTGTTGTGAGGGGGCGCCATCCGTATGATAGTTGCATTGATGCTTACTGCTACTGGCGGTATTGCGTCTTGTGATGGATCTTCGGGTGTGCTGCGCCTGATTCGACGCTCTCTGTGGTTCTGGTCGATGGAGGTATACGGGTGGTGATGTCTGCTGGGATGTATGGGGGACCTTGGAATGGTGTAAGCCCGACGATAGTCGTATTGATGCTTGTTGCGTTCTGCAGCATTGCGTCTCTGCGATGGTTGTTTGGTGGGACGCTATTCTCAATAGCGCTCTCTGCGTCTTGGTTTGACTCACACCTAAGTAGCTTTGCCCAAGTCGGGTCCCTTCATTGCGGGGCTGCAGACTGTCTGCCCTCCACGATGTTTTATATAACAACATAATATTATCTCTCTGTAACTTTCCCACCTTTGAATGATTGAAGGCAACTTGTTGGTGGGTGAGACAAACATGATCGAAAATGCATTTACTCAACGTCAGTGACACAAACCCTTTCTGATGGCGAATTATTACTCTTATCTTATAACTGCCTTTTGGCTATATCTGCCGTTGTATTGGTTGGAGCATATGTGTCGACCTCATGCGGGTGGTAGCTGGCGGGAGGATCTGAGGAGACTCTCAAGGCTGCGGCCGAAAGCCGCACAACGTGGGACCCCATTCCCTTGAGGTGAGCGGTAGACTCATGACACGCTCTGCGGCTAGAAGCCTTGCTGATCATACAATTGGTGGTGATGCCATACACTTACATCACGTCTGCAGGAGCGGCGGTCTGGCAGGTGTTGGCGCTCACGGAGGGTTTAAGGCCAGTGTGCCTATTTGCCTAAACCGTGTGACGTACATTCACTGTGGCTGGATTCGTTCGTATTCTGTATGGCGTTTACACGCATTGACATGCGCGACTTCGGTCGATGTTTGTGCTTACGCACTAACAAGGGGCCAAGCCTCTTTTACTGGTTCGCCAGTTATTTTGCTGTGGACTACGGTCCAGTTCCCGAATTAGCATTCCCGTCGGGGGGAGTGCATCAAAATGGTTGGCACTCACCGTGCACGGCGTGTGTGGGGCCGTGTACCTCCCCTACATTTTTTTAAATAAATGTAGGAGAGCGAAGCCCTTGCATCAGGTATTTTTGTATAAATATATTGTGAGCCTTTTCCAAGCGGGAAGGGATAAACAATAATAAATTAATAATGTAAACCTGATGCAAGTGGAATAGGGACGTTTTATGTTCTTAACCTTTCTCGAGCCCTGTCTTCGCGAACGGGGTTCACTTAGCTTATAAGGCACCACCAACAGCTTTCAATTGCTCTAGTGAATATTCATTCTTCCAAACGACACCTAAAAGAACTAGTTACTAAACAAACACAACGTAAATAAGGGTCCTAACTAAGACGATCACGCCAAATTATTAAAAACGGCCTATTAATTAACCTTTTGATAGATCATTTAGAAAGATCAAAACATATTTTATTAATCCTGGTCTCATATATATAATGTTATTGAAAAGGGTATATTTTTAATATTATAAAATTTTTATTATATAAAAGAGAGGGGGGGATCGTTACAATATGAAGGTCTTGGGTTCGACTCCCAGGCCGGAATAGTTTACCGTTTTCTTAGTAATATCTCTTAATAAATTCATATAGGGAATTTTTAAGATATAAATTATGTTACCGGATTTGTTCCCCGGTTGAAATCATCTTTCCAATAATGTTAATTTAAAGAAATATTAAAATAAAGTTAGAGACCAGGATTGTTCCCCGGTCGAGATGATTGCTGTGCATAAGTAAAATTAATGGAAATTAATTGCATAAGTATTGTCTTATATGAGTTTGATATGTTTTGTATGAAAACAAATGCCTATTTTCTATGATTGATTTATAAAAACATTCACTTATATTGTTTGATAAGAAACATGATAACTGATAAGAATCTGATTAGAAATAGTTTACAACGTTTGAGAATTGTGTAGAATCATTTATCCACTTAGTATTGTTGATATTAGTGTATACTAAACTTTCCGTTTTTACTGATAGTCGATAGCCGTGCAAAAGTTAGTTGTTCAAATAGTGTGAGTTCATAGACGCACGCTAGCCACGTACTTAGGAGGCCAACTATGTAGAAATTTAAATATTTGCAAATTTCAGCAATTTATGTAAAAATGACTTGTAAAACATTTCAGATTGATTGTACGTATAAAAGAGGTGAATTCTGAATTTTTATGTGAAAATTCCTGTGAATAAGCGAAATAATGATAGTTTTGTATAAGAAATTAAAAAGTGTTTTAATAGTGAATTGTATAGAGAAAATGTAAATTAAACTATTGTATTAGTAAAGATATGTATAATTTCAAGTGGAAAACATTGTTTTAACTTTCTATGTTAAATATTTAAGAAATTCCAACTTTGAACATGTGAGTAAAATAAGCATATTTTGTTAAATAAATAAAAGGTTTTTTGTGATATGAAAATATAATGTATATCGTAGTATAGATATTTTTTTGTGCTATCTTTATAAGTAAATTGTATAAATGTATGTCTTATAAAAATAAAGTTATTGAGTAAACCGTGAGAGAGTGATAGTGCAAATTGATGTAATTGAGTTGTAATAAAAAAATAAAAATATCAATTTCTTTGCAACTTTCCGCTAAACATATAAAATGATGTGTCTTACCTGGATTGAAGCGCACCTCCCGCCCTCCCTCAATTGCATACACTAACTCCGTCACCACTAGACCAAGCACCACTACTCTCAACACCACTATTCCAGGCAAGACACACCATCGACGATAATACGACACGTGTTTCGTCTCTACACGAGGCATCCTCAGGTAATATAGACTCTACGGCGGCTGACCGCTAAGTGAGCGGCGAGTCGATTCGACTTTGTGATGCCACATGATGAGCCTAATTCATTGTGACTACAATGAATTAGGCTCATCATTCGATTCGACTCGACTTTGTGATGCCACATGATGAGCCTAATTCATTGTGACTACAATGAATTAGGCTCATCATTCGATTCGACTCGACTTTGTGATGCCACATGATGAGCCTAATTCATTGTGACTACAATGAATTAGGCTCATCATTCGATTCGACTCGACTTTGTGATGCCACATGATGAGCCTAATTCATTGTGACTAGTGGTGCTTGGTCTAGTGGTGACGGAGTTAGTGTATGCAATTGAGGGAGGGCGGGAGGTGCGCTTCAATCCAGGTAAGACACATCATTTTATATGTTTAGCGGAAAGTTGCAAAGAAATTGATATTTTTATTTTTTATTATAATGGATTTCCGCAAAGTAACGCCTGATTCTATCAAGTAATTGAGTTGCGCAAACGCACAAATGGCGCGGCTCACTTTCGCGTATAGCTCTGGGGTAGCTCAGTAAACGAGTTTTCTTGCAATTCGTTCGGGAATTGTTCAGGAATTGTTCGGGAATCGTTCGGGAATCGTTCGGGGAAGTTCGGAGAAACTTCGGGAAAAGTGCAAGACCAGCAGTCAATAAGAAGAAGAAAGAAAAAGTATAGGGAAGTGATAGGGAAAAGTAATTACTCTCTCACGGAACGGTTTGAAGATAATTTCTGTTTTATTGCCAAGGAATTCTTCCCTTAAAATAATACAGTCCATATCGAAGAATTAAGGCGTTGGGACCGGGACGACTTCGGAAGACCCGTAATCCCCGCCTGAACCTATTTTCTGAAAAGGAAGAGGTTATCGCCCTTGTGTGTTACTCCGTTGCGGAGATCACATACGTTGTTCCCGAACCCAACGTAGGCGTTATAGGGGGCCGGATCGAGAGAAGCCTCGATTCCCCCCTTCTGTTTCTTAGTTTAACGTTTGTCTGGTTCCTTTTCAAGTGGTCCTTCGGAGCAGGATCAAGGAACCAGCTGTGGACTGCTGGTTATGGAAAAAGAAGACCTTCAGAGCCGAGTGAAGATCAGTAACCGAAGGAAGCCGGAGGTTTGAGCTGAAGTAACAGGACCAAAGGCCAGAAGACCAGGTCAGCGCAGTAGGACCGGACCTGGAACTACCGGAAGAAAGAAAACCATGCATGGGGCACGTATCGCAGCCAGGCGCAGGTGCCTTGTGAAGGCGCTCATCGCGGCCAAGCAGGGCTTGGCATTTTCCTGTCGGACGATCGTGACCGGCATTTCCTGTCGGACGACCGTGTCCGGCATTTCCTGTCGGGCCATCAGAGGGTGTAAGAAGAAGAAGCATCCACCGCTGCTGCTGCCAGGCGAGGGTGTTCGTGGGCACCTGACTGCATCGCGGCCGGAAGAGGGCGACTGGACGAGGCGTCACCGGCGACTGGGCGACGAAGCGCAGCATATATCCCGACCACCTAACGGTGCCAAACGGTCGGGCTCTGGCACAACACCTTCGGGTGGAGCAATTCTCTCGAGCGAGACTGCGCTTGCACTACCGCTCGACTGTTTCGTCATATTCCTTGGCGGGACAGTTCCTAAACCTTTCCTCCATTCCATTCCTGCACGACTCCATCCCTGGACGCCTCACCTCGGTAGGCCCCGTTCAGGATTGATAGGGCTGATAGGGCTGTTAGGGTGGTAGTAAGGTTGTAGGGTTGGGAGATAAAGGGGGTAGGGGTAGTGGGGTTAGGTTGGGGTGTAGAAGGGTTGTAGGTAAGGGGTTGTAGGGACCGTAGGGACAGTTAGGGACCGTAGGCCAACAATCACCTTCCTGCAAGATGAAGAAGGCACAAGACCAGACAGGGAGAAGCGAAGGAACCAAGACAAGGACAGGGCCCTCAAGAAAAGCTAAAGAGGCGGAACCATCTGGAGCGACCACAGCTACTGCTTCGAGTGGGGCAACTTCTTCAAGTGGAGCCACCACCGATACGTCCACATGCACGTGGGACTCAGGGGCGTCCATGGCAACGACAAGCAACGGGACGGACACCAGTGGTACGCAGGCCAGCACCGCACAACAATCTTTTATATCCAGGAGTGAAACGGTAGTCGAAAAAGTAGGTCAAAGGACCGAAGAAGCGGCATCGTCAAGGACAGTAATCGGGCACACTAGTGACAAAGGGTCACAGAGAGGTAGTAGGTCATCGCGATCGGCGAGGCTGAAAGCCGAATTAGAGGCGCGGATTAAATTCGAACGCTCAGAGCTCGAACGAGCACAGGCAGCTGCTGCCTTAGCCAAGTCTCAATTGGAGTTGGCACAACTCAACCGAGAAGAGGAGATCAACTCGAGTGAGGATGATGAAGAGCGGAATACTCAGGTGGAACCTTTCGTAAGGAGTTGGGTTCAACAGACCATAATGAGCGCGCCGGTTAGTGTAACGCAACCCGATATTACTGATAAGGAATCTTGTAAAAGATCACGCCGCAAAGGGGCGGAGATCGAGCGCAACCAAGGAAATGCACAGAAAACACACGCGAGTGAGTTGTCAGAATTGACCGAAGCGATTGTGAGTGCAATAAAGATAGCGGGAAAAGATAAGTCTTCCCAGTTTCATTTCCTCCAGGAATTACCGGTGTTCGATGAGAACCCGGGTGAATGGATAATTTTCAAAACGGTGTTTGAAGACACAAGAAGCCAATTTTCAGGGGTGCAGAATATCGCACGCCTTAGGAGGTCATTAAAGGGCACCGCTAAGGAAGCGGTTAAGTCGTTATTGTTTACTTTGTGTGAACCTGAAGAAATAATAAACGCTCTCGAAAGAAGATTCGGTAGAGTTGAGATGCTCATTTTAGCCGAAATCGAGAATGTAAGACGTATGCCAAGATTGGCAGAAGATTGCCGGAATATAGGATCTTTTGCAAGTCGTATTACGAACGTGGTTGCCACAATACAAGCGTTGAATCAACCACACCGTATGTACCGTAACTATGATTAAATTTAAATGGTTTGAATATCGAGCTCAGCATCCTTTGGATCCAGAGTAACAGAAGATGGCCAAATTTTTAAATTTATTGAGTGAACAATTTGGAACGTCCTTAAGCAATGAAAATGTGCCTGAAAAACGGAAGCGTCCTGAATTCAGGAAGCAAACTGTACACACCGCAAAGGGGTCTGTACGCAACCGTTTCAAGGGCGAGCGCTATGGGCGCCGAAGTAATACGAGCGAGCGTCTAGAACGCCGAAATAATAAAGGGCACAACCGACAAGTGGTTATGATAACCCAGGATAAGCCTGTAAGTCGGGTAACACATAAGTGTGTTATATGTAACAAGGAGCACTCTATAGTGAGTTGTTACAAGTTTAAGGACATGAATAATCGCGAGAAATGGGAAGCGGTTAAAAAAGCGAAAGTATGTTTTCAATGTTTGTCACCTAACCATAGGAGGTTAGAGTGCAGAGCGAAAAAATGTGGTGTAGAGGGATGTAGAATGGCACATCATCGAATGCTACATCGATACCCCAATAAAAATACCTCGCCGCAAGGAGACGAGGGGGGTAAAAAGGCTCAAATTACAACTGTTAGTACAGTGAATGCACTGGCATGTGCATACTTAAAGATTATACCGGTCGAGTTGTATGGACCTAGAGGAAAGGTCAAGACAACAGCTCTTCTGGATGAGGGATCGACCATGACACTCATAGAGGAGTGGATGGCTCAGAAGTTAGCGCCTCGCGGACGTAAAGAAGAATTACGTATTGAAGCCGTGAGAGGTAAGCGAATTAACGACGACAGTTCGTATCGCTTAAACGTTAATATAAAAGGCATTTAGTCGAACGACTTAGAGGAGATAAGTGTACAAACAATTAAGTCACTTAACCTTTCTCCGCAGTCAGTGAGCCGAGAATTATTGCAACGGTGTTCTCATTTGACTCCGATTAAGGACGAGTTGATGAATGAGAGTTCCAGATCCACCATATTAATTGGCCATGACAATTGGCATTTCATAGTTACTCGTGAATTAATTTCAGGAGGTAAGAACCTACCTGTAGCATCGCTCACCAAACTTGGATGGGTTTTACATGGTCACATATCGGGTGGCATCAAACCAATCAAGATTGTTAACCACATTTCCACCAAGAAGGAGGAAGACATGGATAAGTTGATAAAAGATTATTTTAGTTTGGAATCTCTGGGGGGTGTCTGCGCGAAAGCCCGCGAACGACCCAGAAAAACGAGCTTTAAATATTTTGAGCAAAACGGTACGTCGTATACCTAATAATAGGTACGAGACTGCTTTGTTATGGTGCACAGATAATGAGTACATGCCGTCGAATAGAGCGCAGGTTGAAAGTCGCCTGTTTAACATCGAAAAGAAGCTCGATAAAAATAGCGAGTTGAAAAAAAAAATATGAGAAGCAAATTGAAAATCTCATCGTTAACGGTTACGCAGAAAGAGCGAACCATATTTCCATTTCCCCACGCACGTGGTATCTTCCTCACTTCGCAGTGAATCACCCACAGAAAAAGAAAATAAGAATAGTTTTCGACGCCGCCGCTAGGACGGGCGGACGTTGTCTTAATGATGCTTTGTTAACCGGACCGGACTTATTGAAGTCGTTGTTTGGAGTTCTGCTACGATTCAGAGAAGGAAGCGTGGCAGTGATGGCAGACATTAAAGAAATGTTCCTGCAAATGAAAATCCGGGAAGAAGACAGGGATAGCCTTCGATTCTTATGGCGGCACAAGCGTGACGCGCCACCGGAAGAGTATAGAATGACGTCACTCATATTTGGAGCGGCATCATCACCATGCATCGCTATGTATGTGAAGAATAGAAATGCGCAGGACAACGCACATATCTATCCAGAAGCAGCTTCCGCTACGGAAAGCAATTTTTATATGGATGACTATCTGCAGGCGTTTCCCGACGTGACGACGGCCGAAAGGATAGTAAACGATATGTATGAATTACATAAACGTGCTTCTTTCCAACTGAGGGGATGGGCTAGCAACCGACCCGAAGTTTTATGTAAAATGGAAAATAAATATAAGAGCGACAGTGCTTCGCTGGGAGATAAAGAGCACACAGAGCGCACTTTAGGTTTGATTTGGAATATCAAACGTGACATAATAAGTTTCTCCATAAGTTTTCGTAACACACCGGAAGAAGAAATGGAAGGTATACGACCGCCTACGAAGAGGGAGATAACTAGCGCTGTGATGTCAGTCTTCGATCCTTTAGGACTCGCATCACCCATAACGATTCAAGAGAAGTCGCTGATCCAGCAAGTATGGAGGACAGGCATCTCTTGGGATGAAGAAGTTTCACACAAATTACACGTGTTATTTTGTAAATGGATATCGGAAGTGAAGAAATTAGGTCATTTAGAAGTACCTAGACCCGTTGCTGAAGGCGTCGGCAAGGGAGAATTACACACATTCACGGATGCTAGTGAAAAAGCATACGCTGCCGCGGTGTATTACGTCACCACGGACGAGATAGGTGAGAGGCGGATTACGCTGATCGCCGCAAAGGCAAGAGTAGCGCCGCTGAAACCAATTTCTATTCCAAGGCTTGAATTGCAAGCAGCTCTTATGGGCAGCAGATTAGCTGCATCAGTTATTGAAGAGAGCAAGTACGAGATTTCCGAGAGAGTATTTTGGACGGACTCACGTACAGTGTTAGCGTGGATTAAGTCAGATCCTCGCGCTTTTAAACCATTCGTTGCTCATTGATTGGCTGAGATCGAAGATCACAGTAAACCATGTGAATGGCGATGGGTTCCAACGTCACGAAACGTGGCAGACGACGCCACTAGAAATTTTCCTTCCACCTTCGATTTAAGTCATCGCTGGTTTCAAGGACCTGAATTCCTCAGGAAAAGTCCTGATTTATGGCCCAAACAAGTGGACACCATAAATAGCTTAAAAACAGGTGAAGAAAAATCGCCAAAAGGCGTAAATGCGCTGAGAAAGCAAGAACCGTTAAGTCTACCCGACTACGGACGATTTAGCAGCTTTAAGAAATTCCTTGGGGCAACTACACGCATCTTACAAGCGGTAGAAAAATTCAAGAGTTTAAGAAAGTCGCTTAAAGGACCCGACAACGCAGCCGAAAAATCGGTTATGTGTTCCAACGAAGTTTTAGCAAAGTCGGCTAAAGGACACGATAGCGCGTGGGACATAGCGCTCTTGAAAAAAGCTGAATTATTAATTTGGAAGTTCGTTCAAGACGAGTGTTTTCATTTAGAAATAAAATGCTTAAAAGCAGGCAAAAGCGTAGAAAGAAGTTCACGCTTAAGTAAATTATCTACGGAAATAAGAGAAGATAACTTACTCCGTTTAAATGGGGGTTTACCTTTTAAGTCTAATTTGACTGAGGAAAATAGAAAACCTGTCGTATTAGACGGTAAACACGAAATCGTTAAAATGATGATTAGAGAAGTCATCATCATTTTGGACATGCCAATCACCAGACGGTGATGAAGGAGGTGAACCAAAAATTTTATGTCTTGAACCTGCGTAATGTAGTACGAAGTGTGTCACATAATTGTCAGTGATGCAGGACATACAGGTCAAAACCGCAGAACATGCCACAAGGAAATATTCCTCTGGAGAGAATAGCTCACAATGAACCACCTTTTACATGCTCAGCCGTGGATTATTTCGGACCTATGAGTGTGACTATAGAAAGGCGACACGAAAAACGTTAGGGTGTTTTATTCACGTGTCTGACCATCAGAGCAGTACACCTAGAATTAGCAGCCTCACTGACGCTGGTGTATAATGGCATTGAGACGATTTATCGCCAGAAGAGGAAAACCAGCCGTTATATACAGCGATAACGGGACAAATTTCAAAGCCGCGAATAAAGAATTACGCAAGCATGCGAAGAATGCTATAAGGGCATGAAAAATGACATATAAACACTCACGCCTGTCACCCAGAGGGGTAGGCAGAGACTACAGACTTCCATTTGGCACGATCCTGACACACCTCTCTTGCCTCCTTCACATCCATACACCTACGCATACATGCTCGTCGGTTAAGGGTACTCCCAATTTGGCCCGTTTTCAATAAATTGCCAATTTAGTCCGGGTGGTGCTAAATGAGCGACAAGCCGATACCACAGACTCCGCTCCACGCCGTGGTAGCGGCGTTAAATATACCACACCATTTCGCACCATGAGGAATCGAAATAAAGAAATGGCCCCGAGTTCCCGGCGCCCCTTTAATGGGGCAGGGGTGCGAAGAATCTCCGGGAGGAAAATCGGCGACGAGGTTCGCCACCCGTCACGTTCTGTCTCCCGGAGAGGCGAAAAGTGGATTGCAGAGGCCCGTCTGGCTACGTTGAATGTATGTGGGGCAATGAATGATAAAATGGATGAAGTATGCGATATGATGACGAAAGACGAAAAGGAAGGGGAAGGATGTCACTACACATGGCATGTATACCGCATACTGGTCTGGTGTAGACGATATCGAGCGGGCATGCCAGGGAGTAGGTATCATCCTTTCAGAAAGAATGGGCCAATGTGTGAAAGAGTATGAACGTGTAAGCCCAAGACTGCTATGGATACGAATGAAAGTGGGCTTGAAGAAGTTCTTTGTGTTAGGGGTCTACGCCCCAGACATGTCTAAGCCCACTTATATCCGAGAGCAGTTTTGGGAAATGGTAAGGATGGTGTTAATGAAGTGTAAGGGAAATGAAAATATTATTATGCTAGGAGATTTTAATGGAAGGGTTGGGGTGAGGAGGCTTGGTTATGAAAGAATATTGGGAACGTTTGGTGATGGAAGTATAAATGAGAATGGTGAAAGTCTCCTCACCGTATGTATAGAAAAGAATCTTTTTGTGACGAACACTTGCTTTCGCCACAAGAGGATTCACATGTATACTTGGGAAAGAGGTGAAGATATAAGCATGATAGATTTCATAATTGTGGATGAAAGATTGAGGGGCGCAGTGGTAGATACGAGGGTTTACCGGGGTTCTAACGTAGGAACGGATTATTATTTAGTTTTATGCCGAATTAATGGTCTATTCAGGCGTTGGCGCCATCGATCGTCTGTGTCTACCACTGCGTTATAGCGTATTAGAACAGAAAGGTTACAAGATAAAAGTGATAACAATAACTTCAAATGTAGACTGAAAGAAAACATAAGTGGTTTGGATGAATTATGTATGAAGGAGATAGACTTGGAGAATATATGGCAAAATGTAAGGAAAGGTTTAGTGGATGCAGCTACCGAAGTATGTGGTGTTAGTAAGAGGAAGAATGAAAGGAAAAATAATACGTTATGGTGGGATGATGAGATACGTATGGAAGTTGAAGCAAAGAAGAGAGCATGGCTAGATTTACTAGCAACAAAGGCTGGTAATTCTGGCGGTACGAATGGTGATATTGAAAGAAAAAAGGCAGTCGTTAGACATCCTAATAAGAGAGTAAAAGAAGTAGTTGAAAGAAAAAGCAAGAAAGAACGGATAAGAATGATAGAAGAACATCGGATAACTTCCAGGCAAATATTAAAATGTTCTGGAAACTTGTAAGAACTGCCAGGGGACATTCAAAACAGCCTATGATGAATGCTATAAGAGACGAGAATGGCTATATTCTGAATGATGAAGTTTTGAGTTTAAAGAGATGGAAGGAATATTTTGAAAGCGTGTTTATGAGTGAGGAGACAACGTGTGTACTAAGTGGAGTAGAAACACCGAAAGAAGAGGAAAGAGGTAGCGAGATAAGTATAGATGAAATAATGAAAGCAATGAAAAGCATGAAAGCAGGTAAGGCAGCCGGATATGATAGAGTTTCACTCGAAATGCTAAGGGCTGGAGAGGAAGTGGTGGCAGGCCTGCTGCACACCTTGTTTAATTTATGCTGGGAACTGAAGCGGGTACCGGTAGACTGGTGCAAAGCCGTAATAGTCCCAGTATATAAAGGAAGAGGGTCACAGCAGGACTGTAAAAACTACCGTGGCATCAGCCTTCTTAGCATTGTGGGAAAACTGTATGCTAAGGTACTGATTGAAAGGGTCATGAAAGAAACTGATGGAAAAATTTGGGATGTGCAAGCGGGATTTAGAAAGGGAATGGGATGTACAGATCAAGTCTTTTCCATGCGCATGATCGCGGAGAAGTTTCTGGCCAAAAACCAAAAGGTTTTTTGTGCGTTCATGGACTTGGAAAAGGCCTATGACAGAGTGGATAGGAATTTGCTATGGCAAACACTGAACTCATTTGGGTTGAGCGCTGGCTTGATACAGGCATTGGAGTCTCTTTATAGGGACTCTAGTGCTTGTGTTAGGATCAACGGGGTCTACTCGGACTGGTTTGACATCCATAAGGGTGTCAGACAGGGCTGTGTGGCTTCCCCGTGGCTGTTCAACCTATTTATGGACAGTTGTATGCAAAATTTGAAAGTTGAAGAATGCGGATTAAGAATGGGTAAGTTAACCGTCAAATGCCTTTTGTACGCCGATGATCAAGTTATTCTTGCGTCGTCGGCGGCCGAGTTGCAAATGATGGTTACATTAATGAACGGATCATTAAAAGAAAGGAGTATGAAAGTGAACGCAAGTAAGACAAAGGTTATGGTTTTTGAAAGAGAAGAAAGTAAAACGATTTGTGAAATAAGAATAGAAGGTGAGTTGATCGAGCAAGTAGATGAGTTTGTATATTTGGGCTGCGTATTTAGCAGGGATGGGAGATATGATAAGGATATAGAACGACGAGTGAATGCGGGAAATAGAGTAAATGGGGCCTTGCACTCTATTGTGAAGAGTCAAAATGAGTCAAAAAAGGCACGTATGGCAATTCACAATGCTGTGTTGGTCCCTACTTTAACGTATGGTAGTGAAAGTTGGGTGTGGCAGAAGAAGCACGAGAGTAGAATAAACGCAGTAGAAATGCGGTCGTTAAGGAGTATGTTAGGGCTGAATCTGAATGACAGGGTAAGTAATTGTGTAATAAGAGAAGAGTGTGGTTTGCAAGATGATGTGGTGACCAGGATTAAGAAAGGAATGCTTCGGTGGTTTGGTCATGTGGAAAGAATGAATGAGGAAAGAGTGACAAAGAAAATTTATGGTGCAGAATTGAATGGCAGAGTCGGAAAGGGACGTCCTAGGCGAAAATTTATCGACCAAATTGACGATTTATTGAAAACGGGCCAAATTAGGAGTACCCTTATTATGAAAAATGAGTCGTTTGAAAAATATATTAAATGGAAATTTATACCTCCGGGAGCACCGCACATGTAAGTAAGTAAGATCAATTAAAATTGCGTTGACCACTACGCTCAAAGAAAGGAGCCCGCGAGAGGAGGTTCTGCATACGTTGCTTTTAGAAGCAGAGCATACTGTAAATTCCAGACCTCTGGTAACATTCAGTATGGATAGTCCTGAAGAGGGTTTGACACCTAATCATTTTCTTCTGGGACGCTCATGTGGTGATCGACCTCCTGGATTATTTTTAGAGCAACATTTGACGGGTCAACTCAATTGGAAATCTGCACAGAGGTTAGCCGACCATTTTTGGACAAGATGGCTAAAAGAATACATGCCTACTTTAATACCTCGAACAGGTAATAACAGAAAGTTTATGGAGCCTAAAGAAGGTGATATTGTCTTGATAACAGATCATTCGTTGCCACGAAATACGTGGCCGAAAGGCAAGATTAGTAGAACGCTACCGGGACCAGACGGTCACACTAGAGTGGTTGACGTCATTACTAGCACAGGTATCTTGAGGAGACCTACATCCAGAATAATAGTCCTGGTACCCACGACGCCTCCCAAATGATGGTGCTGATGCACGGGGGGGGAGGAGATTGTTGACGACGCGCCTATAAGAATATTTCACTTTATTAGTTAACCGATTACGAATAGCTTCTAAAAAGCAAATTATCAAGCAAAAATATTCCGATAAGAAAATGCTTAGTTGAATCTTAAAGAAATATCGAATTAATGATATAGGTCTTGGGTTCGACTCCCAGGCCGGAATAGTTTACCGTTTTCTTAGTAATATCTCTTTATAAATTCATATAGGGAATTTTTAAGATATAAATTATGTTACCGGATTTGTTCCCCAGTTGAAATCATCTTTCCAATAATGTTAATTTAAAGAAATGTTAAAATAAAGTTAGAGACCAGGATTGTTCCCCTGTCGAGATGATTGCTATGCATAAGTATAATTAATGGAAATTAATTATAATTTCCATTAATTATACTTATCCATAGCATACAAAACATATCAAACTCATATAAGACAATATAAGTATTGTCTTATATGAGTTTGATATGTTTTGTATGAAAACAAATGCCTATTTTCTATGATTGATTTATAAAAACATTCACTTATATTGTTTGATAAGAAACATGATAACTGATAAGAATCTGATTAGAAATAGTTTACAACGTTTGAGAATTGTGTAGAATCATTTATCCACCTAGTATTGTTGATATTAGTGTATACTAAACTTTCCATTTTTACTGATAGTCGATAGCCGTGCAAAAGTTAGTTGTTCAAATAGTGTGGGTTCATAGACGCACGCTAGCCACGTACTTAGGAGGCCAACTATGTAAAAATTTAAATATTTGCAAATTTCAGCAATTTATGTAAAAATGACTTGTAAATCATTTCAGATTGATTGTACGTGTAAAAGAGGTGAATTCTGTGTTATTTTAATGTGAAAATTCCTGTGAATAAGTGAAATAATGATAGTTTTGTATCATCATCATTCTCTAAACCATTTCCCATTATCTGGGGTCGGCGCAGTAAACCTTCTTGTTCCATTCCTCTCTATCAGCCGTCATTTCCATACTTACTCCTTTCATTCTCATATCACTCTTCACACAATCGACCCATCTTTTATTCGGCCTTCCTCTGCCCGTGTGTCCCTCCACATTCATATTCAACACTCGTAGTGTGACATGACTTTCATCCCTCCGCATCACATGCCCAAACCATGCCAATCTGCTTCCTCTCACCTTTTCTACCACTGGCGCTACTTTCAGGCTTCCTCTTATATACTCATTCCTTATCTTATCCATCCTTGTCACACCACACATCCATCGTAACATTCTCATTTCATTTAATGATAGTTTTGTATAAGAAATTTAAAAGTGTTTTAATAGTGAAATGTATAGAGAAAATGTAAATTAAACTAACGGGAATTGTTCGGGAACCGTTCGGGAGTCGTTCGGGAATCGTTCGGGGAAATTCGGAGAAACTTCGGGAAAAGTGCAAGACCAGCAGTCAATAAGAAGAAGAAAGAAAAAGTGTAGGGAAGTGATAGGAAAAATAATTACTCTCTCACGGAACGGTTTGAAGATAATTGCTGTTTTATTCCCAAGGAATTCTTCCCTTAAACTAATACAGTCCATATCGAAGAATTAAGGCGTTGGCATCGGGACGACTTCGGAAGACCCGTAATCCCCACCTGAACCTATTTTCTGAAAAGGAAGAGGTTATCGCCCTTGTGTGTTACTCCGTTGCGGAGATCACATACGTTGTTCCCGAACCCAACGTAGGCGTTATAGGAGGCCGGATCGAGAGAAGCCTCGATTCCCCCCTTCTGTTTCTTAGTTTAACGTTTGTCTGGTTCCTTTTCAACCGTGATGTGTGTACTCGTATCTTAGGAAAGGGTTTGCTGAGAAGAATACGAAAATAAAATGACGTAACTATAAATTCAATATGGTGGACAAATGAGAGCATAATATGTTTTTATGTACTCCCATAATATGGATATCAAATAAAAGGGTTTGTTGAAAAGAATATGAATAAAATGACGTTCTTATTCAGTTCTTCGAGGGGATGGTGTATTACTACCAGACTAAACGGTAAGACTAAGCGGAGTCGCGTCTTAACTAATATTGGCCTACACCCTGGGCAAATTCCAGCTGTGGTGCAAAAATGTTAAAATGGCGGAAAGCAAGACGCCTGCCGTACCAATTTGAAGGAGTTATAACTCGGCAAAGGTTGGGGATAGTTTGGTGGTGCTCGAACAAATGTTGTAGGGAACGCCAAGAGTCAACTGCTGGCGATAAAATAATGTATCTAAGATGGCGATCAAAACCAACAATGACGCACAGGCTTAAAAACATGTCCAGCAATAACTAAAATATATATTAATGGTAAAAACACATTTTTAAAAACAAACTTTTATTGAAATGCTCTAAAAAGAACAAAATGAATATTAAATTAAATCAAACCCATCAATTTATTAAAGAATTCGAAACAAAAATCGTAATCATAACGTCTTTCTGCCCGTCCTTGATCTGACGATCACGAATTCTGCTTTTAATAGTCGGATCTCTGGAGTGTTTTCTGGTATGTCCAGCTGTAGACTACAGAGTCATTTGAACGTAAGGGTGCCTGTAGACAATTTTAATGGCTAAAGATGGGTTTTCAGATCTTACTACGCTATATTATTTTCAATATCAATATTAAAAGTTTACATCACTATAACGAGAGTGAAATCATCTAATCAGTATTATTTGTCTCATTAAATAACGATAAGTATCGCCTCTTTGAAGAAAATTATTAACGACAGTAAAATAGTTGAATCGTTGACACAGATTATCTTTTTTTCTGCGACAAATGTATACGACTAGTCTTGTGCTATTTTTGTGATCCACCTACTTTATATTATGCAATCGGTATTTACAATATACGATATAATAAAAAGAAATTCTAAATTTGATAGATAATTACTAGAAATATTTCAAGCAAATTATTTTATGACTCGTTTCATTAAAGTCATCACTATCATCACAAGATGTAAAGAGTCCTCTGCTGAATATAGGCCCCCACTATAGATTGCTTCGTAAGAGGATATTTGCTGTAGTTGCCATGCTCAACAGGCGGATTGGTATCCGCAGTTTTTCATTAATTTGAATTGTTACCACGTAGCTGCTGCCCAAAAAAAAGATCTATTATTCAAAACATGTACTTTCAAGTGGGAAAAAGTTTTTTATTTTTATATTTTAAGATATGTGAATAAGTATAAGGAATTTTAACATATTATTCTGTGGTAGACGCTACACCAGGAATGAGTCGGCTGCAACGAAGAAAGTCCACGCTCAAACAGAACATCCAAATTTTAACAGAGAAGATGGGTGTGTGTTGCCATCTGCTTGGGATCCTATAATTACAAAATTAAACCTAAACCCAAGCATACCACTGCAAGATTTCAAGATAGTGTATGCTCGTTCTGCGTAGAACGGACCAAAAATTTATATTCAAAAACTGGAAGTAGCCGGACTCCCCCATGACCATGGGCGCCGTAAAGCATCCGAAATGTCGGGAGTTAAGAATAAGTTAATTAAACGCGATAAAATCCGTATATATAGTTTTATTCAAAACTACGGTTGCAATCGCTTGGCAAGGGAGCCAACAACGCAAAATATCTCGACTATGAGGCAATCTCTAGGAAAGGGTTATGTACAGCAATGGACTTTTGCTAGATAATAATGTGTATATACGTATACACGTTTACAAATATTATTGATTTTCTTTATTAATCATGGAGTACGTAGGTAACTCAATAAGTTTTGAGATGCTCGAAATTTAAAAAATGGAACGCACCCGTGTTATATGTTTCTAAAAAGCAAATTTATTTAAAAATAGAACTCCATAAGCCAATTGCCCAATATTAAAATAAAAACAAAGTTCTATTAATTTTTCTGCAACGTTTCCCACACTTTTCGTTTAAAACGATGGATCTTTACCGTGAACATTTGCGCGCTATGATCTATTATGATTTTAAATTTAGTTTAACCGAATAATTAAGTTTACAACGGTTACAATCAGCATTAGGATACTCAGCTCCATCACGCGCAATAATTTTTAGGTGGTTTGCTGAATTCGTAAGGGGTAAAATTAACGTTAAAGATGACCAAAGAACCAGTGCCCTGCTAACAGCAGTAAAGCCAGAAAATGTGTGGACTACCAAAATTTTGGTGCGAGAAGACCCACGAATCACATATACGGACATCGAAAAGATTGGAGGCATTAGTTCGGGGAGCATTCATACCATCCTACACCAACATCTTGAAGTGAGGAAGCTTTGTTGTCGATGAATCCCTCGGTTGCTCTCCGAATGCGAAAAACAGACTCGTGTGGATTGGTACCATGAAATGCGTCTACGTTTTAAAAATGGGGCATCTAGGCGTGTTTCAGAAATCATTACTGGTGATGAGACATGGATCTATCGATATGATCCGGAAAATAAAGAGCAATTATCGTTATGGGTCTACTCAGAAGGACAGTTACCGACAAAACTGCAAAGACCTCGCAACGTCGGCAAAAAAGCGGACATTTGTCGACGTCAATGATAGAAAATTGTAGGTCAGTCAACACTGAATGGTGTACTACAGTTGCATTACCCAAAGCTTTTGAAGCTGAGCGAGAAAGAAGACCAAAGACCGGGCTTCGGGGAATCTTGCTGCATCACTATAACGCCTCTTCACATACCTTCCCTTATAACAAAAGCATTTACTGAGGAATCTGGTGTTGAAACTCTAAGTCACCCACCGTACAGCCCTGACTTAGCTAGCTCCTTGTGATTTCTTTTTGTTCCCAAGAGTCAAAGGAAAACTAAAGGCAAGTTTTTTTTCAAGCGCCGAAGAAGCCGTGGCTGCCCACCAAGAAGCGATTTCCGACCTGTCAGATCAAAACTGCCAAAAGTGTATTCAGAGTTGGTTTAGGCGAATGGAACTTTGTATAGAGCATGATGGAGAATATTTTGAAAAGATGTAAAATAAATATTAATAGTATCTAGAATACTTGTTGTATATTATCTCAAAACTTATTGAGTATCCTACGTACAATAATTGAGCATTTGAAATTGCATAATATTTACAGCTCTAATTCAATTAATAGTTGGTAAGAATTACTTCGCACATATCCACCCAATAAAACAAAATTTTATACACAAAATAACCTAGTTTAAAAAGCACCTCCCGTCCTCACTCAATTGCGTGCACTAATCCCGTCACCACTAATCCCAGCACCACTACTCCCAACACCAATACACTAGGAAAGACACACCATTGACGATAATACGACACGTGTTTCGCCTCTACACGAGGCATTCTCGGATGATATAGACACTGCGGTGGCTGACTGTTAAGTGAGCGGCGTGTTTTTTTTAGCGCCCGAAGCAATTAAGAGCAACCCTACGGTAACGGGGGAGGGAGGTGGAGAATGCTCATAGCATACCAAGCAGCCGGCTGCGTGGTTATGTGGAGACTTTTACCCACTAAACTCCACCTTTAGGGATTGGCTTACTGATCTGACGAGAGATCTTTAAGCCGTAAACGGACGCGACCCTCCTTGGCAGAAAGGAGGGCGCAGAGCGGCGAGTAGAAACAGCTGCTATTTATACAAATCGTTAACGTAAACGCTCCCCACAGTAGCGAGCGGCCGCGTCATAGGATAAAACTTGCGACCAATAACCACCGGACTATGAAAATAATAAAATTAAAAAATAAACCGCCGCGAAGAGTTTTAATACTTATGATCGAAAGATAAAAAAAATTATACTATAACATATTTAATATAATTACGATGACTATAAAAAATACATAATATATAAATATAAAAAACTAGCGATCCGTCCTGGCTTCGCACGGGTGATTTCTGGATCTCGACAACAGCGCCACCTACCGGGTACAAATATGTATCTAAAGCATTTATAGAGACCTATTCAAACACACAAAAAATTTTATCAAAATCCTTCCAGCCGATTTTAAGTTTTAGCAAAACTAACGGACAGCAATTAATTGATTTTTATACATAGAGATAATAAAATTGTTATAAGAACAATTAACCCGTTATACGAGAAGAATAAACAATGTAGCAGTGAACAACACAAATTTGTAATAAAAAGTATCTAATTAAAAAAAACAAGAAGCTACTACGTCGACAGTGTTAAAATTGCAGTGCAACGTATTCGACGCAATTTCATGTAGATATCTACTCGTAATAGTGCACACATCACTCGTGTACACTTTGAGTAGTCGTCATACACAAAACAATTTGTTTAGGCCATTTTTGATTAGACGGTACACCAGCGATGCGGTGCAACATACATTCGGCATACTCTGTAACTATTTATTTTTAAATATGGATGCATAGAATCGCAATTATACATGGATAATAAAACATCACAGACTCATGTTCACTTAACGACAATGTTGTTACAAATAATAAAAATTCGAGTCGCATGAATGGATAAGGCCGACATATCAAGAGTTGTACACTGTATCGACAACAGTAAGGACTTTACAAGGCAAATGTATCACCAAACCAGTGCTAACTAAAAACGGCCTTAGTGTGCTGTCAATGTAAACAATGGTATGAATATATAAAAAAGGATGTAAAACGCTTTACGCACGTCACGTCAGTAGTCAGTAGATATTTAACAAATTTCGGCAAATCTTTCCATCGGCGATAACGCGAGCTGACATGAGAACGGATCGTGTTTGCGAAGTTATCTTGCTGCCGTGGCTGACGTGGGCATGTGACCTTTTTGTTTTTAATTTACCCCTTATAATCAGAAAATTAGGCCCGAACATTTTGTTACGTTTATGTTGCCACGCGAATGTTTTTGACAAAAAAGCATTGTAACGCATCCTGGGCACTGCAAAATTTCGATAATAATTGGTGGACATGCGAAAACTTTGAGTTCAGCAATATAGCGGCGTTCGCTAAGTTAACTTTCTAGGTTTCTACAATTTTTAACTATTAAAATGAATGGGTACTACATATCCCAACGTTAAGTCACGTAAAATTCATGTGATATCCTTCGTTTTTATAGATTTCTATTGGCGTTAACTTTGTGTAGCTCGACAGACCAGTTTGAGTACTTCAGTTTTCTTTGTAAATTTTATCAAAAGTATTCAGTACGAGGGCCGATGCAGATGCAAAGGTAAAACCTTTTGCTAGCATCATAAACGGAGCAGAATAAAAGTCTAAAGTCATAACTATCTTTATTTCAACAAAAGATTCAATCAAATGGTGCGACATTGTGCAGATGTAAATTAATCAGCTCATCGAATCAATTCTGAATTGATTGTACATTAAAAGAAAAAAAAATTCAAATTCAGATTTTTATTGTTTACAAAACTTGTTTGCGTTGAGCTACAAATATTGCCGAAAAAATTGTGTAAATTGGCCTACGGGTGACGGAGGAGATAGATATCAAACAATCGTTTTCTTGCGCCATGGGAGCTCCGCTCGCATCGCTCGTTCCGCTCCAAATATGTTAAAATAGCAATGAATTTAAAAAGTAGATTTTTTGCATTAGGGAAGTACTTAGGTATAATCTAATATGTTAAGAATATGCGTAGTATATTTTCAAAAACGTCTTAAAACGGTATTATAAGGTATTGTAATAACTAATAACAGATAAAAACAAAAGAACGGTTCCATTTAATAAATAAACACATTCGGAGCAAAACCACTACGATAACTACATACTGTTACTGTTTCCAATAATTTTAGCATTTTTATAGACTATAATATAATGTCGCTTAGCAGTAGCTTTAAGGAACACGGTGACTTTTTATACTAACTAATAAAAATAATTGCTATTGGGTACAGAGTTTTACAATACAATACAATATCTACTATTTATTGTACACCAACAAAACATAAATATAACAAATGAACAAACAATGAGGGAAAAATAAAAGGCGGTCTTATTGCTACACAGTAATCTCTTCCAGACAACCCAGAAGAGGAAATTAATAAAAATTAGATAAACGGGTAGGGTGCACTAAATTAGACAAAAAATCATTTTATTTTAATTCAAATATCAAAGGCCTTTCTGGTCATTTGTCACCTCTTTTTCCTTCGCTCCTTTCTGTTAAGTCCACACTAGACGATCCCTCCCAACATTTCCTTTTGGTGTATTATTTTTAACGTCATTCCAATCTAATGGATCTGCTACTCGCTTTCTTTTTTCCTTAGCTCGTGCATTGTCCAAATAATTCGAGCTACTAATATTCCGAAGATTACCTATGTATTTTTATCATTACTCGTAGAATCTTGATAAATAGGGTTTTCTGAAGCTTCATTAAACATTTTTGACTCTTTTCCTGAATTGTACAGGTTTTGAAGTGCTGGAATATACTCAGATAATGAATAACACGCTCCATCCCCCTCGTGCTCTAAATCAAAGGCCAGAAAACTTTCAGATCGAGTTACAACACCGTTTTCAGTGCCTTGAAGTCTGCAATGCATGATATGAATGACAAGCTTGTGGAAACTGTCCATGCGATCGGAACTAAGTTCTGCAAGACTCGTTGCAAAAAAACACCAAAACTCTCCGATCACACTTTTAATTTCATAGCTGTTAGACGGGAAATGAAGCTGTAGTCTTGAGCAGATTTGACAGCATACAGGCAACTGAACAGACAGATCTCCAAATGCATGCGGCGAGACTTGCGCAACTTCAACACAGCTCGAATTGAAGAAGCAATCGAGCGGAACCAGAACTCCAGTCTTTGCCAGAGATCAGTCCGCCAGAAAGAGCCAACTGTTGAACCTGAAGACCGATACAATGCTGCTTCGTTTCCGGAATACCTGAGATTTTGATTAAGATCGAGAAGTTCTATGGGCAGCTGTAAACGTCTTCCTTGGAGCCACATGCAAGTGTGAGTAACGATCAAAGAGACTGCCACTCGTGAATCTTTTTTCCCCGTCTGTTGTCGGTTTTTCGAGCTATATGGCCGGCCTATTGACACTTCAGCTTACTAATCCGTTAGGCTATGTCTGTCACTCTGGTTCTGTGAAAATGATCTTATATAACCTCAAAACAGCAAAGACTTTTACTTAGTACCTGTAGAAAAAATTGCTTCGAAATACAAGGCGAATTTTTTAATGCAAGTGCAAGAAGAGGTAAACGAGAGTCCCAAATGAACCACTAGGAATTGAAAGGGCGTTGCGAGCCTTTTAGAAAAGAGTATGCTCTCTACAGAATATTTTTTTATGATTCATTAAAAATAACCTTTAAAATCAAGTAAAAACCATTGAAGTACATAATATGTGCTACGTACTACACATCGCTTCGTACTAAAAACCGACTTCGAAAATAATGCAACAATACATTAAACCTTGGAAATTCAGTTTAAAAAATCCTTTGGGACTTTTGTAGTAGATATCTACTTTATATCTTTCAAATCCTACGTACATAGGATTCCTGCAAAATACAAAAAGACATTCCTCGCTCATGATTTCTGACTCGCTGGGAAAGTGTTTCGCCGATCAGGGACGCGCCCATGCAGAAAGTTCTATAAATAGTATTATGTTTAGGTTTTTTAGTTATTTAGGAGGAAGGTATATATTGCTAAGGGCTAATGTTCTTAATTTTTAAGTTCTTGACGCCTGAAATAAAGTCGTTGTATTGTATAAACTATTAATGTAACGAATTTTATCATCCCTCCTTACTCAGGTATTTACAAGTCAAATAAAAGTAAGCCCCGTCACCGACAGAATATCAGCGTGGTGGTTATACAACTGCAGCGTAATACTGAGTCGGATGCTTATCAGTTGCTGCAACGACTATGTTTAGTAGTATAAATATGTACTTATTTAGCATTTTGAAGCGTAAAATAAAGTTTTTATTTAACTTTCCGCTTTGAAAAATTGATAATTTTCTAAAAAAGGAAAGTATGAAGTGTGTGTTTGTATTTGTGTGTGTGATTGTATGTATGTAAATAAAATTTTACCTTACGATATCTTTAGAACGGCGTTCGAAAGTGTTCATTGAGACTTTGAGCTGACTAAATTTTCAAGTCAATCGGCGCACCGTTTCAAATATTTTCAAAAAATAAAGAACAAAAAACGAAAAAAGCATTGATTTTCCAGCGTCGCACTCGAAAATTATCAGGAAGTTCCAAAGATGGTCTGCGTGATCAACCTTTTTCAGATATTTTTCTTACTTTTCCTATCTAAGTGATAATTTATGCAAAAACACTTGAAAGATTGCGGAGACAGTTCACGCTATTGCCCCGTGCACAGTTATTAAAAAGGATGTTATACCTAATTCAGATATTAAGGATTACTGTTATATATTACTTTTATTATTTTATAGAGGTTGCATTAAGCCTATCTATATTGACGTTTATTGAGTTTTTTATAACTTTGTATAAAATTGATATAAAAATATAGCAGTTGTGTAAGAATAATTAGTCTTGACGTAGAAACAAAATGTCATTTGACGCCTTTATATTTGTATGTCGACTAGCTAGCGTTTTTAAAACGGTAGCGCTTACAAAACGACCACCAATGACCAGTAGAGGGGACAGCCATTTTTTACAATGGTGTACCATGGCCCTGGGCGAAAATTTTAGAGGGCGGCATCTTAATAAAAAGAAAAGTCAGCTCCACGCCTATCTTTTTAATTGTTGCGCGTTTATATTTACACTCCAATAACCGAATGTTATAGTGAACTCTCAGGGATAATTGAGGTGGAGTCTGGGCGCAGTTAAAACATCAAATATGTGCAGCAAAACAGACGCGAGTGCACCGCGCACCTGCGTCCTCCTTTAACACCTAGCCCATGGACCAAAAAGTAATTTTTAGCGTTTGTATAACGATTTGTAGCTCATCTGAACATCGATTTGCCTAGATAGTTCATTACAGTTACCGTTACATCCAGTATTTGCCATAGTGGCCACGCCTGGTAACCACAGTATTTTTTGTCGTTGGTAGAAAGATGCTGCTGCCCATCTCCTGATTAGCTTCCCTCCATCGCCTCTTACAACACCCACGGGATGATAATATGGGGTAGTGGATATTCCTACACCCCCACTACACGTTTTACGGATACGATATAGTCATTATGGCAGAATCGTTCGAGAACCTCAGCACTACCAATCAACTTCGACCGAAGTGTCAATTGATGAATGCAACTTGTCAACAATTTCGACTGTAGTGCAACTACCGGCATAGGTGTAACATGGGCGTTACTAACGACCATTGTTTTGTCCATGTACAATTTACCACAGGGTATGTATGTGGATCTATGGTACTATACTACTATAGCTAATGGATTTCAAGACTATGAGTTTTTGGGATCTTACTTAGACATGTCAAGTCCGCCTACACGTAGTGGGAAAGCGCGGCGGATTTTTCTCGACCCCAAGGACATCTCAAATATTTGTGTTAAAGTGTAAAAGTGCCGAGTAGTGGCGGCGTTAAAGTTACAGCCTATATACGTCCCACTGCTGGATACAGGCCTCCTCTAATTTCCGAGAGGGTTTTAGGGCAAGGAAGTGGCCGCCGCGCTGCCCCAGTGCGTGTTGGCGAACTTCACATGTCTTCGTTATATTTTATATCTCAGACATGCGGGTAAAACAGCACCTAAAATTGCATTTAACAATTTCATTGTTGCCAACGGGGATCGAACCCGGGTTACTCGCGTAATGTAACTTTACAGCGAGCGCTAACCATCTGAGCTACCACAGCTTATAGTGGTGGCGTAAGAGAATACAATTCCCTGTATCATCCTGTTGATGTCGTAAGAGGTGACAGAGGAATATGAAAAAGGAGATGAGCAGCAGCAACTTCCTGATAAAAAAGCAAAATAATAAAAAAACTGCGGTTGACAACCCGTTCGCCAAGCGTGGCAACTATGGCAAATATTCCTCAAGAAATAATATATGTGAAGATAGGTATCTTTTCGTTTCCATTCATTACACTGTTCATCATATTTTTAAGTGGTTCCACCAGAGCCATGCTGCAGCTATTTGTGGTTGCAGCACGAATGGGTCGGCTCGGCCGGGGTAGGACCACACTTTCACAGAATACCAGCGTAAAGTAGTGGCTTAATGCTGCTGTGTTTCGTATGGTGAGTGTAGAGAACCTGAGACCCTTTTTTCTGGAAACGAGGCATTCCATCTCAGTTATCGGGGGTGACAGCGCATTTACATTTCGATTCTTTAATTGAGGATAAATGTGGATATTTATGGGTCACAGCATCAACTTACCATCAGGTGGACTGTGTGCTAGTTTGTCACTCTTAATCTCTAAAAACATATTATAAAAATGGTAGGTGTTTGTATGCATCAAACAAAAAGCATGCTAAAACAAGGTGCTTAAACAACGTAAATAAAAAACATAGCCTAAACAGCGACCATACAATAATATGTTATAATTGTGGAATGTTACGATAAGTAAAATTAGCATTGATTACAATTAACAATAAACTGCACGCGGTCACATGAGCGAGCTTTGTGGGCTGAATCATGTGCCTTATCTCCGTCGGTTTGTTTGTCCTCTTGTTTAAATACATTAGCCTGCCGTAATTCTCGTTTCACCGACATTTTCATTCAAAAGGTATCCAATGTATTTGCACTTGCATAATACTAGACAAACTGATACTGTCGAAAATATTGTCCGTTCTACGCATCTCCTCTTTGCGAACCAGTGGACTCAACATGTTTTTTATAAGTTTAATGGCGACAAACGAGCACACTGTTCATATGATAATAAGTGGATTCGTTATCAAGTAGGTAATATAGAAATTGAGATGAAATGCGTCGTTTCCTGTAAAGAAGGTCTCCCGTGGTGGTGTCAGATGTCCCGATTTATGCGAGACGTCTCTATTTTCACCGGGGTCTGGTGACAAGTTCCGATTTACCTTTGAATGTTCGGGTATCCATTTTTCACTAACTTCATTAGTGGTAGACCACTTTCTGCTACTGGTCAGTTTTTTCAAGCGTTTGTATTATTGTTTTCAATAAATAAAATGACATTATGCGTAGGATGCAAGTATTTGAGGTTACAATTTGATTATGTATAAATGTTGATAATGTATGCTTCGTTTTATTGTAAAAAGGACTTATTTTTGAAGCCATTGTAGCTGTCACAATTTGAAAACCAAATGCAAGATTACTTTTTGCAACACTATTTTCCGGTTCTCTGCACCCACCATGCGAAGCGTAGCAACATTAAGCTTCTATTTTACGCTGGTATTCTGTGAGAACAAGGTTCTTCCCTGGTCGAGCCGATCCATTCATACTGTCACCAGTAACCTAAAGCTCATACTCGCTTCGCTATACAGTATTTCGCAGTATATAAATATACTGCAAAATGATTTTACAATTTCCATTAATTTTTTACAACGCTACCACGTTGTCACACTGCAGCTATTATGATTGTAGCATGAATGGGTCGGCTCAACTGGGGAAGGACCACGCTCTCACAGAATACAAGCGTAAAATAGCAGCTTAAAGCTGCTGTGTTTCTTATGGTGAGTGCAGAGAACCGGAAACCCTTTTTACTGGAGACGAGGCATTCCATCTTAGTCCTCAAAAGTGACAACGCATCTGCATTTTGATTCGTTAGATGTAGACGTTAAAAATGTAGATGTCTATGGGCCACAGCATCTTACCATCAGGTGGACTGTGTGCTCGTTTGTCACCCTTACACTATAAAAAATACAATTAGAAAAAAATGCTGCCAACAAAGTGAATTTTTAAGTCATATTCTGAGCATCGACTTCATTCACGTGTTTGGATGAACAGTTCGCGTTGCAAACCCGTGCGCACGTGGATTGAATTGAACACATGTTTGGAAAGGGAGTTGGCATAACAAACCCGTGCGTGTATCAAGGCAGTACTCCCCCCTATTGAACACGGAAATGGAAATAAGTGTCCAGTCCAGTCAACAAAAATAAAACTTGGTATAGATAGGTATACAAATGTACGCCGAGACTCAAACCCCGGACCCAAGATACAATAAGCAGACGCTCTGAGCGCTTAGCCATGCAGCAATCACAGTGATACGAAGTACTTTTTAATAGAATAAGGCTGCAAACAAGCACACAGTCACCTGATGGTAAGTGGATGCTGTGGCCCAAGACATCTACGTCTATCCGAGATTAAGAGTCAAAATGCAGATGCGTTGTTTCCCCTGAGGACTAAGATGGAATGCCTCGTTTCCAATAAAATAGATCTCCAGTTCTTTACACTCACCATACGAAACACAGCAGCTTTAAGCTGCTACTTTACTTTAGTATTCTGTGATAGCGTTGTCCTACTCAGGTCCAGCCGCCCCGTGCCATGCCGTGCCGGTTCGTGTCACAACTTCATAATATAGGTGCAGGCAGCGTGGCTCTACCACGTAATAATTCTTTGGTATCGCTTTCATACCGCAGACGTCATTGATCAATTATTTGATTATCTTAAAATAAATCATTTGTTTATCATAAACTTATATTGTTTATATTAGATTACTACATTAAAATACAGTTCATCGTTCATACGAAGTGTTAATGACTTGTGACTTTATATATGTTGTCAACTTGTTTTATCACTGGGAGGGCGACCAAGGAGGTGTAGAATTTATCGTCCACAAGTTTCTCGTTAACAACGTCGTAAAGATTGGGAGTGTATCGTCGGAGGTTGAGTGAGTACTTGTTGATACCCAAAATCACCAAACGGTATTAGTATTAGGTCATAGAAGAAGATAGAAAGAAAAAATATTTATTTTTGACACACACAAGGCACCAGAACACAGAAACAATCAAAAAAAAAGTAACAATTTATGAACAACCAAACAGCCAGTTAAAATTAGGAAAAAAAAAATTATACATAATATATATTCTTAAAACTAGTGCCTCAGGGTGATGCCAAAAGATAGGAACCAATTCAGCATGATGTCAGGTTGGAAACCTAACGCTGATTTTCTATTGCCCCCCTAAATTGCATACAGGTTTACGCACCAACCTCAGCACATCCAGATGAGGAGGTAAAGAAAATGTATGAAAATATCTACTCGTAACAAAGCCATGCATTCCTTCAAAACCCACTGTACGGTGTTAATGAGAAACTTAGTAGGGTGATTCGAGATAGGGCAACGGAACCCAGGGGGTCACGGAGAAAGAGAGACTCTTTTTGATGAACTCTTTCTTCCAAAAGCGATCCTACAGAACGTCTCCAGTTCTCTACACTCACCATACGAAACACAGCAGTATAGAACTGCTATTTTTGCTGGTATTCTGTGAGAGCGTGGTCTTTCCCCGATCGAGCCTAACCATTCGTAATATAACCATAATATAGCTGCTGCATGGCTCTACCACGTACAAAATTCTCTAATCCAATCCAAAGTCCCGAAAACTTTCAATTTGAGTTACAAAACTGTTTTTGAAGCCTTGAAGACTGCAATGCAGTGGATGATATTGTTGCCCGCCATGAATAATGCCCGGTATATGGCGGGTGATTATTAGCGGCATCTCTCAAGTAGCAGAAATAGGATGGTCAAGATCTTTCTTGAAAAATCACTAGCGTCATCTAGTATGTAATAGCAGAACTAGGAGATCTTTTTAGAAAAATCCTTGCTAGAAATTTTGTCATTCTACTCGAACATTCTAAATGTTTTCAGTAGAAAAGACCTATATAAAGGCGTTAAGGACCGCGACCGGGCAGTATTGAATTGGAGACACAAGCGAAAGCTTGAATTTTAGGCACCTACGTCGAGGCCCATTTTTGACCCATCGGTATACCATATAAGGCTACCCATCTCAGATAACATGTCCGTTCAGCCAGTCTTCTCTAAAGGGTTCCACTACTTACTTTTTATTAAAAGTGTATAGCTGACGCATGATATCTGAGATCATGCAAAAAAAATGTTGGGGACAGTGCCCTGTACACTATGTGGTAGGAAAACTGACTACCATAACGAGAATAAATTAAAATGTGGACTGTAGTAAACTGATTTAATTAGGGCTGTACAGACTGAACCCGAAAATTAAAGCGTGCAGTTAGTAGTGTGAATGTATTCGTTTTGCCCGACCGGCGAACCGCTACCTGCCAGACCGCTTTGGGCGTTAATCCTATACAAACTAGACTTCGCCTTCTTGTATAAATAAATATCAAGTGGCGTTAGGCATTAGAGGTGCATTAAGAGCCGCTCAGTTGGCATTTTATCAGGCAGTCCTTCGTAGACTTTTTCGCACTCATCTTTTGGTTGGCCTTATTTGCACCAAACAATGGAGGCGTACTTATCAACCGGCCTCACTATGCTGCTGTGCAGCCATACAAACATACTGGGATGCAAGCCTCAGTTGTTCCCAGCAGTACGACTGCACGTAACTAAAACAATTTTTGCGTTACGGCATACGTTTGCTAAGATGAAAGTTCCGCGTTAGTTTGTGATCGATTGTTACGCCCAAATACTTTACTCCAGTGGTGAATGAAAAGAATAGAATAATTTTTTTATTCAATCAATTTTTTACTTTACCACTGGTTCGGAAAAAACCTCTGTCCTGGGAAGAAGCAACAAGAAACCCAGCGGGACTTTTTAAAAAAAAATTTACAATGTCACATAATATTTAAAAAATTTATTTTAGATATAGCTTGGAAGCGACAATCTCATTCCCAGGGGTTATTATCAACCATGTATTCATTTATAACATAATAACCCTTTTCACACAGTTTTTGTTTAATTAAATATTTATACATGGTAATAGAGAGATCTTGTATATTTTCTGGGACTTCGTTGTAATAGCGTATACATTGCCGCAAGAATGAATTACTGACTCTGTAGAGCGGAGAAACTGGTAATACTAACTTGTGTTTGTTCCTGGTGTTTACAGAGTGTATGTCACTTTTTTTACTAAAACTACCTTTGTTTTTGTAAACACACATCAAATTTTCATATATATACTGAGAGGCCGAAGTTAATATATTTATTCCTTTAAATGTTTCTCTAAGAGACTCTCTCGGTTTAAGGTTGTAAATAGCTCTAATGGCACTCTTCTGCAAAACAAAAATAGTTTTTATAAAATCCCATATGACATTATGCGACGGAAATAACTGAAATAAATTTAACTAGTTGTCTCGACACTAGTGAGATCTCTAATCTTTTTTACAGCATAAGCTGCAGAGCTTAGGCTGCTTTCTAGTTTAGATATATGGGGGCCCCACTGAAGCTTAGCGTCGAGTAATGCCAAGAAAAACAGAGGAATCAACAGGACTCAGTTCTTCCTCGTTTAAAAACACATTGATACTCGGATTGTTAACAATTGTTGTTGTAAATTTAATACATTTGGTTTTATTGCCGTTTAAATGTAGTTAACGTTAAACCAATGCACTAATTTCGACATAGCATTATTCACTTCGTCACATTTAAATGATTGACGTTTAAGTTTTAAAATCAACGAAGTGTCATCAGCAAATAATACTATATCATGATTATCCCCTACAATGGAAGGTAAGTCATTAATATACACTAAAATAGGAATGGGCCAAGAATTGAGCCCTGAAGGACACCCATCCGGAAGAACTTTTATCATTGATAACAACTTTCTGCACTCTATTACTTAAATATGAAATAACTAGTTTAAGCGCTGTGTTCTAGACACCATAGTACTAGTAGCTTCCTGAATAATGTCTCATGGTGAACATAGTCGAAAGCCTTGGTATTTCTTTACCATTAAGCTTCGGTATAAATAATTTGTTCAACCGTCTTTTTGTGGTAAAGAGTATTATAACAGATTTATCAGCATTAAATGATGAACTGTTATCCCTATACCGGTTATTTGTGGTGATTAGGGCTTTCTGTATGGTTGAAGAAAAGGTACTTTGGCATAAAATCCTCACATTGACTACGAGGTCATCAGTGTTACGCAGTGTGTCAATGCGAAGGTCTGCCATCTTGTACAACAATTTGTCAACCGCTAAAGTCTAAAGGGATGACAATAAACTTCCTTGTGGAAAACCTCTAGTAGTTGCAAACTCAATGGAGGTTTTAAACAGCGCTATTTTTGCCTTTCTGTTTGAGAGCATTGACTGAACCCACCTGGTGGTCGTAGGGTCAACAGTTTTGGATGTCAATCCCCCAATAAGCAATGATGTAGGCTATCGTCGAAGACGCCTTCAATATCTATGAAGGCATATATCTTTCTGTGGTAGCATAGAAACCTGTGAACAAGCAAATCGGATAAGGAAAATCCTAGCTAAAGAGAACACGCCGGGATCTATCTTTTTAAAGAAACCCTACGGAAGCTACTCAAAATCGCCAGATGAAACCCAACGCGTCCTAATTGAAACTCACTTCCCAGGTTGCTGTGTTGAAAGTTGAAAGGGTGAACCGGCATGAAGATGTACTGACACCAACAAAAGAAGACTAGGAATTAGCACAAAGAGTGGTGACGATGGACAAAATCCATTGGGCCATTCATAGTTTCCAACCCTATAAGGCAGCAGGACCTGACGGCTTATTCCCGGCACTTCTACAGTGGGGGGGGGGGGGCTAAATCCTAAAAGTCAGACTTGTTGCTATAATGAGCGCATGTCTGGTTCTTAAATATGTTCCTAGGAGATGGAGGGAAGTGAAAGTCACGTGCATACCCAAACTAGGTAAGAACGACTATACAGACCCTAAATCCTACAGACATATTAGCCTCACATCCTTTCTCCTAAAGACGATGGAGAGGATGTGTGAACGGGAGTTGAGAGGGTCGGCGCTAATTAACTTACCGCTACACGAAAAACAACACGCCTATAGCTTAGGTAAATCAACAGAATCGGCACTTCACCAGGTAATAACAAAGATTGAAGAGGCCATCCAAAACAAAGTAATATGTCTAGGCTCGTTTATAGACAAAGAAGGTGCTTTTGACAGAACAAATTTCTCCAGCGTAAAAGGCGCCCTAAGTAGACATAATTTTGAACCAGCACTGATTGACTGGATAGTAAACATGCTCAGTACACGAACAATAAAGATTGCTGGTGAATCTCAGACAATTCAGATCATGAAAGGATGCCCGCAGGGTGGGGTTCTTTCACCTCTCCTGTGGAATATGGTCTCATCAGCAAATTAAACGCTAACCATTTCTACACAGTCGGTTATGCAGATGATCTGACAATGCTGGTCTCTGGTAAGACAGCAAGCATTGTGTGCGACCTGACCCAAGCGGCTCTCCGTATTGTGGAGAGATGGTGCAGGGAATATGATCTTACCGTTAATCCAAATAAAACTGTTATAGTAATGTTCACACAAAAACGAATGCTGATTAACTATCATCTTCCAAGTCTTTTCAGCACAAAACTCCAGCTTTCCTCCAAGGTAAAATACCTAGGTCTTTCCATGGACAGTAAACTTAACTGGAACAAACACATAGAAAACAAAATCAGCAAAGCTAGTTTACCTTTCGGGCAATGCAGAAACATGATTGGCAAACGATGGGGTTTAACGCCAAAAATTATACTGTGGCTGTACAAAACTGTAATTCGGCCCATGATCACATACGGCTCTCTGGTATGGTGGACCAAAACCAATGAAGCCGCCACTATACAAAAGCTTCGGCGTTACCACAGATTAGCTTGTATGGCTGCCACGGGCTGCATAAGGACTACACCAACAGCAGCTTTGGAGGCTATGCTGGAGCTAACACCGCTTCATCTACATGTACAACAAGAAGCAACTTTAGCTGCCATTAGACTCAAAACCCTAAATCTTTTAAGTAAGAGTAGAGTAAACGGTATGTGAAATAAGAATAGAAGGAGAGTTAATTGAGCAAGTGGATGAGTTTGTGTATTTGGGATGTGTATTTAGCAGGGATGGTAGATATGATAGGGAAATAGAACGACGAGTAAATGCAGGGAATAGAGTGAATGGGGCACTACACTCTATTATGAAGAACCAGAATGTGTCAAAACAGGCACGTATGGTAATTCATAATGCTGTGTTAGTCCCTACTTTAATGTATGGTAGTGAAAGCTGGGTGTGGCAGAAGAAGCACGAAAGTAGAATAAATGCTGTTGAAATGCGGTCTTTAAGGAATATGCTAGGGTTTAATCTGAATGACAGGGTGAGAAATTGCGTGATAAGAGATAAATGTGGTATGCAAGATGATGTTGTGACCAGGATTAAGAAAGGAATGCTTCGGTGGTTTGGTCACGTAGAAAGAATGAATGAGGAAAGAGTGACAAAGCAAATTTATATGGCAGATGTGAATGGCCGAGTCGGAAAGGGACGCCCTAGAAAAAAGTTTATCGACCAAATTGGCGATATTTTGAAAATGGGCCACGTTAGAAGTACCCTTAACCGACGAGCATGTATGCGTAGATATATGGATGTAAAGGAGGCGAAAGAGGTATGTCAGAATCGTGCCAAATGGAAGTCCGTAGTCTCTGCCTACCCCTCTGGGTGACAGGCGTGAGTGTTTATATATATTTATATATATAAGAGTAGAGTCCCCCATACAGATATAATCGATGGAATTACTCAAAAATTCCTATCTTACAAGCCAAATATGATAGGATTCCATAACAATTTGTATTTGATAAGAAGTACAGGATACAATTGAAGGAAACTGACCATCTGGAAGGATGGGGTCAAAGAGAGCTCAAAGTTTTCACGGATGGCTCCAAGACAAATGAAGGTGTGGGGTCTGGGGCTTTCTCTGAAGACCTTAATATCCACATATGCACACCGCTGGATACCCACAACACAGTCTTCCAGGCTGAATACATGGGTATCATCCAAGCGGCCATAGCAATAGATGCTAGGAAGGTGAAAGACTTCTCCATCAGAATACTGACCGACAGTATGGCGGTATACAAGCTCTGAGTTGCAATGTGACGAACTCGGGATTGATATACGAGTGCCATCAACGATTGAATGAGGTATGTAAGCACAACAATGTGACTCTGAAATGGATCAAGGGACACAGTGGATCTAGAGGCAACGATGCAGTAGATGAACTGGCCAGAAGGGTATCGGCCCTGGCAACTATAGGGCCGGAACCAATAATACCAATCCCCTTTGGCTACGTTCGTTCACTGGTACGTAGATACTTCAATAATTTACACGCTCAGCTTTGGAAAAATTTGTAGACTGTAGACAAGCTAGGGAGGTCGTCTAACCAAGGTATTAATGAAACTGAACAAGCCACAAATCAGGATAGTAACAAGTGCTATCACAGGACATGGCTCTTTTAACAAACATTTGTTCACCATAGGTGTTACAGATAGCCCCTGCGCTGAGATGTGGAGGGCATGCATGGGAGAGGAAGAAACGGCGGCTCACGTGTTGCTGACATGTCCAGAAGTCGCTTCATACAGAGCTAAACATCTCGGCATGTCGGGATCGCTCCCCGAAGTTGCTTGAAACATCAAGGGACTGCTGAGCTTCTTCGGGGAGATATCATGGCTCGAATAACCATATTATTCCTGCCCACGCGCAAAATACGCGCTTAGACGTGGAGTTGCGGAAAACAGCCCATCGTAAACTAAACTAATCTAGGAAGGCACAAATAGCTATTTCTTTATCATAAGTTGGTGATGCTCCAATTTCAAACTTAATGTGTTTGTGACTAGTCTACGAGTTTTCACTACTAACATGCCAGTCAGTTATTTTATTAGTTGCAAAGGTTATATCTACCCTAAGTTTAGCCTTACCACGCGACTAGAGATGAGAAAATCATAAAGTAACTCACCTCTTTCACTGCTGTTATTGCCTCCCCAGGCTGTGTGGTGAGCACTAGCATCACAACTCACCACAAGTTCTGCCTTGTGTTTTCGGGCATACTCCGCCCCTTCCTCTAATTCGATGGATCTGAGTTCTCTCCGGGAAGATAGGCTGAGCAAATGATTACTCTGGCCCCTGTCCGTCCCTAGAGATTTATGAAGGTTGTTACCAGGTCGTCGTTGCAGTACTCTGGAACAGCTAAAAGTTCAATGTTTTTCTCTGGGTCTACTGCCTTTAGTATTGATTAAAACCTTACCAGCAGCCGACAATCTCAGAACTTGACCGTTAGCCTCCCAAGGCTCTCTTATGAGGGCGAGGTCAATGTTCTCAGGCAGAAGCACCTGCTGCATGGTGAAGATTTGCCTGGCGGCAAGTAATGGGGGATAGCCATTTATGGTCGTAGGGGGGCGGGGTTTATTTTCGCCTGCTGAGTAACAAGACATAGTTTACTGACACTCTCGTCCCGCACCACAGTTTTACCTCTACCGCTCCCATCTCCCATTCGCTTACCCCTTACCAACACCATCGTCAAATCGAGGCGAGATCAGCGCCTTGAGTCTTGGGTCACTATCACTGACGACATCCCGGACATAATTCGCGAAGTGGAGTTCTGGAGGGATTGAAGTTGGTGTGGTTCAGTTACCATTACCGCGTCAGAGCAGCCCCTGACCTTAAAAGTTATCATTTTAAAAACACGGACAACTCAGCCGCCTGCCGCTCGGATAGCCTCCGTCGTAAAGAAAAAGGTTACTAGAAACTCAGAATTATCCAGAGCTCTTTTTTTATAGGACAGGGTGACAAACGAGCACAAAGTCCACCATATGGTAAGTGGTTGCTGTGGCCCATAGACGTCTACATCTATCCTCGATTACGAATCAAAAAGCAGATGCGTTGTCAGTTGTCACCCGTGAGGACTAAGTGGAATGCCTCATTTCCAGTGAAAAGGGTTCCCGGTTCTCTACACTCACCATACGTAACACAACAGCATTAAGCTACTATTTTACGCTGGTATTCTGTGAGAGTGTGGTCCTTCCACGGTCGAGATAACCCATTCGTGCTACATCTATACTACTAATATAACCGCGGCATGACTCTACCACGTACAGCTCTGAATGGAGCCCTTCACTTTGTGCCCTCAACAGCATGGCCACCTCTTTAGAGAGTCAGCTTCGCTACATGGCAAATATATAATACCCAGCTGAGGCTTAGGCAGTTCGCCCTCAGGTATTATTGAGAGCTCTACTGCCGGCCAGGGTTTAAGTTTTCCGACCCCACCCATAATCCAGTCCCGGCTTGCCTTATTCAGTCACGTTACCAGAATCAAACCTGGCTTGTGGATGAAACCCGAAAATTTCGGTCCGATTCCTGGCTGCACTCCACAGGCTGTCTTAGCGATGGCTTGTGTTAGTGCCCGGTGGACCAGCCACGCTCATAGGATTCGAATTGTGAATTACTACACGCGCGGAACTAGCTACGGCACTGAGGCTGAGCTTTTTCTATTCCTTTACCAGCTTCACAGCTATACTAAGCTAGACCAGCTTGGGACACTCCTCCTCAGACCGACTGTGTTTTTTCGATTTTGGATCGGGGGAGGATTGGACACAGGAATTCCGGTCCAGGATTTCTGGCAGAAAGATAGGGCCTCTTCGGCTCTAGCTCAGCTGCTATTAGCCTCCTGTACCGCTTTCGTGATGTCCCACTTGTAAGGCTTAGCAAACTTTCTCCTGTCTCTTCCCTGGATCGGCTGCAGACGTGCCCTCCATTTCACGGCCCGTCCCAGGTTGAAGCGTTGTGTTGCAGGGTGTTGGTGAGCTAGAGAAATTAACGGTCGCCCCCGGCAGAACCGCGCATGCCGAGGGAAGGACTAAAACTTTCTAATGTCCATACTTTTAGAGTTGAAAGTTTCAACGACCGAGCTAAGCCGACGCTCGGCGGGTAACGCGGCAGCTATGCGTAACTTTACGCCCGGTAGTCTAACATTAAACGTCCTATAACTCAAAAAGTATGAACGTTAGACAAAAAGTTTGAAACAAAAGTTGTAGAGAATAAAATGATCGTTAAAAATAGATAAAATGGATTGGATCGGAAATTTTGTGCAAAGTTAAATTCTATTTTTACTGTACTAATTTATTTCCTATTGAACCAGACCAAATAACAGGCAACAACCATGTGAAGAAATAACTACTCAGACTTGCCCTAGGGATCATCACGGCCTACGCTCTCCTCCAGAGCCATTCGACAAAGTGGTCGCCGGATAGAAGAGCAGAATAGTTGTTAATCGTGTCCTACTAATAAAGTAAGAATTAGGAATAGCTTAACCCCCGCCATTTATTATATAAGAAGAGTTTCGGCCAAATTTTGATAAGGCGATATTTACGAGATAAATACGAGATATTTGAGAGAGACAAATTAAAATATCGACCAAGGACTCAAAAAGAAAACAATATACACCCATAAATAAATTAAATATTTTTTATTATACCAATAAACAAGAAGAAAAAACAGAAATAATACAAAAGTACAACTGGCAGCTTTATCACTTATGAATTTATTGACAAGGTATATAAATATATACCTAGTCAATAAATTCATACATGCGTTTTGGCGGGATCTAGACCGGCGGCGGATTACTGCTTCTTTATTATTAATAAAGTAATAATTTGAAGTAGATTTTGATAAGCGAAAGTGGTGCGATTATGTATATTAAATGACTGCGTATCTAAAGGTTAGTGTAAACATATGATGTGAAACTCGTGATAATGTATCTGCATAGGCCAAATAGGGTAAGCTCACACCAAGACATGACGCGACGTGACGCGGCGCACACTTTATACGATAATGATCCAAAATATAACTTTATTTACTACACAAAAAGATATTTAACTGAGATAGTTCGAAAATACGCTATGCCGAGATGACTCGCGGCGTAGCGCAGCGCATTACAAAGCATCGGTGCTTCGTCGCTAGGCACAGCGTGCAAGTGCGGTGCGCTGCCATCGACTCCACGATGCGGCGCGCTGTGCGGTGCGAGACCACTGGCCTCTTCAAGCATCGTCACGTCGAGTCGCGTCTCTGTGTCAACTGACTCTCATGGTACGTGTACACCAAATCCGATTTTGTGGACCGATGGCAGTCAGTTACCTGGACGAGTAACTCGGACGTGACACCGTCGTTAGACGTTGCCGGTATTCTTTTCTACATAATACATAAACACTCACGCCTGTCACCCAGAGGGGTAGGCAGAGACTACGGACTTCCATTTGGCACGATCCTGACATACCTCTTTCGCCTCTTTTACATTCATATATCTACGCATACATGGTCGTCGGTTAAGGGTACTTCTAACGTGGCCCATTTTCAAAATATCGCCAATTTGGTCGATAAACTTTTTCCTAGGGCGTCCCTTCCCGACTCGGCCGTTCACATCTGCCATATAAATTTGCTTTGTCACTCTTTCCTCATTCATTCTTTCCACATGACCAAACCACCGAAGCATTCCTTTCTTAATCCTGGTCACAACATCATCTTACATACCACATTTATCTCTTATCACGCAATTTCTCACCCTGTCATTCAGATTCAATCCTAGCATATTCCTTAAAGATCGCATTTCTACAGCACTTATTCTACTTTCGTGCTTCTTCTGCCACACCCAGCTTTCACTACCATACATTAAAGTAGGGACTAACACAGCATTATGAATTACCATACGTGCCTGTTTTGACACTTTCTGGTTCTTCATAATAGAGTGTAGTGCCCCATTCACTCTATTCCCTGCATTTACTCGTCGTTCTACATTCCTATCATATCTACCATCCCTGCTAAATACACATCCCAAATACACAAACTCATCCACTTGCTCAATTAACTCTCCTTCTATTCTTATTTTACATACCGTTTTGCTTTCTTCTCTTTCAAAAACCATCACTTTCGTCTTACATGCGTTCACTTTCATTCCCCTTTCTTTTAATTCCCAGTTCATTAATGTAACCATCATTTGCAACTCAGCCGCCGATGACGCAAATATGACTTGATCATCGGCATACAAAAGGCATTTGACGGTTAACTCGCCCATTCTTAACCCACATTCTTCATCTTTCAAAGTTTGCAAACACCGGTCCATAAATAGGTTGAACAGCCAAGGGGAAGCTACACAGCCCTGTCTGACACCTTTTTGGATGCCAAACCAGTCCGAGTAGACCCCATTGATCCTGACACAAGCACTAGAGTCCCTATAAAGAGACCTTAATGCCTGTATCAAACCATCGCTCAACCCATATGAGTTCAGTGTTTGCCATAACACATTCCTGTCCACTCTGTCATAAGCCTTTTCCAAGTCCATGAATGCACAAAACACCTTCTGGTTTTTGGCCAAAAACTTCTCCGCAATCATGCGCATGGAAAAGACTTGATCTGTACACCCCATTCCCTTTCTAAAATCCGCTTGCACATCCCAAATTTTTCAATCAGTTTCTTTCATAACTCTTTCAATTAACACCTTAGCATACAGTTTACCCACAATACTAAGCAAGCTGATACCGCGGTAGTTTTTGCAGTCCTGCTGTGACCCTATTCCTTTATATATTGGTACTATAACTGATTTACACCAGTCATCCGGTACCCGTTTTAATTCCCAACATAAATTAAACAAGGTGTACAGCAGGCCTGCCACCACTCCCTCTCCAGCCCTTAGCATTTCGAGTGATACTCTATCATATCCAGCTGCCTTACCTGCTGTCATGCTTTTCATTGCTTTCATTATTTCATCTACACTTATCTCCATACCCCTTTCCACTTCTTTCGAAATTTCTAGTTCATTTAATTCAGACGACTCTTCACTCATAAATACGCTTTCAAAGTATTCCTTCCATCTGTTTAAATTCGAAACTTCATCATTCAGAATACATCCATTCTCGTCTCTTATAGCATTTATTATAGGCTGTTTTGTATTTCCTCTGGCAGTTCTTACGAGTTTCCAGAACATTTTTATGTTAGCCTGGAAATTATCAGATATCCTTCTATCATTCTTATCCGTTCTTTCTTTCTTTTTCCTTTCAACAACTTCTTTTACTCTCTTATTTAGACGCCTAAATTCAGACTTTTTTCTTTCAATCTCATCATTCATACCAGAAGAATTACCAGCTTTGGTTGCTAGTAAATCTAACCATGCTTTCTTCTTTGATTCAACTTCCACCCGTACCTCATCATCCCACCATAACGTATTACTTTTCCTTTCATTTGTTCTCTTACTTACACCACATACATCGGTGGCGGTATCCACCAAACCTTTCTTAATATTATCCCACACAGTATTCAAGTCTAAATCATTCATACACAACTCATTCAAACATCTAATATTTTCTCTCAGTCTACATTTATACTTCTCGTTCACATCTTCATCTTGTAACTTCTCTATTCTTACACGCTGTAACGCAGTGGTAGACACAGATGTCCGATGCCGCCAATGCTTGAAAAGACCATTAATTCGACATAAGACCAAGTAATGATCCGTCCCTACGTTGGACCCCCGGTAAATCCTTGTATCTACGACTGCGCTCCTCATTCTTTCATCCACAATTACGAAATCTATCACGTTTCTATCATCACCTCTTTCCCATGTATACATGTGAATCTTCTTATGACGAAAAAAGTATTCGTCACAAAAAGATTCTTTTCCGCACATACGGTGAGGAGGTCTTCACCATTCTCATTTATACTTTCATCACCAAACGTTCTCAATATCCTTTCATAACCAGACCTCTTCACTCCAACCCTTCCATTAAAGTCTCCTAACATAATAATATTTTCATTTTCCTTACATTTTGTCAACACCATCCTTACCATGTCCCAAAACTGCTCTCGGATGTAAGTGGGCTTAGACATGTCTGGGGTGTACACCCCTAGCAGGAACAGCTTCTTTAAGCCCACTTTCATTCGTAACCATAGCAGTCTCGGGCTTACACATTCATACTCTTTCACACATTGACCCATTCTTTCTGAAAGGATGAAACCGACTCCCTGGCATGCCCGTTCGGTCTCGCCTACACCAGACCAATACGCGGTATACGTGCCATGTGCAATGGCATCCTTTCCCTTTCGTTTCGTCTCATTCACACATAACACATCTATTCCTCTGTCATTCATCATTTCGCATACTTCATCCATCTTATCGTTCATTCCTCCACATACATTCAGCGTAGCTAGACGGGTTTCCGCAATCCACTTTTCGCCCCTCCGGGAGACAGAACGTGACGGGTGGCGAACCTCGTCGCCGGTTTTTCTCCCGGAGATTCTTCGCACCCCTGTCCCATTTAAGGGGCGCCGGGAACTCGGGGCCATTTCTTTTATTTGCTAAGTCATGGTGCGAACAAGGGGTGGTGGTAGATTTTACGCCGCTACCATACGGCGAGGAGCCGAGTCTATTTTTTCGGCTTTGTCGCTCGTTTAGCACCACCCGGGGGACACGTGTAGGGTGGGCCTAAGGTTAGGTGGTCGAAGCCTACGGACGCGAGCGACTCATCCCCCAAATCTTTTCTATTTTTATATTTTCAATATCCATAGTCGTTTAGGGAGATAACAACACTGACAGAAACAGCAAAATTGCGACAAAATGATTAAATTAAACACTTATATACACTCAATTTGCACTGTAGACGCCGGCAGTCGTGCGAGAAATCCCAACAAGTTCGGATTCGACGGTTGATCGGCCGTTTTTGTACGTTATCGGACAATGACAGTCGTGTTTGTGTAAGCGCTCTTTGATTCGATCGTCCGAGTTCGGCCGTTATCGCCCGAGCAAAGGCGACCTACGGAGGCGGGAGGCGTGAAGGCTGCGCCTTGCCGCGCGCTGTACCACGTTAAGGCGCCTGCATGACATGTGGTGTCTTTCTGCTATTTTTACACGGGCCAAAAAATGACCAGAAGGGAGTAGTTTTTTTTTCACAAGATATAATGCAAATTAAAATAGAAGTTCGTGACTTAAACTAAAACAGGCATCAGTTTGGTGAATATCGTAGACTGTATGATGAAATACGTCAATACCCACAAAAGTTTTGAGAAATGTCATATTATGCATATAATTTTCATGCTTACTAGACCATATTGCCATATTATTTGTTTTGCATCGCGGAAAAATCAACACAATTTGATTAAAGCGCAAGTCGCGCGAACACGTACTATGTCCTGTCGCCAGACGCGCCGACGTGGCACCTCTCGTACGTCTCGTATTGTTATTTTTCCGGCTCATCGCGACCCAAGACGTGTCAAGGTACTACCGTCACCGACCGTCTGCTTATTCAAGATGCCGTCAATATCTCCCAAAAGTTTCCCAATGTGACTCATCAACATATTGTGAAAAAGGTTGTAACAAATTATTATAAAGACCCGTTTTACTGGAATCGAGGCATTCCATTTTAGTCCTCAAGGGTGACACAACGCATCTGCATTTTGATTCTTAAACGAGGTTAAATGTAGATGTCTACGGGCCACAGCATTCACTTACCATCAGGTGGACTGTGTGCTCGTTTGTCACCCTATCCTATAAAAAAATAAAGGCTAATTTCTTAGTATTTATTAGAAATTTCTTAAAAAAATAAAGGCTAATTTCTTAGTGTTTATTAGAAATTTCTTAAAAAAATAAAGGCTAATTTCTTAGTATTTATTAGAAATTTCTTAAAAAAATAAAGGCTAATTTCTTAGTATTTATTAGAAATTTCTTAAAAAAATAAAGGCTAATTTCTTATTTATTATTTATTTATTTATTTCACAATTTATGTACACACAAGTAAGGGAGAGGACACATCATGATAAAAAGTTTGTGCAAAGGCTCTACTTATTTCACAGTGAAATTTCTTCCAGTAGCCAGTTTCAAACACATATGATTAATAAATGATTATAAGATACTACGACCTATACGTAGAACAAAGTTACATGTGAATATGGAACTAAATCATTATTATTGTATTTTTGAGTCTAAATAAACCTATTTATTTAACTAGTGAAATAATTTTTTTTCCTAAATTAGTATGTCCGATGATTACAGTCGAATAATGGCACATATTATGGTTTTTCCCTCTGTCGGCATTGTCCCTAAGGAGCCGCGCGCGCCGAGTCATATACTACTCTGTGTAAAAAGTATCAGGAATATGTCAATAAAAAGACCCGCGTAAAAGAGGTCGTTCTAATTTTTTTACTACTACTACTGATTTAGCCTAGATTTAGGATCTGTCATTTAATTTGTTTTAAACTACACTTTTTGTTGGTCATAATTTTGAGTTCTCGGCGATTTTTACAATGGAAAATATTGTTTAACAAAGAGTGTGCCTTAAATTTTGTGTCTCGAATGATATTTCATGTGGTGAATCACCAAAAATGTTGCGAAATACCTACGATGAATCGTGTATATCGAAAACAAGGGCTTATGAATGGTATAAGGCTTTTAAAGAATGCCGAGAAGTAGTAGTAGACTTGCCTCGTTCTGGTAGACCTTCAACCGCTACGACCAAAGAAAACATCGACAAAATCAAGAAGCTAGTGCTCGAAAATCGACGTATGAGTCTGAGAGAGTTGGCTAGTGAGGTGAACATATCTTTTAAGTCCGTCCACAACATTCTCATTGACATTTTAGGCATGAAACGCGTCGCCGCTCGACTAGTTCCAAAAGAGCTCAATTTTGTTCAAAGAGCGCAGCGAAAGCGTGTCGCTGAAGACATGGTTTCCCGAGCTTCTACGGATCCGACCTTTATGAAACGTATAATAACTGGCGACGAGACATGGGTTTATGAGTACGACATGCAAACAAGCCAACAGTCTTCAGAATGGAGTCTCGAAAACGAGCTGAAACCCAAAAAACCGCGGCAAAGTCGCTCCAAAATCAAGGCGATGCTGACAGCTTTTTTTGACTACCGTGGTGTGGTTCACTCCGAATTCCTTCCAAAGGGAGAAACAGTGAATAAAGAATATTATTTAGGCATCATGAAGCGTTTGCGTGAGTGTATCCGCCGAAAACGTCCCGATTTGTGGCAACACAACTCATGGATGCTGCACCATGATAATGCACCATCACACACAGCCATTATAGTGAGAGTTTTTAGCGAAAAACTCAACAAAAGTTCTCGACCAAGCACCGTATTCACCTGATATGGCTTCGTCTGACTTTTTTTTATTTCCCAAGTTAAAATTACCACTTCGAGGAAAACGTTTTGAGTCGATAGAAGCCATAACAAAAAAATTCGCTGAATGAGCTAAAGGCCATAGCCTATGAAAAATGTATGTAAGACTGGGTGAAGCGTTGGAGATGTTGTATTGCAAGCTATGGGGTCTACTTTGAAGGCGATAAAATAAATTTAGATGAATAATTTGTATTTTTTGTTTTATTGACAAATTCCCGATATTTAGTACACAGAAGGTATATTCAATCGCGCCTATATTCTGGGGAAAGACGGTAGCGCGCACGTCTGTTCTGTACACAGTTTTTTTACGTATTGTAGAATTATAATAATAATAAAGTTTATGTATTTAAAATGAAAAGTACACGTTCAAAACATATGTTAAGTCTACTATTAAGACCGTAGGATAAAATGAAAACTGCATCTGATCCTGCGGAAAAAAGTTTTGAACAATTGGAATTCTCAGGTAAGTTAATCTAATTATCTTATGTTAACTGTTCAAAAGTTAAATGATCCCATGAGCACATAGGCCTTTATTCCACATAGAATTTACCTTTTCTTTAAAAACAAAAATTAAGATGAAATTATGTCTATTAAATGTTTATTAAAATTTTTTGGTAACATTTTAGTATTGTTTCAAATGTGGTTATATATTCGAACATATTATGTTATACCTCAAAAAATTACGTAAACAATACTGGTCTATGCACACATGTCACTTTGTTCGGGAAACATTATTTTGAAACTATATGATCTATGTGTAAATGTAACTTTATTTTTAGTAAGAAATTGAGATATACCTTTTTTCCAACTCAGAATTACCATGAAAGCCTGAAAAAAATAATCTTATTTTTAGATTAATTATTTATTTAGAACTACTTATGATTAATATTAGTTATTTATTTGGTTTGAGTGAGGCAATCTTTGAAATATATTTATTTTTGTTTTTAGAACATAACACGGGCAATCGCGCAGTTGTTACCCAATCGCCACTGCCGCAAGAAGCTGAGAACATCCATCAAGATATAGCTGAGGTATTGGAGGACGTGTTCGGTCCACCACATATTCCGCCCGACGTTACCTCTGACAAAACTAGCCTAAAGTTACTGCGTGTAGTTGAAAGTTCTAGAGACATCAAATCAATTCCATTAAAGCCTGCAGATAGCGAAGAACTAACACCTTTGGCAATTGAAGTACCTTCCAGTTTTGAAAATTCACCCGAAATCGGCTTTGGAGACTTGCCTTCGGTTTGAGCACCTAATGTCCCGACTCCTATCTCTTCGCCATTGAACTCACACGCAGATTGCCATGATTCCTTTTGTTCTATCCATGAGCATTGGACTCAGTCGCCTTCAGCTACTAACACATCTAGTGCATCTAACAATTCTAGTGGTGATGAATGCTCTGCATCAACCAAGAAAAGAGCAAAGAAACGAGTACGCCTTACATCTGAATGGTCAGACGTCAAAAGAAAGTGCCTTAAGAATATCGGTAAAAAATACGTAACCAAAAGGGGAAAGATAGCCGAGATGACAAAACTTTTGGCGTACCGTGTAAATGCCGGTATCAGTGCTTTAAAAAGATATCTCATGACCAAAGATACGATTGTTTTCAGAAGTTTTGGAGTTTGGGAAGCCGGGAAAAACAATGGTCTTTTGTAGTTAGGTACTCTAAAAGGAGCAAAAGAATAGATGTTTAAATCGAGAGGTACCCAACAATCGGAAATATACATTTAAATACTTTCTGCCAGTATCAATACTCAAATCAAACCAGAGCCAGAATGAAATGGTTAACGTTTGTAAGACTATGTTTTGAACACGCTGTCCGTTAGTGGCAAAATTATTAAAACAGCTCGGGATAAATATGATGGCAGTACTATTATACAAGGTGGCCCATAAGTCGTTAGAAATGTAAATTTCGAATAAAATACAAAAGGCGCGCATGAGTGGCGCGCGCGGTGCGGGGGGAGTACCGACGGTTTCTAGGAATTCAGTCGCCATGGAGCGTTTCACCGGTGCGGACCGTGCATTTTGTGTGCGCGAGTTTTATCGAAACAATGATTCGGCTACTATTGCGCGGCGTAAATTTCGAGAATATCAGAATTTACGCAACTTTAAAGACATTCCAAGTGTTCAAACGATTAAGAACTGGGTTATTAAGTTCGAAGAGAGTGGTTCGACGTTGGATAAACAACGGTCAGGTCGACCAAGGACATCACGGACGGAAGAAAACATCGATGTAGTGAAACACTCAATTCGTGAAAATCCTACCCAGTCTACTCATAAGCGTTCCAGTGCATTAAACTTACCCAGAACATCGTTACAGCGAATTTTAAAGAAAGATTTATATCTTCACCCGTACAAGATTCAGATAGTACAGGAATTAAAAGATACTGACACTATCCACAGACTAAATTTCGCAAATGAAATGTTGAACCGCTTTACTTCGTTTAATAACGTGTTATTCTCTGATGAAGCTCACTTTCACATCAACGGCCATGTCAATAAGCAAAATTGTCGCTACTGGAGTTGCGAAAATCCAAATCGCAAACATCAAAAGCCCTTACATAGCCCTAAAGTGACAGTTTGGGCGGCTATGTAGTTTGTACTTTTTTGAGGACGGCAGAGGCCGCGCGCTTACTATTACTTCACAACGGTATGTAGCTATGATCCAGGACTTTTTTACACCAGAGTTGCAGAATTTTCCAGGCTTCAATACGCGGACCTGGTTTCAACAAGATGGAGCAACTGCCCATACCTCTAACGTCGCTATGCCGGTCGTCCGTCAACTTTTCCCTAATAAAGTGATCTCTCGAAGAGGAGATATTCCTTGGCCACCACGTAGTCCAGATCTGACCCCAATGGACTTTTTCTTATGGGGTTACCTTAAGACTAAAGTGTACGAAACCAACCCGCGGACAATTGACGTCCTGAAAGAAAATATCCTAAGAGAAATGGCAAACATTACAGAGCTTACTTGCCGCGCAGTGATGGATAATTTTAAACGTCGCTTACAGGAGTGCCGCGATCGTAACGGATTACATTTAGATGACGTAATTTTCAAAAAATAATTCCAGATGGACGTTTGCCGTGTAGTGCGTTCACGAAATTTGGCGGCTGGGATTAATCCGAACAATTCCTCAGAGCACTCCCCGTGATAGATGCGATAAAATACGCAAAGAGATGCAACATCTCTTCGCAGCGCCAGTGAATCGAGCCGATCGGAAAGCACTCGGTCGTCGACGATTCGAGCCGCTCTGCGCTGGATGCGGTCAAGTGGAAGGAGCTGGTACTGGGGAGCCCCAGCCCAGAGATGGGAACAGTATTCCATGTGCGGCCGAACCTGCGCCTTGTAAAGTTGCAGGCGGTGTGCCGGCATGAAATACTGTCCCGCTCTGCTGAGCACGCCAAGCTTTTTAGAGGCCAATTTGGCCTTCCCTTCCAAGTGACCACGAAACTGCACGTCACTCGATATGTCGACGCCGAGGATTCCGATACTGGCTGAGGCAACAAGGGGAGTGCCTTGAAACTGAGGGGATACGACAAAGGGGTTCTTTTTAGCGGTTAACGCGCAAACTTGTGTCTTCTGGGGGTTAAACTGGACTAGATTTAGTCGTCCCCAATCCGAGACTCTGTTCAGCAAAGACTCGACTTCAGACACAAGTTTGTCCCGGCACTCGGAGACGTTTTCCCGAGAAATATTGGCTCGGCCGGTGTAAAGAGCATCACCAGTGCTGTCATCCGCATAGCAATGAATGTTACGGGTATGCAACATATCATTGATATGCAGAAGAAACAGCGTTGGCGATGGCACGCAGCCCTGTGGAACACCACTACTCCACCACTGTGGAACTAATACGAGAGTATGACGTATAACTTTTAACTAAAGTTTAAAGTTTTTTATTTATATTAGAACGTAAAACTTAGACGTGGCAGTTTCACAATGCACAAACATATAAAATTAAACTATGTCCAAAGATGAAATAGTGTAAATACTAATTAATTAATGAAAATAAAAACAATAAGCGCGTTCTTCTTTTATAGTTAAATTCTAACCGCAGCATCAGGGTTCATTATTGAATAAAAAACCATTAATTTAAAAAAATAAAATAAACATTGAGCATTAAAAATATCAAATCAGTCATCTTCACTATCGCTATTGACAATGCCAACATTATTTATGCTCACTGGCAGAGATGTAAAAAAACCTGCGTAATGGTAAGGTATTATTCCAGAATCGACTAAAGTAATGAGATCCTTATATTTATCTTTGGGTAAATTGATAGGTGTTTTGTAAGCCAGTTCTAGAGTAGGGAAAAAAGTAGAAGCATTGCGTGTATTTGAGCGTACTAGAACGGTAAAATAATGATTTTCGCTGAGATCATATTTATATAGTATTAGGCTCTGATTTATCTACAAATACCTCTTTGACACGGCTCCATGAAATCTTTACGCCTTCTGTATTTTTGCACCAGACTTTGTTGTTTAGGTGACCTTTTAGCTCAAAAAAATTATTTTGTGTCATGTTACGGACTTCATAGGGTTCTCCTGTGCCATTCGTCTGGAGTGTAAATGGTTTTCTTCTCGGCTGCTCGTTCAATAAGAGCGTGCACACTGTCTCCTTTATTCTGAGTGTGACCTTTCTCGAGAAACTGGTGTCTTATAGTCACGTTAAACTTTGAAGCCGAATAAACATAGAGAAAGAACACGTAACAATTTCTGTTTTGCTCGGCGCAGTTGTCCGACCAAAACCTGAACTCTGTAACTCCCTTTCTTACATTCTGCTCAATATAGTCAAGCAAACAACTGCTTACTTCATTTGCCCCTCTTTTTGCCACAGTCTCATCCCACTTATAGCAAACTGCCCTCTTTCTACCCATGTCAAAAATGGTAAAGTCTAAGCAAGACAGTTTTCGCATATAATAAAACACACTAACCTGACCATGAAGACACGATAAAACTTTTTGAAAATCGAAAACTGCTGCCAGTATCGTACCATTTGATTCAATGGCATCACGTTTGTCGAGATCCTTCAACTTACGAGCCGAATTTTTTATGGGATAAATGTTTTTCATAATCCAGTCTTTCTTCGTTAGTGTGATCAGTCTTGTTTCTAAAAACATGACAAGTATCACACTGATCTTTTTTGGGAATGAAGAATTCCAAATTAAAATGTTTATTGATAATGTCTCGATATTGTCGCTCAGTAGCAGTCATACTCGAATAAATCGAAGCATCAAACCATACTTTACATAGCTGAAACATCTTTGAGATACTGAGACTGCCATCCAGGTAAAGTTTTGTCGAACCGCACCACACCATCTGGATGCTTGGCGGTCCACCACTGTACGTTTCACAAGGAGTTTTCTTCCACGTACAACCTCTCTGTGGAATAGTTTACCACCGGCGATTTTTCCGGACCGATACGACCTGGGGACCTTCAAGAAAAGAGCGTACTCCTTTCTAAAGGGCCGGCAACGCACCCGCAATTCTCCTGGTGTTGCGGTTGATCATGGGCGGCGGTAGTCACTTAACATCAGGTGAGCCGCATGCTCGTTTGCCCCCTCTTCTATAAAAAAAATAGTTACTGATATTATTATTACCGATTTTTTTATTTTTGTTACTATTTCATATAGTTCCTTTAAAATAGGTTAGACGCCCAGTACTTAGTTTGTTGATTTTGTAATTTTTGATTATTTTGTTCTTATTTGTTGATATTAAAGTTTATAAGTCTAATACACAGTAAACATTATAGAAATAAGTTACATTTAGTTACACACTGTGAACTATTGATCAATAAAACCTTAACAACAACAAAAAAAACCTTTGTAATTTACTTAATTCGCATATACCTTTTTATCATTAAGACCTTATGGTTGTGTATTTACTTATAATAAAGACATATGTGCGCATTTAAACAACAATTTTCCAAAGAATAAGGTTATATATCTATATGTAACCTACAGACATCCAAAATAAAACGTCACATATGCATATGGGACAGGCTAGATTTTAAAATGAAGTTCTTTAATTAATAATTTTAATGAATATCCATGCCTTATCATAGTCTATAGTACACACCAAAAAACTAATTGTCTAGTTTAAAAAACAAAAAAGTTTAGAAAAAAAAGCGAAAATTGTGCAAGACTGTCTTCAAATCGCTCTGTAAAGGTTTTGCAAATGTTACTTTATTCTACGAATAGGTCGATGTGCACTTTGTTATTATGCAACACATATGGGGATAAAATAAATACATACGTCAGCCCAAATACAATATATATATATATATATATATATATATATATATATATATATATATATATATATATATATATATATATATATATATTCGTATTTAAACAAATACATAAATAGTACCCGGTTGACTGAGCTTTGCTCGGTAATTTTCGCTCGGTTTTTTTTTTTTTTGATTCGTGTGTTTTGGAAATTATATTTAGATACAAATTACATACTGATGAAATACGAATAATATTTTTTGATCGTAGCGACATAATAGAAAAAACTAAACTGGTTATTTGATTAAAAAATCATGAGTGCAATTGGTTTAATTTAAATTTTCGTGTTTTTAAAAAATACTAAAAAAAGGGCTCGAAAAAATTGATTTTCTCAAAAAAGAAAGGAACTTGAAAAAAAATTTAAAAAGTCGGTCGGCCGGTCTGGGCTCGAACCATGGTATTACGATTTTGTGACCGCCCAATATACCATTAAGCTATTTGTAATCTTTAATAAGCCGTCAAAATTTACGTTCTTATTCCAACGATAATATAGCAGTTTTTCATTGCCTAAAAACACGGACAAAAAGACATTTTCTAAAAATAAATCCTAGCTAGATCGATTTATTGCCTCCGAAACTCCCAGCACACAAAATTTTATGAAAATCGTTGGAGCCGTTTCCGAGATCCCGATTATATAGATATATATATATATATACAAGAATTGCTCGTTTAATAGTATAGGATTTAATATATATATTTATTAGTAATTTCTTAGTACGAGTCATTACCAAAGAAATAATACATTGGTAGATACATAATATATTATACTTATATTTATACTTATACTAACAAAAAGGAGTAAATAATAAGTAAAATAAAACATACATTGAAGAAGAGATAAAGAAATAAGTATCTTAATGAGGAAAGAAGTGCGCTTTGATGTCTTTTAAATCTTTCAAGTGACTGCGCACCCCTGTGAGGAGTTCCAGAGCCGAACAACTCTATTAAAAATGGAAAATTAAGAATAGAAGGAAGTATTAACACGTCATCAATTGTTAAATGATCTATAGTATTCGCTATTTTATATCACACAGTTATTGCTTTAAACATGAATTACATAATAATTAAAAAAATATTTACAATATTCTTTAGTCCAATAATAATTACATACAAATATAAATAGTACATACATCAGCCTAATAACAATTTTTTTTCATGCCGTCTTTTTTACTAACAAGTTATGTATAAAGATACATATATTATATACAAAACACTAATCATGGATGCTTTTATCATAATATCTAAGTAACTAAAACTATTTCTTAAATACTTAAGGGTATATTACGATTTATATATTACCATTAAATACCAAGGAATTGAAATACATTTTTAAATAATTATTATCATTATTACCTAGTAAAATTGTTTTAAGATAAGATGTATACTAAATAGTAAATAATATTAGTGTACTCAATACACCAGATCGTCCACTATCACATATTTACCTTTATTGTCACTGTTAATCACTTTTTTCAGACGTTGTTTCACATTGTGTTGAGTTGGTTCAGATAAATTTATTCAAAGTAAACACAAAGCCTAAGTTATTTAATTTCTATCTAAGTCACTTTGAATTCAAGTAGAATATTAATATTAAACCTACTACGATATTCTACGATATAATCCTAGCAGTCTCTACTTAAAAAAAGGATCTGTCTGATTTTTTTTTTCAAAATGTGTTTTGATCTTAATAATTTTACTATACTCGTAAAGCTCAAATTTCGATCTAATTCAGTCAATTTTCATCCGATATCCAACATGATACATGCATATGTTTTTAAAATAATACCAGCTACGTAATATTAAAGCCTTTGTATTTTTTTATTCAGCAGCAGTAGATCTTTTAATTTTAACTTTTGCATATTTCTTTCTAAGTGCTCCTGGTCTCATAACCATTAAAGAATATATCCAATTGCACTATAAATACAGTAATGGTACTACTTGTACTTTTTTCTAACAAATTTAAAATGAGAATTTATTTAGAATTTCTAGACGTTTCTTCGGTTATTTGTAATAAAATTAATTCTATGAAGGTTCATCATCACAAGGCGTGTCCAGTTTGTTGATAGTGTAACCTTGATAAGATGTCTCAGCTCCCGCAGCTTGTTTAAATTGGTCTTCGTTCAATGACGCTTGTTCCTCAGAGCATGACGTTGTACCGGGTAACAAGATATATCGTGCTTGCCTGGAAGGAAGTAACTATATTAAAGCTTGTCCCAGTTCCTTAATACTAAACTACATGTAGTGAGTAAATTAAAATAGAATTATGTTAATACAGTAATTAAAATAAACATTATATTTATAAAAATCATTAAAGATATATTTAAAGGATGACCAACTATAATATACTGGAAACGTCAGTACACTAACCACCAAAGTTTCAACAGAAACTAATGCATAACCAGCGCCAACCAAGTGTATAAATAAAACATTTAACTTTTCTTTGATGGTAGACTGCTCTATCATTACATATTTAATCTGTTTTTACTGCCTCCGAAGGAGAGTAATGTTTTCCGAGTGTATGTATGTCTTATTGATTTGGTGCGCCCTATGGCCCAAATTGCTAGATGATATTTAACATGGAGGTCTTTAGATTCGTTCAAGTTTATTTTTTGTTAACTTTTTATGTAATTCGTTTTTTTTTTAAATTACTCTTTTAACCACTGAGCTCGTATTATTCATTAGTCATAGTTTATAAATTTATATAGCGAAAATCATAGTAACACTGGCAATGTTAGGAGGTTAATGAGGCATGACGTCAGGTGACAGAACTTGTTGACCATTAGCGTTTTTCTAGTCTTTGAATTTGTATTATATTGTATGTACACTAATTCAAAAGATTTTAGTGACAGCCACAATAGCATAAAATCTTAAATATTTAAAATTTCTGTCACAAAACTAATAGACACTATTATATATATATTATATTTAGCGGTGGCATAGTAAAATCCACTACCTACCACACATCATCGCGTGTGTGTTGTCAGAGGCGAGAAATTAATCACATGGGCAGCAGCATCTTCCTGATTACAACTAAATTATAAACTGCGGTTGCAACACTGCCTTCCGAGCGTGACAATTATCGCATATTTAATTTCCCCCTATGAGGCAATATATCGGGTAGGTCTACGTTTAGCAGTGGAATTTTGATAGGCATTGGTGATGATGATGATTGCCCTATAAATATTATTAACTATAACATATCATGGGATTTCCCCCTATGAGGAAATCTATGGGAGAGGTTAAACAGTGCACTCCTAATAGGGTTTGATGATGATGGTGATTTATGATTGCAATATGAATGAGTCGGCTCGACCTGGGTAGAACCAAAAGAATACCAGCGTAATACTACTGTGTTTTGTATGGTCAGTGTAGAGAACCGAGGACCCTGTTGACTGGAAACGATATTAGTACTCAGGGATGATATCGCATTTAAATTTTGAGTTTTAACCGAGGATAGATGTAGATGTCCCCGGGACAATATGTTGATTTTCTACATCTACCGATTACATCTATCGGTGTCTACATGCTCCATTTCTACCTCAAAGACACCGTCAAAAGCTCCAACTGCTCAGGACATACTATACTGTCACGGATGGGTTAGTGGTTTGGCTTCTACGCTGCGGGTCCTGAGTTTGTAATCCACTGGTCCAGCACCGACAGAAAACCTAGTCAATAACAAACTGTTGGTTTTCGACTGATTGTGCGGATGTCTCTATTTTGACACTGCGTCCTTGCCTACCAACGCATTAATCGGAAACGGGGATAAGGATAGATCGATCTAAAGGATTTGTTTTTTTGGATGCTTGTGGTCTTGATATCCAGGATACCGTAGTAAGCCTAAGACTCGGGCCTGAAAGCACATGGATTGATTTTTTTTATTCTAACTTGTCATAAGATACAGGTGTTAAAAGTTTGCCAGCATCGGTCTTTCTATCCGATTACAATATGGGTTCTGCAAGACAAGTGATAGGGCTTTTTTAAACTATGTCAATGCGCTTTGGCTACACACTTCCATCATTTTAGATCGTAAGCACAGGGCTCATAATCGTTAAAAAAGCGTAATTTATCTTGTTTATGTATGTTTCAATTTAGAGTCAATACCTTTAGGAATTTCGTTTTTTTAACACACACGAAAGATACATGATAAGTATGTGCCAAATCGATTGAGAAAAACGGATGACCTTTCGGTCGTTTAACCAGGGGTTACAAACCTTCAATATATAGGCACATTTTATATGTAGTACTTTCTTTATTTATAATGATTTTTTATAATGATTGATATACTATATATTTATTAACTATTATTAAAAAGTTATGTAAAAGATCGCTGTAGAAGAAAAATCATCTATTGTTATAAAGTACTTTATTCATTTAACAACAAAAACATTAATTTATAACACATATAAAGATTCGAGTGATCGATGGATGATGAACGACACCGAATAAGTACGTACTTATTCAAAAGATAAATCTTTATTTTAAATATTATATAAGAACTTTATTTTTATTCGGTGCATGCGGACCGGCCCAAAGAAGGTGACGCATCTCTGAATGCCATTGTCAAGTTTCTTTTAGAACGAACTGACGTAACATGCGTTTTGTTTATTTGAAAGAGGTGAATTTGCAAAAGCTCCATATGGTGATTTTATTGCTTCAAATATTTTTTAATATGAAACTGTTATTAAATGAATTGCCGCGTTACTTACCATAAATTGAAATATAAAATATAACACATTTTTCGCGATGTATCGTAAGTTTTTACGATGTTTATAGGAACCACAGACAATATTATTTAAAAAAGAAAAAAAAACATATGTGCTGACCTAGAAGTGCGAATAATATCAATATTTATAATATTGTTATCACATCTAAATTGGGATTTTGTAAGTTAAGCCTTTTGAAACTCGGCTCATATCTGAGGTCATTGTCCGTTTTTCTCAATCGATTTGGATTTGGACACATACTATAGTACTTTCTTTGTTCTCGAGTAGTAAATGTCTAAAAACTATCTATGTATTGTTTTACCGCTTCTAGTCGAGTTTAAAAGTCACTAGTAGTTTTTTTATAAATTATACTTTGAAACAATCATCAAATGTGTTTGGTTCTGATGCTAACCATATGAAATCAACAGCGCTTAAGATTCACAGCATGTACATTCCTTGGAGATTTTGCCAATACTCAGCACAAGTGATAGGCAAATTGGAGAATGCAGTGTCACTTGTCTTTAAGTTTGGATGGAGCGTTCTTGAAGGAACTTTCTACCTTCCGCCATAAGTCCGTCGCCAGATCGGAAGAAATTGTTGACATATACTCTCTAACATTTTACTGATGTATATTATACCTAACATTTATTTTAGTGGAATTAGTTGAAATTCCGTTTACACTTTTATTTGTTTGGTGCGTTGTTCGTTGACGTCTATCAGTCACAAACAAGTAAGATGGTAAATACCAGATAGACCTAGACCCCTGGATAGAAAGGGTGTGCAAATATTTCATTGCGTCTATTTTATGTAGTAGAATCGTGCAGCTGTATTATGGTTGTAGCACGAATAAGTCGAATCGAGTGTGTCCTACACGCTCTCACAGAATACCAGCGTAAAATAGCAGCTTAATGCTGCAGTGTTTCGTATGGCAAGTATAGGAAAACCGGAGACCCTTTTTGTTAGAAACTGCATTGCATCTCAGTCCTCAAAGGTGACAACCATAGAATACTATAATACATACGTAATAGAACGGGGAAGTGGGCGGAGCCCGTGTAGCCACTAAAATGTCACTAACATGTAAATTCACACGTATAACTGTCAACATGAGATGTGTTTTGACGTTACAATCGTTTCCGGATTTCGCATGCAAATTATTCAGAAAATGCCAATTGCACTCTATTTACAAATAAATATGTATTAAAATTTAAACGATTTTTTTAATGATGATCTTAAACATTAATCAAAGTCATAAGTCTAAAATGTTTAAATTTACTCATTTTGTCAACACAGCGAATCGGGTTTGTAGTAGTGATAATACAATCATCATCATCATCATCATTACAGCCCTTCACAAGTCCACTGCTGAACATAGGCCTCCCCAAGGTATGCCACAAAGCACGGTCTTGAGCCACCTGCATCCATCGACTTCCTGCATGTCTTACCAGGTCGTCACTCCATCTAGTGGGGTGTCACCCTACACACCGCCTACCGGTACGAGGCTGCCACTCGAGAACCTTTTTTCCCCAACGGTTATCGGTTCTTCGAGCTATATGGCCGGCCCATTGCCTATGTCGGTCACTCTGGTTCTTCTGCGGATATCCTCATTTCTAAGTTTATCACACAGAGAAACTCCGAGCATAGCCCTCTCCATAGCTCGTTGAGCGACTTTGAGCGTCCTCATACGGCCAGCAGTGAAGGACCACGTTTCGGTTCCGTAGGTCATCACTGGCAACACGCACTAGTTGTACAACTTAGTTTTCAGGTTTTGAGGTATACCTGACGAGAAGATGCGTCGTAATTTCCCGAACGCTGCCCAGCCGAGTTGAATCCGTCGATTTAGTTACGAAACCGCTTTCAGTGCCTAGAAGATTGCAATGCAGTGGACAATATGAATGACAAGCTCGTGGAAACTGTACATGCGGAGCTAAGTTCTGCAAGAGCCGTCGCAGAAGAACACAAAAACTCTCCGATCACACTCTTAATCTCATGGCTATTAGACGGGATATGAGGCTGCAATCGTCAACAGATTTGACAGCATATCGGCAACTGAACAGACAGATCTCCAAATGCATGCGGTGAGACTTGCGCAACTTCAATACTACTCGTATTGAAGAAACGATCGAGCGGAACCAGGGCTCCAAAGCCTTTGCCAGAGAGTAAGAGTCAACTGTCAAAGCTGAAGACTGAGAGTGGCAGCATCGTTTCCGGGACACCTGATATTCTGAGTGCAATTGAGAGGTTCTATGGGCATCTGTACACATTCATCGTTGGAGCCACACGCAAGTGTGAGTAACGATCCAAGAGCAAGTCTTATCCGACACTATTCCGATGATATCCCGGACGTCAGTCTAAACGAGATTAGAATGGCTCTCCAACAATTTAAAAACGGCAAGTCCCCGGGCGAGGATGGATTTACAGCGGAGCTTCTGAAAGCGGGTGGAAAACCGGTACTTGATAATACGATATAATTGCTTATATGTATGCTCCCGGCGACGTTGACCCTCGTACAAAATAAGGTTGACAGCCATTCTATTGTGTGTTATAGTATTCTATGGTGACAACTCATATGCATTTTGATTCCTAATTAAGGATAAATTTATATGTCTACGGGCCACAGCATCTACTTACCATCAAGTCACTTGTGAACTCGTTTGTCACTCTTATTCTATTAAAAAAATCTATATAAACTATATCCCAAAACAGTTTATTCAGTTTATCTTAGTATTTTTAGAGGAAAATAAGTTTTGATTTTTAGCAAATCAAACATAAATATGTACTTAGAATCTCAAGTCTCGCTTGTCCCTGGTGAAGGCGCTAATTTACAACGAATGCCTCCTAAACTGGTTAAAATTACGAAATGTTTGCTAATGCGATCATAACCCTCTTACAACGGGATGCTCAGCAGTGATCTTTAATAACAGGTTGACGCAGATAAAGAAGAATCTTCTATAAGAGTATGAGTTATGTACATATATCATAATAACTTTATTAGGAATTAAGAAAGTTACTCATCGCAATCTCAAAATATCATTAATAGCTATGCCAGGGCGATATTCACGATGGTAATGTTTATAGCACCCAACGTGAATATTGCGCTGGTATAATATTGAAGAAGAAAAAGCGTGAAAGTAAAATTAATGTTGTAGAAATACGGTTATTAAGAAGTATGTTAGGGCTGACTGAGAGAAAATGGGTGAAAAGAGAAAAGAGTGGTTTGCAAGAACATGTGGTTAACTAGAATTGGGAAAGGAATAATAATAATAATAATAATATTCTTTATTGACATAAAATTTTGTTACAATATTATTTAAGCCTCTGACTCCCGAGCTAGGTTAGAAAACCTGTGTTACGAGAGTCAGCGATCTCCCTAATATAATGACAGCTACTTATTTTATGTAAATAAAGCAATTTTAAAATCTGTGTGTGCGTGTGTGTATGAGTGTGTGCGTGTGTGCATATGCGTATGTGTGTTCGTGTGTGTGGATGAAATTTAAGATTTAAACAATTTTTTATACTAATATTGATTCAGTTTCTCCATAATCTAATCCTAATAGCCAATTCTTAATTTTAATTTTCACTTTTCTACTAGTTAAGGGATATATATTTGTTAACTTATTAATTTTGTTGTATAAATATATAGCTTTATATGCATGTTGCCGTCTAGCAGAGGCTGTTCGACATGTTATTGGTAAACATACATTTTTTATAACCCGGTTTTTGTTATAATCAGTGGCATTATAAATGGTAACCATATGCTGTTTAGTAATTAACTTGAAAATGTACAGTTGCTTCACAGTTAATACTCGACATATCTCATACAATTCTTTAGTGGGAAATCTGTATGGCCTAAATGCCATGACTTTTAAGAGGGATCTTTGTGCCCTTTCCAGGCGGATTAGAAAGGTCTTACAGGCTCCTCCCCAGACGTTTATACAGTACCCTATTACAGATTGAACTAAAGCATAGTAAATTGAACGCAGGAGAGGTAAATCAGCAGTGTATCTTAACTTTTTAAACACCCAAATAAGTTTTCTAGTACGTTCAGTTGTAAGCTCTATGTGTGAGCGCCAGTTAAGTTTGTCGTCCAGTATTACACCAAGATATTTGACACTATTGGATTTAGTAATTGCAAGACATGAACATGAGGGGATAGTATTGAAAGGGTTAGTACACGAGTGGACCTTAAGATCAAGGTTTACGGATCCAGTGTTTCCCAAGGAGAACTGCATGTATGTAGTTTTCGAAATATTTAAAGTTAGGAGATTACCGCCGAGTCAATGGCCAACTCTGTGAAGCCCCAGCTGAGCGTTATGTCGAGCCTCATCCCAAGTCTTACCATGGAAGACTAAAGCTGTATCATCAGCATAGGTAAATATTTTGCCGTTTACAAAAGGTTGTTGACATAAATCATTTATATAGATAAGGAAGAGACTAGGTCCTAGTATACTTCCCTGTGGAACACCACATACAATCGGTTCCTCGGGGCTGACATATTCACCCACTTTAACCTGTTGTTTACGGTCACATAGGAAGTCCTTAAAAATCATGAGTGCATTGCCACGAATACCAACGCGTTCTAACTTGCTCACAAGGATAGGAATCGAGACCGTATCAAACGCCTTGGCTAGGTCGAGGAAAATCCCCAAACATTTTTGCTTTGCATCAACCTTTGATGTTACAAATTCTGTCAATTGAATTACCGCGTCTTCAGTGGACTTCCCCGACCTAAATCCAAATTGTGAAGAAGATATTACTTTATTATGTTCTAAAAATTTCATAAGTCTATGATTTAATGATTTTTCCAAGATTTTAGAGATAGACGAGAGTAATGAAATATGCCTGTAATTGGAAATTTTGTCTCGGGATCCATCCTTATGAACAGGAGTGATCAGCGATTTTTTTAAAAACTTTTGGAAAGATTCCTTGCGCATAACAGAGCTCAATAAGTTTAGTCAAGGGTGGAACTACTAGATGTACTGATAATTTGAGAAGTTGCACAGGTATAGAGTCCCATCCAGTAGCAGAGTTATTTTTTAAGCTTCTGACAATCGATTCTACCTCTCCCTCATCTGGTGGAAGTAGCACAAAAGAGTTAGGAACCGATGGAATTGTGAAATTATATGGGGAGCTATTTTGATTTGAAATATTTGCAGCGTCAGCTAGTTTTTTACCAATATTAGAGAAGTATTTATTTATGTTTTCTACATCACGAACAGCATTTTCATTAGAACTCAAAAGGTTATCAGCACTCGTATTTTGTTTCGTGTAATTTATTATAGTTTTAATTGCATTCCAGGTATCTTTATTAGTTTTCGCATTACGTAATAGTGACTTTTCGTAGTTTCGTTTAAGGTTTCTCAACAAAGGGTTACAATAATTTCGGTAGCGCTTATAAGTGATTTCAAGAATTTTATTTTCAGGACTTTTTTTAAGTTTACGATGAAGTTTGTCTCTGTGTCGAATACAACGTAAAAGACCAAGAGTTAGCCATGGTTTTAGCGTTCTTTGTTTATTAGGGACACGACGGGAATGGGAGTGAAGTGAAATTGCACTAGCCAACTTTTCTACAAGAGTTAATGCGGCTTCATTTGCATCAGATGAAGTGTTTATAAATGAAAAGTCCACTGTCTCTAAATATTTTAAACAAGCATCGTAGTTGATTCTAGTGAAAAGCTTTGGTTCTTTTGTTATTTGCTGGCCAGGGCAAATGCTGAGTAGGATTGAAGAATGGTCTGTTATAGTACTATTAATCACAAATACTGATGCTGCCAAACTAGTTTTTAGCATGACATGATCTAGACAGCTATGTAACCTAGTAGGATAAATATGACCTGGAAGCAAACCTAGCTCCGCTGTTAGGTTTAAGTACGCTTCACTTCTTCGATCGTTGTTATTAAATTTAATGTCAATAGTAATATCACCAATTAGTATTATGTTTTTAGTTGAGTCCAGTGGACGAACTATATTTTCTATGGAATACAAAAAACTGTCAATACATTGAGTCGACGGAGATCTGTAAGAAGCTAAAATGAAAATGTCGGGATCAGTAATTTTAATAGATATAAAATTAGCACCTAATGGCTCTGGTTCTTTTGTTGTACATTTAATACCTGTTTTAACATATATCACTATACCGTCGTTTTGATTGAGACATTTGTGCGTACAGTACATATTGTAATTTTCAAATTGAGGGATTTGTTTACGGGCACTCAGCCAGCATTCAGTTAAGATAATGATGTCACATTCAAACTTAAAACGAGACAGTTGGACCAGTAAACTATCTGAGTTTTTGTATACGCTGCGAATATTTTGACAGAATATTTTCAGGGAATTAGACTTATTTTTAATCAGTGAGTTACATGTTTCAGTGTCGCACTCATAAGCCAATGCTACATCTATGTTGTCTAACTCTGTTGAGATATTTTCATTTGCATCAATTACCGCGAACAGGTTGATAGATTGGCACTTATTATTGTTATACGTACTTGGTTTATATTATTATGGAATGCAAGTAAACAAGCTATTGATGTGATTTTATGAGTATGAGTGAGGTTATAATTGAGTTTATGTGTTTGAATAGTTTTTCCACGATGATATTTGGGGTGAGTAAAGTGAAGATGTCCAGGTCAGTGTGAGTATAGTGGTGAAGTGTATCCACAGTATCATAAATTGTTTAAAAAATTGTTCTTAAAATTAACTTACAAAATTTTCTATACATACGATTAAATTTACTGTCAAAAATGAGTGACAGAACATGTTTTGGAAGACATATTCTAAATTTATATATACGTAATCTAACTCTGCTGACTAAATTTCTCCAAATCGCTCTGGAATGACATTTCTCGATTGGGTTCTGCATTCTCCGTTTCAGTTGGCTAAGACAGAAAAAAGTTATCAGAATCAATTCTAATAGACCTTTCACCAGTCAATTTTCGGATAAAAACTTGGCCATTAGTCGTCTAGCAATATTGGTATTTATTGTCTTTGGCGTACATTCTAGCTTTTCGAAATAGGGCTTTGGAGCTTGGTGGTAAATATTCTGAAATATATATTGGTATGCGCTTACCAGATAACCCAATGGATTCGGAGTTAAGTTTTTCTTCGGTCGGTTTCATTTTATTGAAATTTCTAGCCGCTGACAAAATATTATTTCTACCGCGCACCGTTACAAATTCGGCCACGGAATTGTAACGGTGCATTCGGAAATTTCAAATTCGGTGAATTCGGAATGCTTTGGTGGTTTGGATACGTAAAATGAACGAATAAGGAAAGAGCGGCAAAGCAAGTTTATGCTACAGAATTCAGTGGTAAAGTCGACTGACGTTTTTCAACACATTGGTGGTATATTAAAAATGGGCCAGATTAAGAGTATCCCTAACAGATGAGTATACGTACAGAGGAGTGTCTGGATAGTTCCAAACGTGAAAATCCATAGTCTCTGCCTACTCCTCTAGGTAACAGGTGTATTTATCTATGGTGTAGTTGGACAAGTGCATTTTTTATCGTCAAACAGCTTGGTAAGCTACGGATAGTGGCTTGGAAAATCTCAGACCTCAATGATAGAATTAATTAGGTAATTGACACCATCATTGATGAAATAAGTTAGATATTAGGTTTCAAAATATACTATGTAATATCATTTTCATTTGACTACAAGAAACTCGTACAAGCCGTGGTAGCTCAGGGGCTAAACGATTGCTGTAAATTTCATAGTACGCGAGCAACTCGGGTTCGATCGTCGCTGGCACCAATGTAATGGTTAATTGAAATTTTAAGTGCTGATTTACCTCGGCTCGGCGGTGAAGGAAAGCATCGTGAGGAAAGCTGCATGTCTGAGAAATAAGAAAAAAAAATATCGAAAATATGTTCGCCATCACGCAATGGGGCAGCGCGGCGGACATTTCCTTGCCCTAAAACTCTCTCAGAAATAAGAAGAGGCCTGTGTCCAGTGTGTAGTGGGACGTATATTGTCTGTAACTATGTATAACTTTAACAAGAAACTATGGAATTATTTACTGACATCCCCATACAATTTACAGACGGCTCCGTGGCGCAGTGGCTTAGCAATGAGTTACAGCGCTATGGGCCGCGGGTTCGAATCCCGCACGGAACAAATATTTGTATGGCCTATAATTATGGATGTGAGTCCTTGTGAAATGTATGTTTGTAAACTGCCCCCACGGCACAGGAGAAAATCCTAGTGTGGAGGTAACGTTTTTTAACAAAAGAACAAAAAAAAAATTATATAAAAAGTTTCGTCCTCTCTCCTCTCCTACCTTACTACATAAACGACACGTCGAGTACTACCTGTATTCGACGTATCGTCATTATCATTACACACATTTTCTGCTTTGGTGGCAACAGGCAACATTGGTCATTGATATATAATTATTGGTATGCCAAAGTAATTGATTATATATATGGCTAACTCGCACAGTTTATAATGATTCTTATAACAATATGGGCTTTAACGGTCAGGGGGTTGAATGGAAACACAGCAAAATCAAAACTAATTTATTGGTCTAAAAACATAAACTTTCATACTTTAAAATAATATTTTGTCTTAAATAATTACAATAAAAACCATTATAAATAAAAATAATCGCCTATTTAATCTAAGTATTAAATAAATATTATTTTAGTGTAAAAATACATAATTATTTAATAAATAATAAAAAATATTATAATTTTTTTTCCAGTGTCAATTTTAAGGCTCAAATTTTGTTTGTAGTTATAACAGGTTACTGATAGTCCGTCAAAAGTCAACAGCTCAGTTGTTCAGCGTACTTTTTTAAGCTTTTCGTGTGTAAATTGTAAAGGGTGAAAATCAAAAATGCAGTGTTAAATTTTTACACATTTTAATATAAAATGTGTCCCTTCATCACAGTTCGGATTTAAAACGACTTTGTCATTTCACAATAACAAACAACGATTAACAATTTTTTAAAAACATTTCAAAATTGCTACACATAATTTAATGGTATTAAATTAGTAAATTAGTGCATTACATGAATTTAGGTTTCACTTAACTGATATGTATGTATACAAATATGTTAGGTGGGATCAGTTTGGTTCATAAATAATTAAATGGCGAGCGAAAAAAAATTCTCAAGTTTCATTAATTAATATTTTCCAGTTACGCTGCATAAGTTGTCAATATTCCTCTATTTATCGTACTGGCATTAGGTTGGCGACTCGCAATAAAAAAGTTTGTGGACTGTTGCGCCTTATCTTATAGAATATACTTAATCTTTAACAATAATAAATAAAGTGTAGGCTTAACGAGTCTTAATAAAAAAAACATTATAATTATAAGAAACTATATTTAAAGTGAAAACTGCCTGTGCTCCTTTATCTTTTTTATTCTTTCTATTCTTTTAGAACAAGAAAAATGGTAAAACGTTGTTACCTCTGACGACTAAGATGGTATGCCTTATCTCCATCCCCAGTAAAAGGGTTTCCGGTTCTCTACACTCACCCTAAGAAACACGGCTGCATTAAGTTGCTATTTTACGCTGGTGTTTTTCCCCAGTCGAGCAGACCCATTCACGCTACAATCATAATACGAGTATAACTGCAGCGTAACTCTACCACGATCATTCTTGTTCAATATCTGCACGGGAGCAAACATCTCATTTTTCGCGGATTTTCTGCAATATGAATAGTCTTCTTGTTAAATGTTGTAGTTTTTTTGCCCTAGATAACTTTTTATTGGTATATAACGTTGTTACAATGTACTATAGTCGGTAATATTTTAAATATTTATGAAATGTCACAACAGATATGTATTAAATTTCAACAGCAATCAGATCTGACCAATGAAATAGTGTTGAGAAAATTATTATATCTTTCACATAACAATAAATTATTCCATCATATATCGACAGATTTCTTTCAGTTGCTAGCTCTGAAAACTCCTTAAGAATTGCAATTAGTGGTGGAAGTTGGCGAAGTCATCCTTGGACGTCAGGGTAATGAAAATGACAGCGGGTGCTAATTCTTCAGTCTTCATCACGCTTTAATGTTCAAATCATATTTCTTTTCATCGGCGTGCCTAAAAATTTCGAAATTATAAAAATATCTTCCTGAGCCTATTAACTCATAAAATCCTCAAAACCGTTTATTTATTTACAAGTTGTCAGAATTTAAGGTTCCATCTATTTTTATATGTTGAAATTAATCACAGAACACAATGTGTTAGTGATGAATATTGGTAAAACTGCACGATAATTACAAAAACACAGTCAACAACTGCTACCTTCCACAATAACTTTGTACAGACTAAAATAGATAGGGAATTAGTATAAGAAGCAAAGGGAAGAAAGTTGTAAGAAAATATTAAAAAGTTGCTGTTTAGTTAATGCGGTTTAAAATCGTTAAGAAAGTTTACAAAACCAAAATCGATTCACCGGGTCAGTTATAGTAAGTAAAGCCGCATACATACCAACTATTGATCATAAAGTATTCCCTGCCTTCACTACTCGATGTCATATTCGAGCCCTCGTCACTACTGTTAACAATCATAAATTCCTGGACCTCTCTGAAAACATCAACCACAAACATGTTTCCTTAACCAATTTTGTTAAGTTAATAAAACAAACGTAGAGCGCCATTTTAGCGTCCCTCGATGTTCGAAAAGCCACGACGTTGTTGCGTCCCAATGTAAGCGATGAAAGCGCCCCGTTTAATGAATTGCGAGTTTTAACGAAATTTCACGAAAACACTTTAACCGAATATGTTTTCTTTATTATTTATATATCATCGTTCATTCATTAATCATTTTTTAAATTCCCTTGATCTTGAAAAGCTAGTGCATCGTTGTGTCCCAACGTAAGTGATAGAAATGTTCCGTTGAATGAAACGCAAATTTTAACGAAATTTCGAGAAAACACTATCTAAATGAATTTATTTTTCTTAATTATTGGTATATCTTCATTCCTTAATTATTTTTGGATGTCCTCGATGTTAAAACGCCACTGCGTTTAAGGCCACACGTCCCGTTTATGGAATTGCGGTTATATGAACTTCTTCTGTATTTATTACTAAGGTACAATTATCTCGCTCTTGGGTCGTAACCTCTTCTTTTTTTTTTAATTTCTTCTTCATAACAGAATTGTTTGTAGTCAATTCCCATCTTCAATACGTTTGAGGCTATTTCAGTGCTACAGCCCTTCCTTCAATTTTCATCTTCAAATTATCACACACTTCAATCACCTCACTACAATATCAGAGCGAAAGCAAATAAGTACACAAAGTACTTATTGTAGTATCTACATTTAAGTAAAGGCATAACTTTAAGGAGATTTTAAAAACAAAGCTTTTTGTTTTATTGAAGAATTATTCTTTGGTTTCTTCTGTCCAAAATAATTTATATAATTATAATAAATATAATTATTTTATTTTTATGGTCAATTTGCAAGGATTGATTCTTATCCTATTTAATATTTAATGCAAATTTTCTTTTCACCATCTGCCAAATATTATATAAAAGATATCTAAATGGTCATCTTATGCTGAGTACTTCTGCGAAATTAGCGATTATTCTCGTTTTCGATCTTGAGTGTACAAACTTGTATTAATTCCGTTTAAAAATTTTGATGGAAAAGAGAATAAAATGCCATGATTAGTAAGCCCCTTCCATGAAATGAGTTAGTTAATAACGTATGTATGATAGTAAGGAATTCAGGATGAAAATGTTAGAATGTATAGAAAAGCTGTACAAAGACCAAACCGCGAATTATTATAAGTTATCGTGTCAAATAGTGCAAAAACTTTAACTAAAAATTGATTATGTTTATCTAAGATTTGTGATATCAACTATATAAGAATGCATCGCCCCATCTTCGCCCGTGAAGTATCCTACAGATTGGAACAGGCCTCCTCACTACTCCAATGCGTGTTGGCGAACTTCACATGTCCTCGAAATATGTAATTCCTCATTCATAAAGTTTTCCTTCATCGCCGATAACGTGGTTATCGTCTGCCATGGATGTCGTAAAATTCGACATGGAAAATGCCACCAGCTCGGCCTTCCAAAGATATTAATCAAGTTACCGTTACAGCCTATAAAGTCCACTGCTGAACATAGGACTCCCCTATATATTGCCTCATAGGGGGGTTAGTTGCCATAGTTGGCACGCTTGGCATGCAAGTTGGCAACCGCAGTTCTTTCTAGTCGTTATTAGGAAGACGCCGTTGCCCATCTTCTGAATTGTTATCCTCTTTCGCCTCTTATCGACATCCACGGGATAATATGGAGTAGTGGATATTTTTACACCGCCACTACACGGTAAAATATTCAAGTGCTGGTTTATAATAGATAAAAACAACGCTGAAATCCTTCTCCTGTAATACGTTAGGGGTATGTTCCGAAACTTTTCAGTATACTGCCGAATACAAATGACGTCATCAATTGACACTATATTGTGCTGGCGTGCCGCCGCCATATTGTGTCGGATATCCGACCATAATAAAACAATTTTTAATTTTGTGTGCGCTGAATGAAGCATGCCAGAATTTTGTTTTTATTTATTCAAATACAAAAATTTATAGAATAATTGCTGGTATCTCCATTAGGAGGATATAATGATTTTTGGAGCACAAAATGACAAAATAATCGCCAACACTTTTCCAATATGGCGCAAATGTATGACGTCATACCGTCCTATGTTTTGGAACGAATCACCAGTATAGCGTTGATTCAAGACGTCATTTGCATAGGACAGTATACTAGGTTCTATTTTGGAACATACCCTAGATACAATGTACCCAAACTAGTGACGGGTTGCAAGACGTGGTACTGTCTTCTACCGTCCGCTACTAAGTATCTAATAAGCGTGATGCTTACGCAGGTTATCTCTACTATTGAAGGCTTAGCCCAGCGATGGACTGATGATGACAATGAAGAAGACAGACACGAAAATAAATTATTTATGGCGGTTTGCAGTGAACGTCTAACGACATCTAGTATTCGTAGTGAAGATGACAGGACTCAACATGTCTTGCACAGTATACATCAAGCAAAATAGATAACCGAAAGCACTTGTTAAGGCACTAAATTGTCAATCTCAAAATTGTTTGATCAACATGTATCTCCAACACTAACAAAACATCCATGTATTTTCATATAGACACGTTTTATGTACATTTGAACAATTATCTTTTTTATCACTTAACTAGAAAATCCTCTACTGCAATAAAAATTAAATGTAATAAGCAATATTTGCACCACGATAACTTATGTTGAATTAGTAAGTAATTACATCTGTATAAAACATACCTGTAGAAGACATAGTGTTGCAACATGAAGAATATATCAAACACGAGACTGAAAAGACCGAGACCGAACTTGGTAGCATCTCCGAAGAACGAGATCCAGTCGTTGTAGTTGTATGCGTTCAGTGCCATCTGCAGGATGGAGAGGGAACCTCCAACGAAGTCGAGGAAAATGTTGCCGATGCTCCAACCGATGGTCGACTTTCTCTTATAGTTCATGTATGCCTGGAAATTTGATCGAAATATAATTATTAATAACGAGCTGGTACCCGGCGCACTGCTGTCGCAGAAGAAATAATTGTAGAATCGGTAGGTTTAAATTTGTGAAGGTTATATTGTTTAATTAGGAATGATAATACATTTATTGAAATTTAATCAGAGATATATACCTTTCAAATAAATTTATTAGTACGATACGCGCGCCACCTATCTACTCTTACTTTATTGTAATATGTCTATAACCCGCGCGCAAGTGCAAGCAATAAGTTGACAAAGTTTTAGCACAGTCTGATGAACGGTACGGCAGCGCAAAACATACGAACAAATAAACATTAATTTTTATATATCAAGAAGATTAGAGAAGATTGCAAAAACGCAATCACCACGTATACGATCGAATGTGCGAATGTATATACTATATTGACACAACATAGTATGATTTATGTCATTCTGAGCAGTTAAACTGTTTCTTGTTCACATTACTCACACACTACCATAGAACTTATGTAGAACAATATGATTGCCTTGTTGGTCTTCGTAAACGTAGAGTAAAGGCAATTGTTTACCATGAGGCCCCCCGGTTCGAATCCAAAGTCAGGCCAAAATCATTTATCGAAATTTTCTGTCATAAAATTCTCAGTAGCAGTCCGGAGTCAAGACGTTGGTGGTGTTTACCGCCGTGCCTCCGAAAGCACGTAAAGGTCCTGCGCCTGATCTATCTCTGATCGTGTGGATTATCGTCCCATTGCAATATGAGTGTGAAAGAATCTAGTGCACCAGTGCTTGCGCATACACTTGTGCACTATAGTCCTGTCCTGAGGGTTTTATTATTACTATTAGTTAAGCGTTTGGCTGTGACGTCGCGGACCACGGCGTCACACTGCGCACGGAATCATTATTCTCAGGACCTACATGTTACAAGTCAGGATATTTATCCATTTGCGACGTATTATGTTTGAAGTCTCCTATCTCGTGGGTGTTGTAAGAACTGACTATGCAAACATATGGTGGTATAACTATCGCGTTTATGCCAGAAGTAAAATACGAATGGGGAAGAATTGATCCCTGTTGAATCCACTGTCTTTCTTGGCATTACTTTCGATGCAACGTTTCAGTGGGGCCCCCACGTACAAACATGTCATCTATATTGAATAATAACTATTTTATTATTATTTGCTTTATTTATTTATTACTCAAATTGGCGACGGAAAACAGCGTCAAAGATGCGAGGCGTCTGGTTCTACGATTATTAACTCTTCAATTTGCAGTGTCATCTGTAGGTGACAGATGTTTAACTTTTTTTTGTACCATAAGATATTTTTTTGTATCTTACCATTGTTACTACAAAGATAATTAGTCATTAAATTTATTATTATTTTATTTCAACACTGACTAAACGTCATTTGTCAAATTCATTGAGTTCATTTGCGCGTATTTAGAGTTTTCTGAGTCAGGGCCAATCCTCATTTGCCGTTCGCAGTTCGTTCTCAGTCCGATCGCGGTCTAGTAGTCTAAACTGACCGTGATTGGAATTGGATTCGAGCGAAACTTGATTTTTACATGTTAATATTTCAGCAGGCAGCAGAAATGAATATAAAATTCTAAACTGACCGTGATTGGAATTGGATTCGAGCGAAACTTGATTTTTACATGTTAATATTTCAGCAGGCAGCAGAAATGAATATAAAATTCGGCTATAATATTAATGCAATTTAAAATAAAATAAAATATAACCATACTCATACTCATTGCAACGCTCTAAATATTATGTGTTAACCTGTAGGAAACACTTGGCATTATTTATTATCACAACCATTGGTTTTTTTGGATTGCTTTGTATTGGTGGGTAAAATACCATTATTGGAGCATATTTACGTTTTACAGGTTAGCGTTAGATGAGATTGCCGAGGAGTTGAAAGCCGGAGAGGGACTGAACGGTAACTGACGAAAACAGTGGGGATGAAAATTGAAAGCAATGCAAATGATTTTTATCTTCCTAGTTGTATGCTTCCGTCTCAAGTAGAACAACAAAGTAGATCTTCTGACTCGTGGAAAATGTGTGTAAATGGCCAGGACGTACAAGAAGAACTTAACGTTTCTACACCAAAGAAAGAATATAAAAAATGAAATACTATAAAAAGATAGTACACCAATATGAAATTACACGTATTATTGTCACGTAATTTTTACACGTTGATTTTTGTATTGATTATAAATTGAACATCATAGATTTGCAGCGGCGATGCGGATATAGTCATCAACGTACGCGAAAAATGTGTGTCAATTGCAATATTGGTTTGCATCTAAAGTTCTTATATATGTGTTCCACGGTAATAAAACACATCTTTCTTATATGTCAATAGATACTATCTTATTTATAATATACAGAAACAAAGTAAAAAACTTTAACTTATGTGCTGTTAAAACAAGGCCCAGTGTCATCTGTCGGTGACACCCCTATAAAAATAAGTGGGGGTAGTTGCCTTTTTTATTTTTTTAGTTTATATTAAACATATCTGTACCACATAATAAAAGAAAGGCAAAAAATTTACTTGTACTTTTACCTAAATGGTCTTCTACGGACTGGTGATGATGAAGAAGAAAAGCTTTGACCGTCTTATAACAAAAGTTTATAATTCGTCTAAGGTTACAAAAAGGTCTCGTCGAAAGCACTATTAATTTTACTATTACAACCTAATCAATAGTCCCGCCGCCTGCCAAGGGTGACGAAGAGGAAATTTGTACCGCTTGGCAGGCGGGTTGGCAATCGCAGTTAATTTTTTATCTTTTTGTTGTTCTCTCATAGCCGTGGTAACTCAGATGGTTAACGCTCGCTGTAAATACAACAGAACGCGAGTAACCAGAGTTCGATCCCCGCCGGCAGTAATGAAATTGTTAATTGCAATTTTAAGTGCTGATTGACCATGTTGTCCTTCACTCGGCGGTGAAGGAAAACAACGTGAAGAAACCTGCATGTCTGGGATATAAGAAAAAATATATTTCGAAGACATGTGAAGTTCGCCAAGACGCATTGGGACAGCACGGCGGACACTTCCTTGCCCTAAAGCCCTCTTAGAAATGAGGGGAGGCCTGTGCCCAGCAGTGGGACTTAACTTTTTTACTTTACTTTGTTGTTCTCAGGAAGACACTGTCGCCCAATGCCTGGTTTATCTCCATTGTTACAATATTATTTACCTGCGGCATGTATTTGATGAGTGTGATGCAGAGCTTGATGTAACTGCAGCCGTACAAGAAGTCGAGCCACTCGATCTTCCCACCAGCCCCTAAGCCGGCCGTAACTATAACGATGGCCAGAAACCCACCAAGTATACTTCGCCCTATCATCGACACGCGCTGCTCTTCACGCTGGGGAGGAATATAAAAGTAATTTACACAATTGAACCCTTTTAGAATTACCTCGGTGTAAGTCTGTATCTCATAGGCTTTTGATTCAAAGTCAAACCTTCGACAAAGTTAAGGGCGAACACGTCTGTTCATGTACATAAATCTGATGAGATCCTGTAATCGCCCCGTCACTATATCAGATTTGATATACCACTAATCCTCGCTATATCGATTCCTTCCAAGAATGAATTACGGAGCTATTGAAATCAAAAAACATCCTAATTTCAATAAAGAAGATGGCTGGGTGCTACCATCTGCTTGGGATCCTATAATTAATAAAATTAAATAACAACCCAAGCATACAACAAGACTTCAACATACTATAAGTTCATATTGCGGAGATCGGAACAAAAATTTAAATTTTTAATTTGGGGGTAGCCGTGGTTAACTATGACATTAAGACGTCGAACACCTCAGTCCCCGCCGTAACCATGGTCGTAAAGTGCTCGAAACCTCGGCAATATAAAATAAGTTAATATATGCGTTAAAATCCGTAAAAACTAGTTTTATAATTTAAATAGTTGAGGGTAACAAGTGGTAAAATTAAACATTTTGTACAACCGACTTCAATATAAAAATGAGAAGACTAAAAAATGTTGTCAAAGTAAATTAAATACGCATTATTAAGGAGATAGAGTAAGTCAGCTCAAATTCTAATTTCGTCCCCACTTGCCCGCGCGTCGTATGCTATGTACCGACATGTTTGTAATCACTAATACTGTAAGTAGAAAGGTCGTTAGACACTTATTTCATTAGGTTTATCATATTTATGCCTGTTTCTTAACGCCAAGCCAGTCGCTACTTATTTTTATTACGGTTATTTCCCATTTTAATTTTACGTCGTCCTGTTGCGTAATGTATATTCTGATCGTAAGCGACACAACCTCCCCGTTCAAAGGCCGAAGCGAAGTGACCGTGCGGCAGAAAACACGCCTCAAAAGGAGGATAGTTTAGGTAATTTCTTTTTACAGTGAAAATAATGGTATTTAAAAAAAGTAAATAACATAAGCACTGCTTTATAGTTTGTTCAGTTAGTATGCAAAGTTTTATGATCTTATTTAAAGTATTTTATGAATAACAGCGGTTTATTGTTTATTTTGGAGGTAACTTTGGATTTTTTTTCTATCGAGAAAATTTTACGAAATCGTGTTTTCGTCTAACATAATCCTTAACATTAATCCTCAACTTTACCATATATTTGTTTCAAAATTAATGCTGCAATATTTTCGGCATAACGAAGGATCTTGCTAAGCCATTTGAGATTATATTTCCCCTTAAATATAACTCAAAAACTACCGGTCAGATCTTGATTATATGGGACCACATTTAAATAAAAAAAGAATTCTCAAAATCGGTTCACCTAGAAAAAAGTTCTGATGCTATAACACACATTTAACAAAATACAGTCTTCGACTGTATTGTGTGTTCACTTCGTTGAGTACCTCCTTCTTTTTTAAGTCGGTTAAAAAGGGAAGATGATAAGAAATTTTGAGACCATCATTAGACGTACCAATTAAAAGGTATTTCAAGCACTATTTTAAAAGGGGTATAAAATTTATTAATTTGTGTTTATTTTAATTAATAAAATAGCAATTTCTTTTTGAGTTTTTGTATGTGTAACTATTGAAAATTTTCAGTAATATCACTGACTTGCCCTTATAAATTCAAATTTAAGAATACTTATACAGATAGGATAATATTATTATAATAATGTTGATTTCATAAATAAGAATGAACATAATTATATTATACCTTGACTTAATTATATTATTTATAAAGTTTCAAATTAATTTTTTTGTTAGTACAGTGGGTTTGGTGTTAGTTAAAGAGTTCTTTGTAACTGTTGGAAGAATGAAATGAAAATAGTTTACATTTTAGTTTCTAAGCGTTTCTTCTCACAAGATTTTTCGCAGTGATCTGTGAAGCGAAGACGTAGCCCTCTATAATTTTAAACAGTGTTTTGTAAAGGTCGTACACAATTATAATTAATATGGACAAACTATTCATAACGATAATTAAATTGCATTACAGTAAAGGTTATCACTTAATATCACGAACCTCGTATAAGAAGCATTGCGTGATGGTAATTAGCGTAGCGAAAGAGGCGTGCAGAGAAAAGAATACGTCGTTGAGCTGTACGGGATTCATGCTACGAGGATGCCTACTTTGGTACTCGCTCTGAAATAAAATAAAATATTTTTTGGGCATATCACTAATACAAGTAGAATTATCATTACCGTTACATCCTATTAAAGTACACTGCTGACTAGCCTCGCTCCTATAGGGGGGATATTTACCACAGTTGCCACGCTTGGCAAGCAGGTTGGCAACCGCAGTTTTTCATTTTTAGTTATTATTAGATGCTTTTTTTATAAAATAGGGTGACAAACGAGCACACAGTCCATCCGATGGTAAGTGGGTGCTGTGGCCCATAGACATCTACATTTATCGTCGATTAATATTCAAAACGCAAATGATTTGTCACCCCTGAGGACTAAGATGGAATGCCTCGTTTCCAGTAAAAAAAGAGTCTCCGGTTCTCTACACTCACCATACGAAACACAACAGTATTAAGCTGCTATTTTACGCTGGTATCCTGTGAGAACGTGATCCTTCCCCGGTCGAGCCGACCCATTCGTGCTAAACCCACAATATAGCTGCAGCGTGGCTCTACCACGTATACGCTGCTGCCCACGACCTCCCCTCCGTCGCCTCTTATGTCCACTGGATGATATGGGGTGGTGGAACACTAACATAGTTCGATTCTTTTTTGTGATTGTAGTGACGTCGTAATAAAAGTTTTTATCGCCTCGACCAACGAGTGTCATAAGAGACGATGGGAAATGCCGAATGATCCCAAGACTCTCCATAGACGATGGTATAACCACCTTGCTATTTAGTAATTTATCAAGCACACTACACTGCATCATGTAAACGTTCTACAAACACATATCGTACACGGAGAAACATCCATACTAGACAATTCCATGCATTCATCACAGCCTATGGAAGTCCACAGCTGCACATAGGCCTCTCCCATAGATTGCTTCATTGTGAGGATTTTACCATAAAAGTTACAGCCTATATACGTCCCACTGCTGCGCACAGGCCTCACCTCATTTCTGAGAGGGTTTACCATAGTGAGTTGTTATTAGCAGAGAGAACTTTATTCCCATATTCCGTTTTAATAACCCTCTGTCGTCTCTTACGACACCCACGAAACGATATGAGCTAGTGGATATTCCTACATTGCCTCTTTACGGTTTCTGGGAACAATAAAGCCATGAGAATAGTTATTCCGTGCTGAGTGTGTCACCGCGATCCGCGGCACCGCAGTCAAAAACTTAACTAATAATAATAATATGCTCCAGACTGACTGTCAGTCAGAGCGGGCAGAGAACAACGTACAACAAGACTATCCATCTTCGCTGGACAGTATTAAGTACAATGCCCAAGTGTATGCAATCCGACACGACCGGAGAGGGAATACCGCAGGACCAACAGCTTTATGTGCTTCCCGAGGCACGGGGGTAAAACATCGCCAAGGTCATGACTCCGAGCTGCTAATAAGAAGATTCTTGATAGAAACACAATAACTGACTTTTTGCCCGACCCGGGTTTCGAACTCGGGACCTCATAAAAACTGCTTAATTACTGTGCCAAATAACCATCTGGTCCACGCCAGATAAAATATCCAGACAGGCGATAACGGGCAACGTCAATTAAGAGACTTCTGATATACCAAATGCTTCCTACAACGGAAGGCACTTAGGTCCAGTAGTACATTTTAACGGGCTGATGAAGAAAAATATTTTAAAAATCTAATGTTTTAATCCAAAATATTATTAACAATAATCAATTTCGTAACAATATCGACTATTTCATATCATATTGTGGGTGTCGTATGAGGCGACGGAGAGAAATTAACAGAATACGGGGAGCAGCATATATTCTCTATAACAACTCAAAAATAATAAAAATTAAGGTTGCCAATCCGCCTGTTAAGCGTGGCTACATTAGCAATTATTTTCCCTATGATATATAATCTACTAGCTTGCCAGGCAGACGTTGTTCTGCCCTTTTCGACGACCCTTTGTCATGTCCTATTAAACATTCTTAACTTCGCAAATAAAAATTGTGGGTCACTCATGGGCAAAAAACTATCCTATCTCTCAAATTGGACCAAACTGCATACGGTGTGCAAATTTAATTAAAATCGGTTAAGTAGTTTAGGAGTCCATTGCAGACAAACAACGTGACTCGTAATATATATATAGTACCCGGTTGACCGAGCTTTGCTCGGTATTTTTGCTCGGTTTTTTTTTAATTCGTGTGTTTTGGAAATTATATTTAGATACAAATTACATACTGATGAAATACGAATAATATTTTTTGATCTTAGCGACATAATAGAAAAAACTGAACTGGTTATTTGAATAAAAAATAATGAGTGCAATTAGTTTAATTTAAATTTTCGTGTTTTTAAAAAATACTAAAAAAAGAGCTCGAAAAAATAGATTTTCTTAAAAAGGAAGGAACTTGAAAAAAAATAACAAAATTCGGTCGGTCGGTCTGGGCCCGAACCATGGTATTACAATTTTGTGACCGCCCAATATACCAATAAGCTATTTGTAATCGTTAATAAACTGTCAAAATTTACCTTCCTATTCTAACGAAATTGTAGCAGTTTTTCATTGCCTAAAAACACGGACAAAAAGACATTTTCTAAATATATATATATATATATATATATATATATATATATATATATATATATATATATATATATATATATATATATATATATATTAAGAATCCTTTGTTCAGATGTGGACTTTTGGATAAGATGATGAATCAACTCTATGTACAGCAGTGAACTTTTTTAGGCTGTAATGGATGGAAGGATGATGATGGATCAATTTGATGATCTTGAAATTCTACTATTAAATAGTTTTAAAGTCACTATAGTCTTTATTTTAAATATATAGATTTAATTTTAAGATTTACTTATCGTGTCACACATAGGTTAGATAGTCATTGATAAATGTATTGAATCGAAATGTACGCCGAAATAAATAAAATATCAAGACAGAAGCAAATAGGTACCTAAAAATCAGAAACAATTACAAACCTGGATCGCCTGTGAGAAATAAAGTCCGCAGTTAAACAATGAATACATCGTGAAACCCATGATATTGAGCGCAAGGAAGTCGAAGTTAAGCCCAACAACGCTTTTACGTTTAAAGTTTATATAAATTTGAGGGTAGAAAGACACAGACCAAGCTGCAAAGTAGATCCATCCCATTATGTAGGAGATAACATTTATTGTGTTGGAGTGCATCACTGTGATACGTAGGAACACTGAACTGAGGCTGAAAAAAAGAAACAAATATTGATTGTATTAAAGTTGGTAACAAATTACTTTTCATATATCCGCGTAATTTTTTACCAACTTTAAAATAATGGATTCCCGAAAAGTAACGCCTGATTGTGTTTTTCTATATAGGTCAATTTGAAACCTTAATAATTTTAACAATACGATATTAGTTAATATATACGATTGAAACCAAACAAGTGCTTCGTATATGAACGTCACCACAAAGAATATCAAAGCAATAAAAACCACTCTGAAGCATTATTACGTGAGCATTTTTTAAATTCACGATTTCGTAATGGAATCTATATGATTGCACGGAAAAACCCTATCACTCTTTTGATCTATGAATTCAAGAACACACTTTTGCAGAATATAAAATAATCGGTATATTATTTCAAATCAATTCCTTTCTTTTATCATAATTAATCATTAACCTGTTTAAAATTTATCAAATTGTATTTAAAAATTTCCATTCCTCAAGGTGCATTCGACTCGTTATAAAGCAAAATACGTGTATATGAAAAAAAACTTACTTGACTGATCCAACTGGCGTAGAATTGAAAGTAACGTCGGAGTGTCCTGGGCTTTTGCCGTAAGTCATGATATCGTGTGTGATCTTCACAGTATCATTGGGTTCTGCTGTACCAGGTATATCTAGTGTTGATGGAACGAACTGAACTATGTCCGGATGCTGCACTTGTAAGGCAATTTGAAGAGTAACGTTAGGTTCACCACTGAAAATATCATACACCTAAAGTTAAACAAAAAGTTTAAAAGTTTAACAATTTTTAATACATCATTTTTTAATATATTAGCTTAACACAGTCATAATACAATAATGTTACGCGACTAAATTCTCGGTACCATACAAGATTTATTAGAAGTTTTCTTCCCCGCACAGCTTCTATGTGAAATAAGTATTCAACTTGTGAACACTAAGCTCAATTTGTTTAGATTTTCTTCAATTTTACATAAACATCTCCAATTAAGCATATGAAATAGCATAAATTTATTTACTAAATTTCTTTTTTTTTTATTATAGTTTTTCTTCATACTGCAGTTATGATGGAGGATCGTATAGTGGTCCGTGGGTGTTTTGAAAGTTAACAGAGGGAAACAAACCTACCACGTAAAGCTGCGTATGCCCATGTTCAACAGTAGAATTTAATCTGTAACGGTTCTGGTTACGGTATATTATAGAAAGTGATTAAAATTAAGTATTACACAATATGTAAAATATACTTCGAAAGAATTTATTTAATCAAACACGACGATATATTTTTAGTATTGTAATTTAAGATAAGCTACTTACATTTGTACCATTCGGAATAGGCGGCTCTCATCAACGAGTATATTCAATTCCGTAGAGTCTAAATACATTTCTTCTATTTGGCCATATGTATTTGGTAGACCTGAATTGTTGAAATATTTGTTAAATATAATCCATAAGATTTTTTTATAGAATAAGTGTGACAAACGAGCACACAGTCCACCTGATGGTAAGTGGATGCTGTAGCCCGTACACATCTACATTTATCCTCGATTAAGAATAGAAACGCAGATACGTTTTCACTCCTGTGGACTAAGATGAAATGTCTATTTCCAGTAAAAAAAGGTCTCCGGATCTCTACACTCACCATACAAAACACAGCAGTAAGCTGCTATTTTACGCTGATATTCTGCGAGAGCGAGGTCCTTCTCCGGTCGAGCCAATCCACTCGTGCTACAACCATAATATAACTGCAGCGTGGCTCTACCACGTATAAATTATAGATTCATGATAACTGTTTGTAATTTCCACTGCTTTTCAAATCATCCAGGATTGATAGCTAGAGAATGGTATAAAGCATTAAGTACGCTCTTTTTAACCTTTAGTATATAGTAATGTTTATAATGTAATAAGTAAAGAAATAAGAACCATGATGGGGTTTCTTAATTCTCCTTTATCCTCGATGTACGAGCTTAGGTGGATATACTCGGTAGAGCCACGCTACTGCTTTGTTGTGAGACTGGAAGTGACCATGCTCTTACAAAATGCTGTGTTCCATGAGTAACGAAACACGAATGGAGAATGGTATAGAAAACATAAGTTTTCCATCATAGTACTCCGGAGTTATAACTGACAAATCATTTGTCTTTTGATTCTGAATCAAAGATAGGTGTCTTGAGGCGCGGCTTCATCTGACCTTACCATCAGGAGGACTGCGCCCTCGTTTATCACACTTTTTCGTATAAAACACAAGTTGTAGTAGTACCATATCGTTCTTTACCGCAAACTTACCGTAAATCTAAAAATAAAATATGCGAAAGTGTAAATAATAATAGTAGCCGCCGCACAGAGACGATGTAAATAATCCACTATCCCATATTTTTTTTTATAAAGAATATTAACAACGCTATAAACATTACTAATATTCCCCTTAACCACTCGTGGTAAGCTTAAATTGCTTGTGTTACGAGTGGTTCACGCCAGTAGTCGAATGGTGGATTCGAACCCACGACCTTTTTGAGTTAGCGGTCCGCGCCCTGCCATTAGGCTACTGTCAGAGGGGTTCAAAAAGTTCGCGGAATAGAGGAGTTAAAGAGGGGAGGAGGGGTTTTTTTAACCGTTACTTTCCTTCGAGATTCAATACAACAATAAATTCCAAGTTTCAGCTATATTGATTCATTAACCTTTGGAGATATCACAGATTATACAAGACTATGAACACTAACTATGGAGAAAATTAAGTTTCGTGCCATGGTTAAGTTCCTTATTAAGCAAGGAAAAACGGCTCATATCATTATAAAAAAGATGGCATCTGTTTACGGGGACTCTTGCCTTGAAAAAACGATGACGTATAAGTGGTATAGACTTTTCAAGCACGGCAGAGACTCAATTAAAGACGATCCTCAGACATTGTCGAAAAAGTCAAAAAACTTGTTGTTGAAGATGCTCGTCTGTAGAAAAAACAGACCGCAGAAGTGAGTGCAGTAACATCTAAGAGTTTTAAATATTCTTCATGACCATCTAGGCATGTCCAAGGTCAGTGAAAGTTGGGTGCCAAGAATGGTTTCACACCGCTTCAGAAACAGCATGGGTCAAGTGTTCGCGCGAGTTTTAACTGTAGATGAAACTTGGGTCCATGACTATGTACCTGAGTCAATGCTGAAATTTTTTTATAGGATAGGATGACAAACGAGCACACAGTCCACCTGATGGTAAGTGGATGCTGCAGCCCATAGACATCTACATTTAACCTCGATTAGGAATCAAAATACTGATGCGTTGTCACCCCTGAGGACTAAGATGGATTGCCACGATTCCAGTAAAACGAGTCCATGCAGTGGCATAAAAAGGCGTGTAACCGCCTAAGAAGTTCAAGGTGTCACAAACGGCTGGAAAGACTATGGCTTCAGTTTATTGGGGTTCAGAGGGGATTTATTGATTCATAATAAATATATAGGTGTCAGTATCACGGGACAGTATTACGCTATGTTATTAGAAAATTTAAAAGATGCGTTTAAAGAAAAAGCAAGGGGAAAGTGGTTTCGAGGTGTGCCCCTTTTGCACGACAACGCACGCGTTCACAACAGTCAACTTGTGATGACTTCCTTATACAAGTGCGGCTTCAAAACTTTAAATCACCCTCACTATAGTCCAGATTTGGCCGCTTTGGATCATTATTTTTTCCCAAATATGTAAAAAGAGTCTCGGGAAAAGAAATTTACAGATGACAAAGAAGTGAAGTCTGCAATTCTTGTCTATTTTAAGGGGTTTGACGTTTTTCGAAGGTATAAATAAGTTATTTGACCGGGCTGAGAATTGTATTTGCGTTAAAAGAGAATATTTCAAAAATTTCATCCCCATTCATTCCGCGAACTTCTTGACCTCCCCTCGTGTCATTACGCAGATGGTTTTTATGCGGTTATCGACCCTCATGAGGTAACCTATGAGGGAGGCCTATGTTTATCTGTAGACTTCGATAGGCTATAATAACTCTGATGGCAACGATGATGATGCTGATGATAAAACAAATAGTCAAGGTCAGAGTTCTTAACATTTCGCTTAATCTACTTTTTAAGAAGTTTAAGATAGTGAATTTGTCTTATGCATGTGTAAGTATTCTTTACCACTATCATCATACGGTATCTCCCTGAAAAAAACCTAGCAAACTGACTTGTTGTATTGAAGTGGATTGACCTACTGAAGTAATTAATAAAACTTTAAATGAGAACACTATTTCAATTCAAATTTCACTGGTAATGGACATCAGAATATCGAGTATTGATACTGATTGGTGATCAGTGCTAGAACATCGGACCTGCGCTTCTGAAGTGAGTATAAGCAATTCTAAGTTATACGCCTCATGCAATACTTTTAGACATACCTAGTATGAGATGTAGAAATAGGATTAAAAAAGGGTGTCAATGATAATGCTATTACACCAGAAATTTCATTGATTGCACACTTAGAACGCCATCCCCATATGCAACAAAAAGTTTTCTTTGTTTACCATATCCTCAAATTTATTCACTTGCTGCAGAATTTATTTTATAGTGAAAACATCAATATAATTGATCTTAGAAGGGAAAAGTGCACTGTGCTTTAAAATGTCAAATCAATCATCTACACGAGCAATCACTATAATAATTTAATCTACCTACTTTAGAGTTATTACTATTATATTAATAATAATGTATCTGACACAAAAAATAAAGTTTCTTACCTAGTAAAAGCATGCTCACAATAAATCGTGTGAAATAGTAGCTTAAACTATGACTAGATACTCTTGGGGGCCCGCTTAGAAACGTGGCTGGTCGGATGTGCGCCATTTTCTTTATTTTCAAACTAACCTGTGGACAACAAGAAAATTAAAAATGTATATCAATAAAATTCAAATAAGATAAAAACATTGGAGATTTTTTCCCAGTACATGTAATGAATGCATAATTTCACTCTTTGAAGAGTCTTTTTTAATAAAAATATAAGCTATCAACCTCCTTTTAACATTACTCGTATTATCGGAATCACGATATGGTTCATGAGTTTACTACAACAGGTAGATAAATAGAATACGGTAGGTACCTAGTTCTTAAAATCATCTAGGGTTGACAAGTAGGGAACGTGTCAACCCTAGATGATTTTACCATATGTGGTATTAGGTCCGTCCGTCCCTTTATATTCCTTAATATAATATCCTTAGTAAAATAAAAAAATTAAAATAAGAACAATGATGGCTTGTCTTTATTAAAAAGCTCTTAACTATACCCAAAAAGATAGCGTTAGAAGCCGTAGTATCTCACCCTAAAATTGTATAATACTCGTCAACGCGAGTTCGATCTGCCGGCGCCACGGAAATTATTTAAGTACCATGTGTTCGGAGATGAAGGAAAGTATCGTGAGGAAAACCTACATATCTGAGAATTACACAATTAGTTTCCCGGACATTTCAATTCCGCCGACGTTCACTTGGGCAGCACGGTGAACTTTTTCCTGCTCCTAAATTCCTTACTTTACTATCTTAACCACTATGCCACATCCACCTCACTTAAAAATACGCCAATGATATGTTTACTCCAGCAATTCTTACACGCAGCCTTTCGTAGAAATCGCACGATAAAATACTTATTCATATAATTCTCATAACTTTTACGATAGGGCGCAATCTTCGATAAAAGTAACGAACAACCATATTTATAGCCGCGAAATTAATTGGAAAAACCGATGCCGTTGATACTCGACGAGATGTATTCAAATTTTTTTTTATATGAATGACCTTTTATCTAATATAAAGACGTTGTTCTTTACCAATATGTCTACTTGTAAGTAAGGCCCGGTTTAGATTTTGAGAAGTGACAAGTGCGAGTGGCAAGTGCAACTGACAAATAACAAGCGCTTAGTAGGATAAGTGGGAACAAATACGCACTAAGCACTTGTCATTTGTCAGTAGCACTTGCCACTCGCATGTCAACAGCACTTGCCATTTTGAGTAGTGACAAGTGCGAGTGGCATATGGTACTGACAAATGATAAGTGCTCAGTGCGTGTGAACAGGCAATGACAAGTGATAAGTGTGAATAAAATTCGCACTAAGCACTTTTCACTTGCCACTCGCATTTGCACTTCTCAAAATGTAAATCGGGCCTAAATCAATCTTCACATATGAAAAACAAACCTAAAAAAGACCGTAATAGCGTAAGAATATAATATCTATTATTGTAAATAATATTGAATTGTCTGCCTGGAATATTGAAATAACTGACTTCTAGTAAGCTCAGGAGGATATATGCACGCTATTAGGACATAAATAACTATTTATGAATTTTTGTCTGTCTGTCTGTCAAGGCTAATCTTCGAAATGGCTGAAACGATTGTGATGAAGCTTTACGAAGATAGAGAGCAACGCCAGGAGGGATTTACGCGATATTCTAAACGTGAAGTTTAAAAAAAGAATAATTGATAAAATAAATAGTATTCGATTATCTTTAATCTGAATAACGCCACATTAATAGATTCTATACACGTGAAGCCGGTGGAGAGGGGGGGGCTAATCCTAAATAAGACCGAGAAGATCGTTTGCCTTTCGGTAGATCTTCGTATAACAATTTCGTATTTAACAAACATAAAATCAGACCGGGGCGGCCCGATGTATATTTTATAGAATAAAGGTGACAAACGAGCACCGTCCTCCTGATAGCAAGTAGATGATGTGGTCCATCGACATCTAGATCTATCCTCAACTTAGAACCAAAAACGCAGATGCGTTATCACACCTGAGGATTAAGATAGAATGCCTTGCTTCTAGTAAAAACGATCGCCGAATCTCTACACTCACAACACGAAACAGAGAGTATTAATCTGCTATTTAACGCTTGTACTCCGCTAGAGACCCATTCGTTCTGCAACCATTATAAAACTGCGACTACCACGTGAAGTAATGTCAAAGAGAGAAGCTTGGCACTACGATTGCTAATACGCCTGTCAAACAGGATAATTGCAACAAATCCTACTGAGTTTGTTAAAGGCTCATGTCGAAATTGAACAGAAATTAAATTAATTCGACCATCTAACCAACTAACAACATTCACAATAAAAACTTTAAAAAAAAAGCATTAAAAACGGAATTAGAGTGTGAAAGTCAATATGTACATTAAATTCAAAACAGGACTATTTTCTTGTATCGTTTGAACCGAACAAAGAAATTCTTCAGAGCTTATGATTATGACACACTTTAAAGTTAATATTGGAGAATAGTAGGAACTCAGTGTACTTCTTGCACTTTTGCCAACAGGAATAAAATACAAATCTAAGCTGCAATTACTATAAATTTACGCAATAAGCGTGCTTAAAATATCAAACTAACAAATATTAATACATTCATAAAGTATTCGGATGAATCGTTACGAGTAGGAAGTTGTATAACCATTATTTTATTGAGCCACCTATTTATCTGGTGAAATTATTCGAGAATCTGTGACATGGATGTAAAGAAGATATCGTTACGATATATTATAATGAGACAATTATAGTAAACACGTGTCCATAAAATCACCATTTCATTAGCAATTTGCTTTTCGAGAGTAAACGTGCAATTCAAATGTGTAAACTTAGTAAACGGGTAGGGTAAGAACAAGATGAGGTATAAAATAGACTTCACTCAATACCTTAATCCCTTTATTCATAAACATTTTTAAACAGTTGATAAGTTAAATAGTGTTTTGTCACTTTCTAGCAACAAGTATATTGCAAGTATCAGAATGAGACAAAACACTGTGTTTAAAAATTTTATGAATAAGGGAGTAAGTCTGTATATGTTAAATATTGTCAGAACAGCATCCATCATGACACGCGGTCAGTTTAAGATTATTATATTATTTTTATTTATAAGAATACAAAGTTTAAAGAAACAAAGTGGATATAGTGGCGGTCAAGGAGAAGCCACTATTCCGTTGAGTCTCGTGGGCGTGGAATCTTTTGCCTTCCGAGAGATGGCGGTATAATCCTCGTTTATGTCAGTCGTAAAATATTACTACTACCAGGCCTCTATCACTCTTGCTACCTGCGTGAAATAATTACTTACCTAAAATCGCGACACGCCCGGGCGAAAGAACGGGCTAGCGCGTTGGAGACGATTGATTGTGAAAGTTTTTAACGCTGTTTTTTAACCTAAACAGTTTTATGTAAATACTTGTTGAAATAGTTTTTGTTTATTGTTTAGTATATTTAATTGTAGGTAAAATTTGTTGTAAAAGTTTTAATGTATTTTAAAAATTATATATTATGTATTTGATAAATTATAATAGCAAAACGTCGTTCCTACTATAACTGAAGGAAATTATGAAAGGTGAATTTATTTAATTTTATTGTTAGATAGGTACTTACAGCAAAAAAAGAATTAAGTAATAATTTGGTCTACAGAAGAAATACCTAAGTACTTTATTACAAAAATTAGTTAAAATTTACTTCACTATCCAAGTATTTACTTACATACATACCTATACTTGTATTTTGTAATTAAAATATTTTAACTTATAATTACACAAAATACTGAAATTAAAACTTCGTATACTAAGAAGATTTTTAAGTAAGTAGAATAGATCACATTTCTGTTAGGAATCGTATTTCAGGCCTAAGTAACATAATTAACATTTCGCAATGCATTTTATTTTTATTTTTTATTGACATCTCTTAATAACCACGGAAAGTCCGCCGTGACTTAGGAAGCGGAAAAGATGCAAAGTAATATGGACATTTACGCGCAGCGATAGTTTTATTTAGCTTGCGTTCGCGATTTATCTGATTAATAATAATTATGTAGGCTATTAAACGTCGGCAAGCAGTTGACAAAAAAGAAACTTCTATACGTAGTTGTTGGCGACGCGCCTATAAGAATGTTTCAGTTTAATTAATCAACCGATGACGCATAGTCATGAAAAGCAAATTATCGAGCCACGACGCTCTGATAAGAAAATGCTTAGTTAAATCTTAAAGAAATGTCGAATTAATGATAAGAAGGTCTTGGGTTCGACTCCCAGGCCGGACTAGTTTGTTTGTTTTCCTAGGTAATATCGCCTAATAAATTCGTAAGGAATTTAAGATATAAATTATGTTACCGGATTTGTTCCCCGGTTGAAATCATCTTTCTAATGATGTAAATTCATAAGAATATTAAAGTAAAGTTAAAGATCGGATTGGTTCCCCGGTCGAGATAATCACTCTGTGCATAGACAGAATTAAAGGAAATTAATTGCATAAGTATTGTCTTGTATAAGTTTGATACGTTTGTACGAAAACAAATGCCTATTTGTTATGATTGATTAATGAAAACATTCACTTGTATTGTTATCTGATAAGAAGCATGATAACAAGTAAGAATCTTATCAGAAATAGTTTCCTACTGTTTGAAAATTATGTAGAAACACTTGTCTATTTAATATTGTTAAAATTAAGTGTATTTCAGACTTTCATTTTTTCTGATAGTCGAGAGTCGTGCAAAGTTAGTTGTTCAAATAGTGTGAGTTCACGGAAGCACGCTGACCACGCCCTTAGGAGGCCGAATATGTAAAAATTTAAAATGTTTGAAATTTCAGCAATTTATGTAAAAATGACTTGTAAACTATTTCAGGTTGATTGTACGTGCTAAAAAGGTGAATTCTGTGTTATTTTTATGTGAAAATTCATGTGCATAAGTGAAATAATGATAGTTTTGTATAAGAAATTTAAAAGTGTTTTAAATAGTGAAATGAATAGAGAAAATGTAAATTAAACTATTGTATTAGTTAACTTATGTATAAATTCAAGTAGGAAACATTGTTTTAACTTTCTGTGTTAAATATTTAAGAAGTTTGCATTTTGGATTTGTGAGTAAAATAGGTGGTTTTCGTTTAATAAATAAAAGGTTTTTTGTAATATGAAGATATAATGCATATCATAGTGTAGATATTGTTTTGTACTACCTATATTGACAAATTGTATTTGTATATGACTTGAGTAAATAAAGAAATTAAGTGAAACGTGAGAGAGTAATAGTACAAATTCATGTAATTAAGTTGCGCAGGCACGCGAATGGCGCGGCTCACTTTCGCGTTTAGCTCTGGGGGTAGCTTAGTAAACGGGTTTTATTGCAATTCGTTCGGGGAAGAAGATAATTCGGGAAAATAGTTCGGAAAAACAAGAAAATCCTTCGGGAAAAGTGAAAACCAGCAGTCAAGAAGAAGAGTATAGGGAAAAGTGATTACTCTCTCACGGAACGGTTTGAAGATAATTGCTGTTTCATTCCCAAGATCCCTTAAGTTATACAGTCCACATCGAAGAATTAAGGCGTCGGGACCGGGACGACTTCGGAAGACCCGTAATCCCCGTCTGAACCTACTTGCTGAAAAGGAAAGAGGTTATCGCCCTAGTGTGTTACTCCGTTGCGGAGATCACATACGTTGTTCCCGAACCCAACGTAGGCGCGATAGGAGGCTGGATCGAGAGAAGCCTCGATTCCTCCCTTCTGTTTCTTAGTATTATTTTCCGAATTCCGTTAGGTCCTTTTCAATTGGTCCTCGCGAGCCGAATTCCTTTTCAATTGGACCTTCGGAGCCGGATTAAAGACCACCCGAACCCCGCCAGCTGGATCAAGGAACCAGCTGTGGACTGCTGGTTGTGGAAAAAGAAGACCTTCGGAAGCCGAGTGAAGATCAGCAACCGAAGGAAGCCGGAGGTTTGAGCCGGATTAAAGACCACCCGAACCCCGCCAGCTGGATCAAGGAACCAGCTGTGGACTGCTGGTTGTGGAAAAAGAAGACCTTCGGAAGCCGAGTGAAGATCAGCAACCGAAGGAAGCCGGAGGTTTGAGCTGAAGCAATAGGACCAAAGGCCAGAAGACCAGGACGTCAGCGCTGAAGGACGGGACCTGGAACTACCGGAAGAAAGAAAACCGGGATTGCGGCCGGGAGCGTGTGCTCGCATGGGGCACGTATCGCAGCCGGGCGCAGGTGTCTTGTGAAGGCACTCATCGTGGCCAAGCAGGGCTTGGCATTTTTCCTGTCGGGCAAGCGTGCTCGGCATTTCCTGTCGGACAACTGTGTCCGGCATTTCCCGTCGGGTCATCAGGGTGCAAGAAGCATCCACCGCTGCTGCTGCCGGGCGAGGGTGCGCGTGGGCACCTGACTGCATCGCGGCCGGAGGAGGGCGCCTGGACGAGGCGTCACCGGCAACTGGGCGGCGAGCACAGTATACATCCCGACCACCTAACGGTGCCAAACGGTTGGGCTCTGGCATAACACCTTCGGGTGGAGCAGTTCTCTCGAGCGAGACTGCGCTTGCACTACCGCTCGACTGTTTCGTCATATTCCTTGGCGGGACAGTTCCTGAACCTTTCCTCCATTCCATTCCTGCACGACTCCATCCCTGGACGGCTCACCTCGGTAGGCCCCGTTCAGGATTGATAGGGCTGTTAGGGCTGTTAGGGTGGTAGTAGGGTTGTAGGGTTGGGAGATAAGGGGGGGGAGGGGTAGTGGTGTTAGGTTGGGGTGTAGAAGGGTTGTAGGTAAGGGGTTGTAGGGACCGTAGGGACAGTTAGGGACCGTAGGCCAACAATCACCTTCCTGCAAGATGAAGAAGGCACAAGACCAGACAGGGAGAAGCGAAGGGAGCAGGACAAGGACAGGGCTCTCAAGAAAGGCTAAAGAAGCGGAATCATCTGGAGCGACCACAGCTGCTGCGTCGAATGGAGCAACTCCTTCAAGTGGAGCCACCACAGACACGTCCACATGCACGTGGGACACAGGGACGTCCGTGGCAACGACAAGCAACAGGACGGACACCAGTGGTACGCAAGCCAGCACCGCACAACAATCCGTTATATCCAGGAGTGAAACGGTGGTCGAAAAAGTAGGTCAAAGGACCGAAGAAGCGGCATCGTTAAGGACAGTAATCGGGCACACTAGTGATAAAGGGTCACAAAGAGGTAGTAGGTCATCGCGATCGGCGAGGCTGAAAGCCGAATTAGAGGCGCGGATTAAATTCGAACGCTCAGAGCTCGAACGAGCACAGGCAGCTGCTGCCTTAGCCAAGTCTCAATTGGAGTTGGCACGACTCAACCGAGAAGAGGAGATCGACTCGAGTGAGGATGACGAAGAGCGGAATACTCAGGTGGAACCTTTCGTAAGGAGTTGGGTTCAGCAGACCATAATGAGCGCGCCGGTTAGTGTAGCACAACCCGATGTTACTGATAAGGAAGCGTGTAAAGGATCGCGCCGCAAAGGGGCGGAGATCGAGCGCAACCAAGGAAATGCACAGAAAACACACGCGAGTGAGGTGTCAGAATTGACCGAAGCGATTGTGAGTGCAATAAAAATAGCTGGTAAAGATAAGTCTTCCCAGCTTCATTTCCTCCAGGAATTACCGGTGTTCGATGGAGACCCGGGTGAATGGATTATTTTCAAAACGGTGTTTGATGACACGAGAAGTCAATTTTCAGGGGTGCAAAATGTCGCACGCCTTAGGAGGGCATTAAAGGGCACCGCTAAGGAAGCGGTTAAGTCGTTGTTGTTTACTTTGTGTGAACCGGAAGAAATAATGAACGCTCTCGAAAGAAGATTCGGTAGGGTTGAGATGCTCATTCTAGCCGAAATCGAGAATGTAAAGCGTATGCCAAGATTGGCAGAAGATTGCCGGAATATAGGATCTTTTGCAAGTCGTATTACGAACGTGGTTGCCACGATACAAGCGTTGAATCAACCACAGTATTTGTACTCACCGGAGTTAGTGAGCCGCATAGTGGAGAAGCTCGGAACTATGATTAAATTTAAATGGTTTGAATATCGAGCTCAATATCCTTTGGAGCCAGAGTTACAAAAGATGGCCAAGTTTTTAAATTTATTGAGTGAACAATTTGGAGCGTCCTTAAACAATGAAAATGCGCCTGAAAAAAGGAAGCGTCCTGAATTCAGGAAGCAAACTGTACACACTGCAAAGGGAGGTGTACGCAGATGTGCCGTGAGCGAGCGCTATATGCGCCGAAGTAAATCGAGCGAGCGTTTAGAACGCCGAAATAGTAAAGGGCACAACCGACAGGTGGTTATGACAACCCAGGATAAGCCTGTAAGTCGGGTAACACATAAGTGTGTTATATGCAACAAGGAGCACTCTATAGTGAGTTGTTACAAGTTTAAGGACATGAATATTCACGAGAAATGGGAAGCGGTCAAAAAGGCGAAAGTATGTTTCCAATGTTTGTCACCTAACCATAGGAGGTTAGAGTGCAAAGCGAAAAAATGTGGTGTAGAGGGATGTAGAATGTCACATCATCGAATGCTACACCGATACCCCATTGAAAAAACCTCGCCACAAGGGGACGAGGGGGGTAAAGATGCTCAGATTACAACTGTTAGTACAGTGAATGCACTGGCATGTGCATACTTAAAGATTATACCGGTCGAGTTGTATGGACCTAGAGGAAAGGTCAAAACAACAGCTCTTCTGGATGAGGGATCGACCATGACACTCATAGAGGAGTGGATGGCTCAAAAATTAGCGCCTCGCGGACGTAAAGAGGGATTACGTATCGAAGCCGTGGGAGGAAAGCGAATTAACGATGACAGTTCGTATCGCTTAAACATTAAGATAAAAGGCATTTACTCGAGCGACTTAGAAGAGATAAGTGTACAAACAATTAAGTCACTTAACCTTTCTCCGCAGTCGGTAAGCCGAGAATTATTACAACGGTGTCCTCATTTGACACCGATTAAGGATGAGTTGATGTATGAGAGGTCCAAACCTACCATATTAATTGGTCAGGACAATTGGCATCTCATAGTTACTCGTGAATTAATTTCAGGAGGTAAGAACCTACCTGTAGCATCGCTCACCAAACTTGGATGGGTTTTACATGGTCACATATCGGGTGGTATTAAACCGATCAAGATCGTTAACCACATTTCCACCAAGAAGGAGGAAGATATGGATAAATTAATCAAGGATTACTTTAGCTTGGAATCTCTGGGAGTATCGGCTAGAAAACCCGTGAACGACCCAGAAGAACGAGCATTAAGTATTTTGAACAAAACGGTACGTCGTATACCTAATAATAGGTACGAGACTGCTTTGTTATGGCGCACAGACAATGAGTGCTTGCCGTCGAATAGAGCGCAGGTTGAAAGTCGCCTGTTTAATATTGAGAAAAAGCTCGACAAAAATAGCGAGTTGAAAAAGGAATATGAGAAGCAAATTGAAAATCTCATCGTTAATGGTTACGCAGAGAAAGCGAACCATATTCCCATTTCCCCACGTACGTGGTACCTTCCTCACTTCGCAGTGACTCACCCACAAAAAAAGAAAATAAGGATAGTTTTCGACGCCGCCGCAAAGACGGGCGGACGTTGTCTCAATGATGCATTGTTAACCGGACCGGACTTATTGAAGTCGTTGTTCGGAGTTCTGCTACGATTCAGAGAAGGAAGCGTGGCAGTAATGGCAGACATTAAAGAAATGTTCCTGCAAGTGAAAATCCGGGATGAAGACAGGGATAGCCTTCGATTCTTATGGCGGCACAATCGTGACGCGCCACCGGAAGAGTATAGAATGACGTCACTCATATTTGGAGCGGCATCATCACCTTGCATTGCTATATATGTAAAGAATAGGAATGCGCAGGACAACGCGCATATCTATCCAGAAGCAGCTTCCGCTACGGAAAGCAATTTCTATATGGATGACTATCTACAGGCATTTCCCGACGTGACGACGGCCGAAAGGATAGTAAACGATATGTATGAATTACATAAGCATGCTTCTTTCCAACTGAGGGGATGGGCTAGCAACCGACCCGAAGTTTTAAGTAAAATGGAAAATAAATATAAGAGCGACAGTGCTTCGCTGGGAGATAAAGAGCATACAGAGCGCACGTTAGGTTTGATTTGGAATATCAAACGGGATATAATAAGTTTCTCCACAAGTCTTCGTAGCACACCGGAAGAGGTGATGGAAGGTTTGCGACCGCCTACGAAGAGGGAGATAACTAGCGCTGTGATGTCAGTTTTCGATCCTTTGGGACTCGCATCACCCATAACGATTCAAGGGAAGTCGTTGATCCAGCAAGTATGGAGGACAGGCATCTCTTGGGATGAAGAAGTTTCACACGAATTACACGTGTTATTTTGTAAATGGATATCGGAAGTGAAGAAATTAGGTCATTTAGAAGTACCTAGACCCGTTGCTGAAGGCATCGGCAAGGGAGAGTTGCATACATTCACGGATGCTAGTGAAAAAGCATACGCCGCCGCGGTGTATTACGTCACCACGGACGAGCAAGGAAGAAGGCGGATTACGCTGATCGCCGCAAAGGCAAGAGTAGCGCCATTGAAACCAATTTCGATTCCAAGGCTTGAATTGCAAGCAGCTCTTATGGGCAGCAGACTGGCTGCTTCGGTTAGTGAAGAGAGCAAGTACGAGATGTCCGAGAGAGTATTTTGGACAGACTCACGTACAGTGTTAGCGTGGATTAAGTCAGATCCTCGCGCTTTTAAACCATTCGTTGCTCATCGATTGGCTGAGATCGAAGATCACAGTAAACCATGTGAATGGCGATGGGTTCCAACGTCACAAAATGTGGCAGATGACGCCACGAGAAATTTCCCTTCCACCTTCGATGTAAGTCATCGCTGGTTTCAAGGACCTGAATTCCTCAGGAAAAGTCCTGATTTATGGCCCAAACAAGTGGACACCATAAAAGGCTTAGAAACAGGTGAAGAAAAATCGCCAAAGGGCGTAAATGCGTTAAGAAAGCAAGAACCGTTAAGTCTACCCGACTACGGACGATTTAGCAGCTTTAAGAAATTCCTTGGGGCAACTACACGCACCTTACAAGCGGTAGAAAAATTCAAGAGTTTAAGAAAGTCGGTTAAAGGACCCGACGACGCAGCCGAAAAGTCGGTTATGTGTTCCAACAAAGTTTTAGCAAAGTCGGTTAAAGGACCCGATGGCGCGTTGGACATAGCGCTCTTGAAAAAAGCGGAATTCTTAATTTGGAAGTTCGTTCAAGACGAGTGTTTTTATTCGGAAATAAAGTGCTTGAAAGCAGGTAAAAGCGTTGAAAGAAGTTCACGCTTAAGTAAATTATCTATGGAAATAGGAGAGGATAACTTACTCCGTTTAAATGGACGTTTACCTTTCAAGTCTAATTTGACCGAGGAAAGTAGAAAACCTGTCATATTAGACGGTAAACACGAAATCGTTAAAATGATGATTAGAGAAGTTCATCATCATTTTGGACATGCCAATCACCAGACGGTGATGAATGAGGTGAACCAGAAATTTTACGTCTTGAACTTACGTAATGTAGTACGAAGTGTGTCACATCATTGCCAGTGGTGCAGGACATACAGGTCAAAGCCGCAGAACGTGCCACAAGGAAATATTCCTCTGGAGAGAATAGCTCATCATGAACCACCTTTTACATGCTCAGCTGTGGATTATTTCGGTCCTATGAGTGTGACTATAGGAAGGCGACACGAAAAACGTTGGGGTGTTTTATTTACGTGTCTGACTACCAGAGCAGTACATCTGGAATTAGCAGCCTCATTGACACCAGCGTCAATGATAATGGCGTTAAGGCGATTTATCGCCAGAAGAGGAAAACCAACCGTTATATACAGCGATAACGGGACGAATTTCAAAGCTGCAAATAAAGAATTATTGAAAGCATGCGAAGAATGCTATGAGGGCATGAAAAATGAGTCATTTAAGAAGTACATTAAATGGAAATTTATACCTCCGGGAGCACCGCACATGGGTGGCGCCTGGGAGAGGTTAGTAAGGTCGATTAAAATTGCGTTGACCGCTACGCTCAAGGAAAGGAACCCACGAGAGGAGGTTCTACATACGTTACTTTTAGAAGCAGAGCATACGGTAAATTCCAGGCCTCTAGTAACATTCAGTATGGATAGTCCTGAAGAGGGTTTGACACCCAATCATTTTCTTCTGGGACGCTCATGTGGTGATCGACCACCTGGATTATTTCTAGAGCGGCATCTGACGGGTCAACTCAATTGGAAAGCTGCACAGAGGTTAGCCGACCATTTTTGGACAAGGTGGCTGAAGGAATACATGCCTACCTTAATACCGCGAACAGGTAATAACGGAAAGTTCATGGAACCTAAAGAAGGCGATATTGTTTTGATAATAGATCATTCGTTGCCACGAAATACGTGGCCAAAAGGAAAAATTAGTAGAACGTTACCGGGACCAGACGGTCACACCAGAGTGGTTGACGTCATTACTAGCACAGGTATCTTGAGGAGACCTACATCCAGAATAATAGTCCTGGTACCCGCGACGCCTCCCAAATGATGGTGCTGACGCACGGGGGGGAGATTGTTGGCGACGCGCCTATAAGAATGTTTCAGTTTAATTAATCAACCGATGACGCATAGTCATGAAAAGCAAATTATCGAGCCACGACGCTCTGATAAGAAAATGCTTAGTTAAATCTTAAAGAAATGTCGAATTAATGATAAGAAGGTCTTGGGTTCGACTCCCAGGCCGGACTAGTTTGTTTGTTTTCCTAGGTAATATCGCCTAATAAATTCGTAAGGAATTTAAGATATAAATTATGTTACCGGATTTGTTCCCCGGTTGAAATCATCTTTCTAATGATGTAAATTCATAAGAATATTAAAGTAAAGTTAAAGATCGGATTGGTTCCCCGGTCGAGATAATCACTCTGTGCATAGACAGAATTAAAGGAAATTAATTGCATAAGTATTGTCTTGTATAAGTTTGATACGTTTGTACGAAAACAAATGCCTATTTGTTATGATTGATTAATGAAAACATTCACTTGTATTGTTATCTGATAAGAAGCATGATAACAAGTAAGAATCTTATCAGAAATAGTTTCCTACTGTTTGAAAATTATGTAGAAACACTTGTCTATTTAATATTGTTAAAATTAAGTGTATTTCAGACTTTCATTTTTTCTGATAGTCGAGAGTCGTGCAAAGTTAGTTGTTCAAATAGTGTGAGTTCACGGAAGCACGCTGACCACGCCCTTAGGAGGCCGAATATGTAAAAATTTAAAATGTTTGAAATTTCAGCAATTTATGTAAAAATGACTTGTAAACTATTTCAGGTTGATTGTACGTGCTAAAAAGGTGAATTCTGTGTTATTTTTATGTGAAAATTCATGTGCATAAGTGAAATAATGATAGTTTTGTATAAGAAATTTAAAAGTGTTTTAAATAGTGAAATGAATAGAGAAAATGTAAATTAAACTATTGTATTAGTTAACTTATGTATAAATTCAAGTAGGAAACATTGTTTTAACTTTCTGTGTTAAATATTTAAGAAGTTTGCATTTTGGATTTGTGAGTAAAATAGGTGGTTTTCGTTTAATAAATAAAAGGTTTTTTGTAATATGAAGATATAATGCATATCATAGTGTAGATATTGTTTTGTACTACCTATATTGACAAATTGTATTTGTATATGACTTGAGTAAATAAAGAAATTAAGTGAAACGTGAGAGAGTAATAGTACAAATTCATGTAATTAAGTTGCGCAGGCACGCGAATGGCGCGGCTCACTTTCGCGTTTAGCTCTGGGGGTAGCTTAGTAAACGGGTTTTATTGCAATTCGTTCGGGGAAGAAGATAATTCGGGAAAATAGTTCGGAAAAACAAGAAAATCCTTCGGGAAAAGTGAAAACCAGCAGTCAAGAAGAAGAGTATAGGGAAAAGTGATTACTCTCTCACGGAACGGTTTGAAGATAATTGCTGTTTCATTCCCAAGATCCCTTAAGTTATACAGTCCACATCGAAGAATTAAGGCGTCGGGACCGGGACGACTTCGGAAGACCCGTAATCCCCGTCTGAACCTACTTGCTGAAAAGGAAAGAGGTTATCGCCCTAGTGTGTTACTCCGTTGCGGAGATCACATACGTTGTTCCCGAACCCAACGTAGGCGCGATAGGAGGCTGGATCGAGAGAAGCCTCGATTCCTCCCTTCTGTTTCTTAGTATTATTTTCCGAATTCCGTTAGGTCCTTTTCAATTGGTCCTCGCGAGCCGAATTCCTTTTCAGTAGTACTATTATTTATTCTGTTCTACTACTGGATAGCGACTAGCGTCAAAGGTGCGAGACGTCTGGTACTGCAATCGAAAATCCGGCAAAAGTAGGAAAATCCGCTTTGCAACGGTGAGACTAGGGTCCCCAACCCTCCCGGATTGCCCGGTAGACTCCGGTAATAATGGTTAATCTCTCGACCTCCCGGGGTGGAATAATTTCTACAGTTTTTCTAAAAATTATATGCATCCGTTGCTCGCACTCGCTTTGCGAAATCGACATATAAAAGATGTTGCTCGAAATAAAAATAAATATAAGTTTAAAAATGAATAAATGATTGAGACTTTCTCCCCGCCCCCCTCCTCGGTACTCGATTACATAAAATTCTCCCGGGTTGGTCCTTTCGAAAGTTCCAGCTGTCGACTTCTGCGAACTAATTTAAATAGCTATTTATTTCGTGTTTTGTCCGCCTTGTGTTATATTTTCTTACTCCATCAGCCTGCAATAGTCTACCGCTGTACTCCATATTATTACGTGGGTGTCAAAGAGGCAACAAGGAGAAAAGAAACAGAGGATAAGCAGCAGCCTTTCTGATAACAATAAAGACATTGAATAATCTCAGCGGTCAGCCGCCGTAGAGTCTACATCACCTGAGGATGCTTCGTGTAGAGGCGAAACACGTGTCGTTTTATCGTCGATGGTGTGTCTTTCCTGGAACAGTGCTGTTGGAAGAAGTGGTGCCGGGAGTAGTGGTGCAGGGAGTAGTGGTGTTGGGAGTAGTGGTGCTGAGACTAGTGGTGACGGAATTAGTGCACGCAATTGAGGGAGGGCGGGAGGTGCTCTTCAATCCAGGTAAGACACATCATTGTATTTAGTTAGCTGAAGGTTGCAAAATAATCAATATCTTATTATAATGGATTTCCGCAAAGTAACGCAAAGTTGTGGTTGTTGCTGCTAAACTATGGAAAATGCGAGAGGAAACTGGGGCTATGTCCAGCTCAGTAGCGGTGGCCCTTTAATAGGCTATAATAAATAATTAATGAAAAAAAATTAATTTTTGTTTGATTTTTGCACGTAGTTCGAGTATCCGCAAATAAAGTGCTCAGTGCAAAGCTAAATATCAGATTGCCAATCTTTTTAAATAAAGACTTAGAGTAATAATATGAAGAGATAATATAATGAATAGATGAAAATGAAAACCGACTTCAAGGAACTTAAAGGAATAATAAATCTGAATAATATCCTCTAAAGTTGGTACTAAGTCAGTGTATCGAAGGAAATCCGGGAGCCAGCCGAAAGCCGCGGATTCTTTTATATAAATAATGCCGACTTTACCCAAAAAGCAAGAGCTATTCAAAGTAACCCCGATAAACCTATCGTAAATTTAATCAACAGTTGTGGGTACTTTATCTACGGTGAGACTATTTTGATTCAGTAAGTAGTCAACTCTTAAAAGAATTCAAATACTGAGAAAAAGGCTCCACTAATTCAACAATTGAACTAATGCGTCGAAGTAATGAGAAGTTCCCACACTTGCTATAAGAAAATCTGACACCACTTCAAAATTGCTTCCTATACGATCGTTGTTGACATGATTTGTAAACAGACCGACACGACACAATTAATTAATTAAAAAAAAAATTGGTTGCCTGTAAAGTCGGTATACGGGCGAAAGTTTTACGTGACAACGACTTTGAGTGGTAAAATAATTTTAATGTGAATATTCATTCGTATAGTAGGAAGAAGGATGAAATAACACTTTTTATGTCTGTCTCTCTCGCTCTTAGGCGGGCTAACCATGCCCGAGTGGAAGGGACGCGTGCCTCTCACTCGCTCTCATTGTGAGCGCATAACGTGAGCGGAGCGTAACGCAGTTTCTTGAAGTGTCACCCGGCAAACCAATTTATAAGACGTTGTCACGTCAATAAATTTACTTAATATATTTTACTGTAATATAAACTAACTTAAAATATAGAAGTTGATTCAGAGAGTTTGGAAAAAGAATTGTGTTGTGGGATTTTTTTGCGCCCGAAGCAAATAAGGGCAACCAGGCAAAACAGGGAGGTGGAGAATGCTCATATCATACCACGCAGCCGGCTGCGTGTTTATGTGGAGACTTTTACCCACTAAACTCCACCTTTAGGGATTGGCTTACTGATCGGACGAGAGATCTTTAAGCCGTAAACGGACGCGACCCTCCTTGGCAGAAAGGAGAAGCTAGGAGGTGGGGGTAAAGATAAGGGAACAACATTACGCATGTTTGTGTTTATCGTTAACTTATTCTAAGATACAAATAAGAATGGTAAACTTTGGAACAATAACATTAGCATTTAAATATTACAATCTTATGAGTTTAGTTTCTAAGAAATTAAAAATATAATTTAGTTTTAAAGCAAATAAACAATATAGAAGTAACAATATAGGAGTAAATAGGACTTATAACAGCTGTCATTTCTCATAGAACGATTAAAGGCTTTTCCACACCGAAGCCATAACATGCAAATGTAAATGTAAATGTAAAATTATAAGCTCAGTTTTGTTATTAAAAGTTACATCTCGTAATTTTAGTACTTATATATCAGCATACATCACAAACGCCTTTTTTTATATACTACATTAGTACGAGAACCAAACACAAAAACAAAGAAAATATTATTTATACATGTCACACTTATGAATAGAAATTTAAGCACCAGTGTTTTCATGTATTATAAAGCTATACTAAACTTTTTGTTGTTATTTAATGTCAAAGTGCATCAGAAGCTTGACAACTGAGGCCATATTATACCGAATATCTTCTACAATATTCTAACAACCTAACCTCAAATTGCCTTTTAGGAAAACAGCACAAATCGCTGCTGTTTGTTACGCCCGTGTGAAGAGGCATCATACTTCTGCTAACCGGTACTCCAATTCACGAACACGAATGGCAATGAGATCGGTGAACTTGCTTTAAGATTGTCGGTGTGAACGGAACTTGCTCTACTGCCTTTTATTAATGGAATATACCACTTAGGAGAAACTGAACGTAATAAATGAACGGTTAACAAAATCAATTCAAAGTTGAAGTTTTAAAAACGTGTTTATTCTTAACAGCTATATTATTCTTTATCATCAGCAAGTAAAAGTCACACAATCGCAGTACCAAACGGTTTGCACCTTTGATGCTGCATCCCGTCGCAGGTCTGGATATGCTTGCTATAACGAGATGTTACTGCCATCTATGGGAAGCTAATCTTTAGCATGTCTCATCTCTTACGACACATATGTACTATGTAGAGCTATGGTGCAGCTGTATCATGTTCGTAGCACGAATAGGTCAGCTTGACCGGGGTAGGACCATGTTCTCAAAGAATACCAGCGTAAAATTGCAGCTTAATGCTATTGTGTTTCGTATGGTGTGTGTAGAGAATTGGAGACTCTGTTTACTGGAAACGAGGCATTACATCTTAGTCGTCTGGGGTGACAACGCATCTGCGTTTTGATTCTTAATTCAGTATAGATCTAGATATCCATGGGCCACAGAATCCACTTACCTTCAGGTGGACTATGTGTGCGTTCGTCACTCTTATCCAATTAAAAAAGCACCCATGGAGACTCCGAAATACTGTGATAGATTCACTACGTCGCCAGAACACATAGATGGAAGGGCATTTATATTCTTCTTCTTTAGACTTCTACTGCTAGACATGGAAGTCTCCCGTTAAGAAGATTCACCTTAATAGTCACGCTTGGCAAGATGATTTCTATACTACTCAAAAAATAATAGATTTTTGTGTCCAATTATAATTATTGGTCGTCATGTGTCTTTCCCACAGCAATCACATGAACAGACTGTTGATGACAGTGGCCATAAACAACGTTTTCAATAATCCATCCATCGCATGATAAGACAATGTATCTCACAAGTAACACATATTAAATTTGATTGCTTAGTGCGATTGCCATGTCAATCTATATATTAAAAACATAAAAGATTCTTAACATTGATATGGTCACTTTAAAATGTTGTTAGGTTAGCTAATTACGTAATAACTTAAAACAGAAGGACCCTTAAGTAGGGACTGAATAAATTAACCGACTTGGTATTACATGGATCTCACAACTTTTTACGGTAGTAGAACTGAGTTGCGAGACTTGGTTTTTTTACAAGTTATATTTTTGATGGCATCTCATTTCTTTTTGTAGATAAGATAGTCCTACTTTTTTACTTTTCCAGTACCTTCTACTTCTTGAATACCAACAACGTACCTATCTACAACTATTATACATATAAAAGTACACTGATTCATTCACTGCAAATGTAACTTTGTAATTCTATATATTTATATGATATTACAAAGTTGTTTATGTAGTTGGTGTATCTAGAAAACTTACCGAAATTAAAAAATATTTTAGTTTTTCCTTGATTTATACACTAAACTCTAATTGTATTCTAAATTTGAAGCTTCTATGTTTGCTAGAAGTACCTTAGAATTTTGATAATCGGTCAGTCAATGAGTGACAAAATTAAGAAACACTAGTTATAATTCTTAAACTACTGGTTCTAATTGAATGAAATTTGAAGTAAACCATGTTTATACAATGCCAACTCGGTTACTGAAAATTCAGGCTTCTAGTTTAATTGACTACGAAGTTATAGGGGGTCGTAAATGGCCTGAATTGCTTCGAGAAAAGTATGGTACGGCCGTGCCGCTTTTTTGCTCGACTTGGCGGGGGCACTGCCGTGCCCCCAGATAACTTTATTTTTTTTTTAAATATGTGTCCAGTTCACACACGGTAGAAAATGAGACGAATGCAGAGTTTAGGACTTCAAAAAGGAAGATTTCTAGATTCGAGGGTTTTTTAGTATGGAAGTTACGCTATATCTTCGCAGATTGTGGACCAATTTTAATAATTCTTTTTGATTAAGTAGGCTTTTGCATTAAATTTTAAAGAAAAACTTTCGCCCCCAAGTGTGGAAAACAGGGAAAAAAGTTTCATATTGGACTACTGTTTAAGGAATTTCATATATTTTCGCATACAGAGAACTGATTGTAATGATTCTTTTTTTCTTAAATAGGTTATACTTTAAGGGTAGCCCCATATAAATTTGGACAAATAATTCCACCCCTAAGGGTTGAAAATAGATAACATCTTTTTTAGCAATTTAAAGTCGGTTTTTACTTTTTGTTTAGTTATAATTATATTGTTGCCAAGTTTAAACATTAATTTACATATTATTCTACATAATATATTACACAACATATCATACAGATTCCAAATTTTCAATTGTATCATCATAAGCACTTGTAGCGATTACTAGCATTAATTTACAGACCTACCTTACCCAAGGGCAACACTCACAAGGGCTATTGCCCTTAGCAACTAAGTACGAATTAAAAAGATCACAGTTAAAAGTATACCGGCATGTAGTAGTAAAAACGAGTTTCTCTTGCCGTATACCGTATACAATAATCAATCGCGACAAAGAATCGAACAAATCTAGTCACGGATCCTCGATCGCACGACACACTTGTGACTGCTCACGAGAAATAAAAACTGGCTAAGACATTGTGGAGCGACGAACGCACCAAGTGATGCAATTCAGGGCGCGTATTTAACATGCTTACAGAATTTTAAAATAATTTCAAGTACATATTCGATCTAAGTATGTATAAAAACAAAGAAAATTATATTTCTTTTTCTTATTTTTCCTTTACATACAGTCATGAGCCCGTATTGTTCTTATTTAGATTGTCTCTGAATTCCGGGCTAAATAAGAACAATACAATCTGTTCGAACTCAAACTCTACAATTTTACAACGTGTGTATGGTCCTGAGTCAAATTTTGATATTGTGGAATTAGACAAAATTCTCTCTGACAGCGGCAAACCTCTACTATTGCATAGTTTGTTTATAAGGGAGGAGGCAAACGAGCATGCGGCTCGCCTGGTGGTAAGTGACTACCTCCGCCCATGAACAACCGCAACACCAGAGGAATTGCAGACGCGTTGCCAACCCTTTAAAAAAGAGTAGGCTCTTTTCTTGAAGGTATCGTTATCGGTCCAAAAATATCGCTGGTGGTAGTCGATTCCACAAGGAAGTTGTGCGAGGTAGAAAACTTCATGTAAATCGCTCAGTGGTGGACCGCCAATCATCCAGATGGAATGGATGGTATCGGGAGTTTTGTCCCGATGTGATCTAGAAAAGGGTACGGTCGTATAGCCACTCTGGAAAATCTATTGGGATACCCTAGAAGTCGCGGCACTCCCTCCGCAGTGCCACTAGCTCCATCCCCTTGGGCTCATTCTCAAAGTGAGTATTTAAATTTGGTGTATTTATTAAATACACGAAGACAGTATGATTAAGTGCCTACTACGTCGCGGTTTTTGATTACGAATCCGTAAAATCAACTGTCAAATCTGAATATCACCGTGCCCGACAATATGGTCCTATAGCCTACTTGGTACTCATATAACTTCAGCATCGAAAAACGGATATACTGAGACGTTCTTAAGTGCCTCTTTTTTATATGATAGGGTGACAAACGAGCACACAGTCCACCTGATGGTAAGTGGTTGCTGTGGCCCATAGGCATCTACATCTATCCTACGAATCAAAATGCAGATGCGTTGTCACCCGTGAGGACCAAGCTGGAATGCCTCGTTTCCAGTAAAAAGGGTCTCCGGCTCTCTACACTCACCATACGAAATACAGCAGCATTAAGCTACTATTTCACGCTGGTATTCTGTGAGAGCGTGGTCCTTCCCCGGTCGAGCCGACCCATTCGTGCTACAACTATACTACTAATATAACTGCAGCATGGCTCTACCACGTATAACTGTACTGTTTTGACATGTACATTTGTAATACTATAAGTATTATTTATTTATTATGACACATATATGTATACTGGCAAACTCGCAATGTCTCCTTGAAGTTTAAATGTGTTAAAATAGATGTAAGTAGCTGTTATTACTCAGACTGGCTTTTGTGTAAGCTCGTTATTTATGCAAAGTAAATTCATTTTTCGGTACATACTCAAAGCGGTACAATAGTCTTGAATTTTTACTCGAGACTCAAGTACAATTGGCATTCTTCAGCCTTTCCTAAGCTAAAAGCGAACCTTTACATTTTTATTATAACACTTTTATTTTTAATGAATAATACAAAAGAAAGTCTTTTGTTACATTCATAAAAAGATATAGTTTAAAGTTGATGGTGCTAGTATAGAGTAACTTAGCTAATCGCTTTCTATAATTCCTTTTTAATTTTGCACACCTCAAACGCGAAGCGGAGAGGTTGAGCGCTGCTGTCGAATTTTTAAATCACTCGTTTCTCTCACATTAAGTCGTGTTTATTATTTTATATCGCACTAATTACACACGATTAGAAAGAGAAAACACTAATGAACAAGCTTGATGCTGTTTTTAATTCAACAACACGTATTATTATTGAAACATTATATTGTGGGTGTCCTTGAGTTTATGGTTCATAAGTTCTCTGTGTGCAAGATATCTCGAGAACTACTAAATAAAACGACTTAAGTTTTTTTACTAACATATTCAGAATCATGTAGAGCTGGTTCCTTTCGATACTTACTTCTATTAATCTATTTAAAATATTACATGAGCGTTTCGAATGCTTTTTTAACATCTAATAGTAATCAAGAAGTTTTCTTCCTTGCAAACTTGTGGAATGGACTACCATCAGAGATTTTTTCAGACCGGTACGACTTAGTGACCCTCGAGAAAAGAGACTACTCCTTTTTAAAAGGCCGACAATGCACCTGCAATTCCCCTGGTGTTGCAGCTGTTCATGGGCGGCGGTAGTCACTTACCATCAGGTGACACGTATGCTCGTTTGCCCCCCGTCCTATAAAAAAAACTCCAACAAGCCTATAATGCATTTTTATTATTTTGTACGTTATAGAAAAATATAAATGCAGCACTAATCGGTCGGTTCATCGAGGTTAGATATCTTACGGCTACAACTCGGACCAACTAACTTACTTGCTTGGTCTGATGACCACAACTTCCACTTACCATTTAGGTAGCACTGTGTGCTCGTTAGCAACTACTTGAACCAGTAAAAAGTGAGAATTCATTAACCCCGTTACTTCCATGATTATAGTAAAAGTCATTTATTGGAATTGCCCGGAATATGTTCAAACCTCCGTTATGTGGCGGTTTAGTTATATCTCAAGTGTTATGCCCATTTAACCGATTTATTACCACGCCTACAACTACCAATTCTTGTCGGAACTGAATGGGCTCCTGCTCATGATAATTTATGTGTCCTATAGTACCCAAGTAACCAAAACCTTTTACATTTCTGCAGTTAAAACAAAGAAAAGTGCAGTTAAAAAGAGTTATGCGCTATATACAAATATGTGCTGAATACAATCAATTATTTATAAAAATTCAAAAATTAAACATTTTACAAGATACTTGTCGAAGCTTAAAAATATTTCTTACTCACAGAACTTAACAAAAACAAATTGTAAAAAAGATTTTCACTCCTTTTTTGTAATTGTTATTATGTTATGTACGCAATACGTACACTTCTATATGTGGCATACTAACAGAATATTTTGGGGTTAAATTGTATGCTATGTAGTAATGTGTTATATTATGTAATGCTGTTGGTGTTTCATAATAAATAAATAATATAGTGTTACCGTGTAGGGGCGGTGTAAGAATATCCACTATACCATATCATCCCGTGGGTGTCTTAAGAGGCGACAGAGGGAGGCAGGAGAAGGACAGCAACGTCTTCCTGATAACGACTAAAAATAAAAAAACTGCGGTTGCCAACCTGCTTGCCAAAGCGTGGCAACTATTGCAAACATCCCCCCTATCACGCAATCTATAGGGGAGGTCTATGTTCAGACTTTAATAGGCTGTAACGAGTATAGTGTTACCAAGGTACACGGCCAAACAGGGGCATTAACTTTAACTAGTCTTAGTATGTCCGATTCCGATGTTTATGTGAAAAGAGTACGAAACAGGCTAAGAGGAGGCTGTCATTTCGTTTTCTTTCATGTTTTTTTATTTTATTTTAAAGCGTAATACTTATCTGACTAAATGGGTCCCACAAGACGTAAAACGGTAGCGTTAAACGGCCTAAGCGATAATGAAGAGACAACCTTGACTATACGAGAAAGAATGGAAAACTCAAGCAATAGAATGAACACGATGGCAGAAGAAAAAAAGAGGACTTTCCTCAGCAGTAAAGACAAATGTAATAATAATAATAATAATCGACTGTAAGGACGAGGAAAGTAATACCTTCAACGATCGTTATGAAAAAAAAATTCTTTACTTATCTTTACAAGTGAATCACATCGAAGCCTAAATCACGCTATCAAATTCCGAAGTAAAGTATTATAAGTTTATAAGTACATATATAAAGAATAGCTTCGAACTACCAGTCGGAGCGTTGCCGTTGGCCGCTCTTCAGGCAGAACACCTTGCCCGGCGGCAGATCTCCTTTTTCCCTTCCAACAGCCTAATTTATAAAACGTAAACCACGTAGCATTCGCATTTGCACATCAGAGTAATAAAACCATACAAAGTTTTTGATTTGGCAACGAAGAGAAAAAAAGTGTTTTAATAAAATAATTGCACGTTAGCTCTAAACTTCACTTTGTGTGACAGATATAAAACATAATGTAGTCAATACTGATTTTGTTTGAGCGTTAGCCTGTGAAGGTCCATAGATGGACATTGATCTATCTAGATGTGGAGTGGATTTATGCCTGGGATTAAGATATTTCTACAATTTGCCTCTTACGACATCCGTGTGACGAAATGGGTCGATGTATTCTCCAACACCGCAATGGCACGGCATCTTAACCCACAGAATATAAAAGGGATAATATTTTTCAACTTATATAACTACTAGGCAAACCAGCCATATGTTAATGCAATCGAAATTAGAACATGTCAAATTACTATCACAACGGATAACGTGGGTAGTAATAACATCTTTGTAGAACAATTGAATTGTTTAATTGGCAATAAAATTTCGACTATCATCGCCGTGGGTCACACATAATATTATGCCTCCAATCTCTAAATCTTTGTAAATATCTACATTTACAACAACTGAATCTATTACGAATAATCACACAAAAACCTGTCTGTCTTGTAGCTTTGGTGTATTATAGCATTATCAGACTAAATAATACCGACTTAAAATACTAAAAAGTAAGGTCAACCCGCATTGGGCCAGGACGGCGGACTTGTCCTAACCTCATATCCACTTAAAATTTTGAATCATAATGTTGGGATAAAATTATTTAAAAAAATATTAATAACAAAAACTAAAAAGAAATGTACATACATGGAAATTGACATGCAACAATTGTGATTATTTATTTTGTACCGTCGCCGTTACAGAATATTTAAAAGTCCACTGCTGAAGATAGGCCTCCCGCATAGGTTGTCTCATATGGGGGGGGATATCTGCCATAGTTGCACGCTTGGCAAGCGGATTTGCAACCGCACTTTTTATTTTTAGTCGTCATTCTTACACCGCCATCACACGGCAATTATTATTTACGAAAATATAATTTTATTAAAAAATAAATAACCTGGACGCAATAATAAAAAAGTATGTCAAAACTGTAACATAAATGGCTCAGGCTCTTTTAGTTATCTTTGAACAAATATTGACCTTGTTTAATGGTATTACCTATTACAAGCGTTGCGTAAATAAAACATATTTGTACGTGCCTGTATGAATACATCCATACATAAATTAAAATGGTATAAAATAGAAGTTCTCATGCAACACTCGTGTTGTAATACATCTTTATCGGTGTTTTGTGACGGTTGTTGCCAGTGTTAGAAATAATTCAATTATTGTCGGCAGGCTATCGGTGTTGCTAATGACGGGAATTCAAGGTGTTAAAATATTATGATTAGTTACTAAATATAATTAAAATTATGGTTATATTGGCATGCTATTCTTAAACATTTGATAAAGGACAACAGTAAATATGTTTCGTCACTGACTGGCAAACATCGGTTAAATTAAAACACATTATCGTTTGAAAAATAAGAGCCTCTAATGTAATCCGGAGTCCGCCGGTCTCATGTGACTTGACATTTGTGAAAATTATTTGTTTTTTTTTGCAGTTACTAATAATATATCAAAAGAAGAGCCCTTAGCCCTAAGCCAAAAAAAAATCGGGCTATTTGGAAGCTCACCCTAAGAAGATTGTGAAGCTGTAAATTTTCATACAAAAATCGATAACGTTTTCCCTCCCGTAAACATAGTCTAATTTTCATAATTTTGGGAAATGTTATAGATATAATGAAAAACTAGGTCCGTACGTTTTTATTTTAATCTAAGTTAATGACTAGCATCTAAATACCTACATTTTTAAATTAAAATTTTTCTTCGAGCTTTTTTATTTTTTTAAAATTATACTAACCAGAATTACTAAAAAAGAAAAATTTCTCATTTCGTAAAGTTATGGCTTGCACATAATAAACAATATTTAAAAAGGAAACGTAGACAATTACTTCCAACATTTGCAACTCTATCGCACTACGTCGATACGGAACGAGCGATGTAAAACAGATCGCATTTTTGAAAATACCTAGGTAGGTACTCGCGCCGCGTATCTGCACTTTAAATTTACAATCCTCTTAAATACGTGCGTACTTTCAACGTACTTAATCTATGGTCTTTATTAGCTTGTTTAATGAAGTTTTAAGTACGGACGTACTTAAGTCAAACTTTTAATAGCCTGATCAGAAAATATTTATATAATATTAATGATCTTAACCCGCGTGAAAATTGATACCGCCGCGCCGATGAAAACGTACGATATCATTTACGTTCACTTTTTCGCATACATTTGAATGTGAAGTAAAATTTCACTTAGAGTGCGTCTGCGGCGTCGAAGCAGGAATAACTACTAATGTTGAACGTTATTACATTATAGACCGCATGCAATAAATACAGTCACGGTTGGCAGGCAAAATGGTCGTAGTACTACGTTTTGCACGCTTGATGCTGCTTACCTTCGCCAGTCTCCGTACCTCACGCCTGATGTGAACGAGAAGGTTATTCCACGATGTATCAGAAGCCATTAGATCTTTTTGACAGATTCCATAGTCGCGTCCATAGGCAGTGTAAGCTACTACTACCACCATCCCGTGGATGACGTAAGAGGCGACAGAGGGAGATATTTTTTATAGGAGAGGGGGCAAACGAGCATACGATTCACCTGATGTTAAGTGACTACCGCCGCCCATGAATAACTGCAACACCAGGGGAATCGCAGGTGCATTGTCGGCCTTTTAGAAAGGAGTAAGCTCTTTTCTTGAAGGTCCCCAGATCGTATCGGTCCGGAAAAATCGCCGGTGGTAAACTATTCCACAGAGAGGTCGTACGCGGAAGAAAACTCATAGTGAAACGTACAGTGCCGGACCGCCAAGCATCCAGATGGTGTGGATGGTTTCGGGAGGTTGGCCGCGTAGAGCGTTTATGAAATTCGGTGGCTGGGATTAATCTCTTCTAGGGTATATAGCGCTTCTTTTAAATATCTACGTGCTGAAAATATCTACTATGGCGTTTGTTTAAATATTTAAAAAAAGCACTATAGATCGAAGAATTGCACCAGATCTAGCGCCAAATGCGCTGAAACGGCAACACTGCTTACGGCCTTATTCAAACGTAACAAATGGTGTAAAATAATAGCTTAAAAGGTTAGTTGTGATTTTCTTAAATGTTATATATTTTTTCTTTAAAGCTTTGAGTATTAACTCAAAGCTTTAAAGTAATAAACAGATGATAAGCAACAGCCACTATCACTATCACTAAAGTTCATCACAGATCTACTGCTGAACACAGGCTTCCCCCATTGATTGCCACAAAGTGAGCCACCCACATCCACTGCCGCCCTGCGTTTTTCATTAGATCGTCATAACATTTATTACAGGTTACCTAACTCTGCGTTTGCCAGTACAAGGTTGCCACTCCAGGACTTTCATCCCAAACGGTTTCCAATAGCATCCGTAAGGAGGCCATCGCTGAGTGATTTTAAACTTTCTCATACGACCAGCAATGAAGGACCACATTTCAATTCCGTAAGTTATTCCTGGCAACGAGCACTAGTTGTACACTATCGTAGTTAACATTCTGACGAATATCAGACAAGAAAATTTGTCGCAGTTCTCAGAAAGCAACCCAGCCATTTTGGGTTCTTCGGTTAATCTCTTGATCGAACTGAACTTACCTAGTCGGACATTTTGTCCCAGATAAACATACTCATCAACAACTTCGAGCGTTTTTGTATTCTCAACAACTACCGGAATAGAAATAACATGGTCGTTAGACATGTTTTTTTGTCTTGTTCATGTTCATCGTATGACCTACCCGTTGGGAAACACTGCTATAACAATGACTATATCGTTGGCAAATCTAAAGTGAGCGACGCATTGGTCATTGATGTTAATACCGTATCCTTACGGTATTACAATAAACAACAGTCATACTCTTTTATTCCGATCACATAACAAGAATTGAAAAAAGTCAAACTGTAAAAAAGCAGACAACCTCCTTTCAAAAGTCGTTCGCACAGACGTACAATCGATACGCTAACAAGTCGCTAAATGCTCACGGGAAACGCTGACACAGTTGTGGATGAACGCGGCCAAGCTTTCGCGACATTAAACTCTCCGAAGACATTAACGTATTTGCTATCGTAACGTATATCCTTTAGGTACAGATTATTCATTATTCATGCTCCCCATAGAATGCCCGATAAGGGCGATATTTGATATATTATGTTCCGCTTAGCAGATGGACAACTGCAGTGTTTTCCAGTTGTTATTACTGTGAGTTTGCACTGACGCGATTTTCACAAAAAACATGTTTTAAACACTGTTTTCTGTCAATGTATCAAAAAGCGTTTGCATAGTCAAAGAACATGTTGTAGTGAAATATGTTTGACAGTTTATTGTACATTACATATTTTAACTATATTATACCTTTATAACTACAGAAAAAAAAGGTTTGAAAAAAAATTTGTCATGTTGAAAGACAAGTTTCAATATCTTTTTTTTTTTTATAGAAGGGGCAAACGAGCATGCGGCTCACCTGTTGTTAAGTGACTATCGCCGCCCATGATCAACCGCAACACCAGAAGAATTGCGGGTGCGTTGCCGGCCCTTTAGAAAGGAGTAAGCTCTTTTCTTGAAGGTCCCCAGGTCATATCGGACCGGAAAAATCGCCGGTGGTAAACTATTCCACAGAGAAGTTGTACGTGGAAGAAAACTCCTTGTGAAACGTACAGTGGTGGACCGCCAAGCATCCAAATAGTGTGGATGGTATCGGGACGTTTGCCGTGTAGTGCGTTCACGAAATTTGGCGGCTGGGATTAATCCGAACAATTCCTCAGAGCACTCCCCGTGATAGATGCGATAAAATACGCTAAGAGATGCAACATCTCTTCGCAGCGCCAGTGAATCGAGCCGATCGGAAAGCACTCGGTCGTCGACGATTCGAGCCGCTCTACGCTGGATGTGGTCAAGTGGAAAGAGCTGGTACTGGGGAGCCCCAGCCCAGAGATGGGAACAGTATTCCATGTGCGGCCGAAACTGCGCCTTGTAAAGTTGCAGGCGGTGTGCCGACATGAAATACTGCCCCGCTCTGCTGAGCACGCCAAGCTCTTTAGAGGCCAATTTGGCCTTCCCTTCCAAGTGACCACGAAACTGCACGTCACTCGATATGTCGACGCCGAGGATTCCGATACTGGCTGAGGCAACAAGGGGAGTGCCTTGAAACTGAGGAGATACGACAAAGGGGTTCTTTTTAGCGGTTAACGCGCAAACTTGTGTCTTCTGGGGGTTAAACTGGACTAGATTTAGTCGTCCCCTATCCGAGACTCTGTTCAGCAAAGACTCGACTTCAGACACAAGTTTGTCCCGGCACTCGGAGACGTTTTCCCGAGAAATATTGGCTCGGCCGGTGTAAAGAGCATCACCAGTGCTGTCATCTGCATAGCAATGAATGTTACGGGTATGCAACATATCATTGATATGCAGAAGAAACAGCGTTGGCGATAGCACGCAGCCCTGTGGAACACCAGCATTAATAGGCTTGCAATCGGAGCTTGCACCGTCTACAACGACCTTGATGCTCCGATCTGCAAGAAAGCTGGTGATCCATTCGCACAATTTCTCGGGAAGCCCATAGGAAAGCAGCTTCGAAAGAAGCGCTTTGTGCCAAACCTGATCGAAGGCCTTCGCAATGTCCAAATTAAAGGCCAATGCCTCCCCCTTGGACTCTACTGCCCCCGCCCATCTGTGAGTTAGGTAGACCAGAAGATCACCAGCTGACCGACCACGGCGAAATGTTTTGGAGAACAAGGAGGTGATGGCGATTGGCCGGTAGTTGGATGGGTCTGAGCGGTCGCCTTTTTTAGGGATCGGGTGGACGAAAGCCGTCTTCCATGATTTTGGGACTACGCCTAGGGAGTAGGAGTACCGGAAAAGACGCGTTAAAACCGGTGCCAACTCTGGAGCACACGTCCTCAGCACAATTGGGGGGATCCCGTCAGGCCCACTCGACCTGTGGATGTACAGGGAGAGGAGTGCTTTGCGAACCGAGCGCTGTGTGAAGTGCACTTCCGGCATGGAGCACTCACACCGCGGGATGGTCGGCGGCGTACTCCCCCCGTCATCGACAGTCGAGTTAGACGCAAAGAAAGAGCCTCGAAGATCGGCTTTCTCCTTTGCGGTATAGGCCAGTGAGTCGTCCTCACTGTGCAGAGATGGAAGAGATGGCTGACAGAAATTCCCCTGGACAGCCTTGGCGAGAGACCAGAATGCACGGGTTCCAGAAGGAAGGCGAACTAGTTTCTCGCCAATTCTGCCAATGTGCTCTGACTTTGCCTTGGCAATGACTCTTTTAAAGGACCTAGAAGCGGAATTATACTTCTTTTTTAGAGCGCTGGTGTTTACATCCCGGGACGCTGATGCATCAGCCCAGGCTTGGTAGCACTCCTGCTTATAGCATGATGCTATTTTACAGGAGCGACCAAATCATGACTGAGATTTGCCTCCAATGGGCACCACAGAGGAAGGAATAAAAAGTTCCATACCCTGAAGTACCACATCAGCAACAGAATCCGCAACAACGATGGGATCATCCGGCGAGAAGCAAACCCGCCCCCAAGGGTAGTATGCAAAGAAAGACAGCATCCCATCCCAATCGGCTGACCTATAGTGCCAAACACGGCGGCAGCCTGCAGAATGCAACCGCGATTTCAGCGTGAGTGGCATCATACTCCGGACCAGACAATGGTCCGAAGAGCCTAAAGGGGCGTCGACGGAAATCTGATATCCGTCCGGGTGAGAGGTCAGCAGAAGGTCCAACAGGGAAGGTGCATGATCCTCAACATCTGGAATCCGCGTAGGCGAAGTAACCAGTTGTGTCAGACCATATGCCAAGGCAAAATCATGAACAGATCTCCCCGCATAATCGGTTAAACGTGAACCAAGCCATTCGGTGTGATAGGCGTTAAAGTCGCCGAGGATCACGATCTCTGCGGAGGGGATCTGCTGTAGCAACGAATCTGCAGCCATTTGGACGTGGTCGAAGAGTCGTTCTGTTTCGACATTACCGCTGTGGGACCTATAGAGGCACCCGTAGACGCGCGGATGGTCGTCGCTGTCTACGCGTAGCCAAAGGATGGACAGGTTCGAACCTTCAAGTCTGCCGAGGCGTCGAGTACAGATGTCCTCTCTGACGTAAACGCAAACTCCAGCCCGAGGCACAAAGGAGTGTTCCAGTTTGTACGCCGGGTAGGAGAGATACGAGACATCAGCCGGAGAGGATACCTGCGTCTCGGTCAGAAAGAGCAAAGCCGGCCTCGCCGTCTCGAGATGGTCGTGAACGGCGTTTAGGTTAGAGTGAAGTCCCCTGATATTGCAGAAATTCACGGACAGCGTGGCAGGGGTCGCCTTGGTCTTGTTGCTCCGTTTGCCCCGAGCAGTTGTAGTCTTGAGCGGAATTTGCCCCCCCCCCCCCCCCCAGAATACGCGTAGCAGCCTGAGCACCCACGCTTAGAAGTGGAGAAACATGGTCGTAGATGCTCAGCGAGGGATTATCCAGGGGTGCTGGTACTCTCCTGGGGTAGTCTATCATTACTTAATTCCGCTACCATGTTGATGGGGTGGGGGGGGATTTGGGCCTCCGGCCACCCGCACTCACCAGACGAAACGCGGAAGCAGAGCTTCCACTTCACGCCTGTTCTGTGAGGTCGTGGTACCACCCCGGTTTGAGCCGGCCCATACGTGCAACAGCAAAGCTGCCGCGTGGTTCTACCACTGTCGAATCTGTTAAAGATTTTACACAGTTTTTGTGAGTGCGCACGCCTCCATCAACAAAACATATTGTGTGATTTATTTTATGCGATTTGTTGCAAAACATTACGTGTTGGATGTTTCTCAGTGCAAACGTACTGTTAGGACGCGGCCACCTCTGGTTTACTTCCCTCAGACGCTTCTTACGACATCCACGGGGACTTATAGGACAATGGATAATCTTACACAAACAAATACGGCTAAAGATAGATAAGATTACTTTACCTTTCTCTTACTTTTTCATTTAATCTATTATATGATATTTTATATATAACTTTCACTTACTTTTATTTGTATGTATTATTATATTTTTTTTTATTATTATTATTTTGTATGCCCCCCTCTATTTGTAACTTTTGTTTGCATCATTTCTCTACGTAAAGGTTGTCTGGAAGAAATCACTTTCAGTGATAAGACCGCCTATTGTACATACTTTAATTAGTTCTAACTATATTGCTGTTTCTGTATTGTGGTGTACAAAAAGTATAAATAAATAAATAAAATAAATAAATAAGCCTTCAAAAGATATTTATTTATTATGTAACCTATATCTGTTAATATGTAAAACGCTTACAACGTATCAAAATCCACTGCTGAACATGGAAAGCTATGTTGACCCACAGGTTACTTTATAGAGGAGATATTTACCATACATGCCACGCTTGTCTATATACGGGTTGGTAGCCGCAGTTTGTTTTGATTTATTTTGGGAAGACGCCACTGTCCATCCCCTGGTTTGTTAATTCCCTCTGTAACCTATTACGAGAGCCACGGAACGAATTGGAGTAGTTGATATTCTTACATCGGTATTGCACGATTACAGACAGATAGGAACTCTAAGATATTTCATATTAAAACGCACTATAACTGAAAATACGGAATGTAAATTTGTCATAAAGTAAACATGACATAATTAAATTAAGATTATCTGTTACATGACTCAAAACAAATACTTAAAGTCTTCTTATAATTCAGACTATCTACGAATTTTTCCTGACTACGCTTAGTTAATTTTTGGGAGAGTCACAAAACAAACTGGTTTCAAATGGTACAATTTAACTATACAACATTAATGATATCAAACACTGGGAGCAAACATAAAATGAAAAGGTGAATATAACTAACTGACCTAGAGAGCTATAAACACTATGTGAAAGATAATAAAAACAAAGACAAACATAGACATTTTATATTTTTTTATTTCTTAATAAATAAATCGGTCAACAGCATAAATTGTTAACACTGAAGTGTGAAGATCATCAAAAAGCAGATTAAAAAACAAGGTCAAACACTTCTGATAAATGAGACAACTGAACCAATTGAACGTAAGTTTGAATTTCGATGGCAGCAGTTGTATATATTTTATATAAAAATAATAATTTAACAAGAATAATGCGAATTCATTGCGATGAATTTTATTTTAATCTATAAACGGACGCCATCAAGGGTCAAATTATATATATATATCCTATACTATTAAACGAGCAATTCTTGTATATATATATATATCTATATAATCGGGATCTCGGAAACGGCTCCAACGATTTTCATAAAATTTAGTGTCCAGGGAGTTTCGGGGATAATAAATCGATCTAGCTAGGATTTATTTTTAGAAAATGTCTTTTTGTCCGTGATTTTAGGCAATGAAAAACTGCTAAAATATCGTTAGAATAAGAAGGTAAATTTTGACAGACTGTTAGTGATTATAAATAGCTTAATTGGTATAATAGTCGGTCAAAGAATCGTAAAACCCCGGTTCGAGCCCAGCCGACCGACCGACTTTTTTTAACTTTTTTTTATGTTCCTTTCTTTTTTGAGAAAATCTATTTTTTCGAGCCCTTTTTTTAGTATTTTTTAAAAACACGAAAATTTTAACTAAAATAATTGCACTCATGATTTTTTATTCAAATAACCAGTTCCGTTTTTTCTGTTATGTCGCTAAGATCAAAAAATATTATTTATGTTTCATCAGTATGTAATTTGTATCTAAATATAATTTCCAAAACACACGAATTAAAAAAAATCGAGCGAAAAATACCGAGCAAAGCTCGGTCAACCAGGTACTATATATATATATATATATATATATATATATATATATATATATATATATATATGACGATCCAAAACGATATATATACAAGGTATCCCAGTAAATAGTACGACATAGTGCAGGGGGTGATATCTTGCGTCAATAACTACTAAGACAACACAATATAATATTCCGCAAAATGCCATTTTTTAAGGTTATTGTACTACTATAAAACTGTCACATACATTTTATTCATCACTGTAGATTAAAGTTAAGCGATAAGAAAATCGTTCAGTGAAAAATATTTAAAAAAATGTATTTCGTGAACACATTCTTGTTTTTGATAGAAAAAAGACTTATCGTTGTGTAGAGTGACAATTCATGAATAATTTGATGTAAAAAAATATAGAGATAACTTCTTTGCATCCTGTTAATTAATATATATTATTCTATTATATTAGTATTAGTTTATATATATCACATGTAACTATCGTATTTATTATTTTTATCTACTGATTTATTTTATTTTTATTTATTGTTTTATTTTATATAATTTTCGTAACATTTTGTATATTATTTATTCATTAGTAGTAGTAATGTATGCACTAAGTTTGCCATTTAAATATAAATTCCTTTATGGATCTACTGGAAGATATTTCAGCAAATTATGGAATAAGTAGAACCTTTGTACAAACTTACGATAAGACTGCTTCTTTATCTTGAGAATTTTTCATTACGGGATACTTAAAAATCTGGTTCAAGGTAGAGATTTTCGATATTTCGGAAAATTTAGTACAACTTTAAATCCGTAACATGTTGCAGAACATATTATATTGTGTTGTTTTGGTGGTTATTGAACATATAAAGAAAAATATACTTTAGAAGGTCCATTTACGTCCAACCATGAAGAAAGCGTCGAGTTTTGTTGATATATAGTTTTACGTTTTAGTAATGCTATCAATAAAAATAAAGGAGATTTTACGTTTCGAAAACAAAGGGGGAAACTATAATACTTAAAATAGAAATATACGAACTAAACGTACATTACTACAGTAAGAACCCCTCACGTTTGTGGTTCGTTTTGTTAACTATATGTGTAGATCCGTTATCAATAAATATAAATAAATAAAATTGAAGTGTCTGTTTGAAATGTCAAAATAACAGCTGTATACTATAGTATATATACGGTACTTAAAACAATTTTTTTTAAATGTCTGTTTGTTCCGGCTAAACTCCAAAATGATTGGACCTATTTTGACGGGGGTTTCACTGGTAGATAGCTGATGTTATAAAGAGTAACTTAGGCTACTTTATTTTAAAAAAAAGAATTAGGGTTACGCGCTAAAAAATTAAAACCCATGTGTAATAAATTCCATGCGGACGAAATCGCGGGTAACAGCTAATTAGCTATAAATCTCTACCAATTGTAACTACTATGTTTAATACCCAGCGTACTGCAATGTACCCACGACGCCACTTTTAACAAAGTGGTACCTAGTGTCTGCAATTAAAATATTACTATATAATAACAAATAAAATGTTTAATAGTTAGCGAGAAAAGACCGCTTTTACTAACACTGACATTAAGGCTACAAGATCCAAGCAATCCGGGCGAAATGATGGTAGAAGAAAATGTTAATTTTCTCAAATTACTTAGTGATTTATATGAACAAGTAACGGCTAATTACAACTTATGTAGTTTTACATTAATTATTATCAAAGTATTACCTAACACCAACAGATAATCACATGAATAGTTTATTAACCTGTGCAAGAATAACAAAGGTAGCTTTTACTTCAACGCAATAAATCTCGGTCGAATTTAAATATAACTTCGTCACCTTTTTTAAATTCTAATAGAAATGAAAAGAAATGTATGCAAATCTATGATAATATACCCAACCTAATAAGAACCACGATTTCCGTTTTTTAACATATTATCATAATATCTTCTTCTGCATCGATGTAGATCGATGACAAAAAGTCGTGATAGCAAACTATTTCCATAATAACGGAATATGTATTGTAGTTACTAGTGTACCTAGCATAAAAGAAAATACAAATAAAAGAATGATGTGTCGGAAATAAAACATTGTGAATTTATATAATACCTACACGTTCAAGGATGCTGATTGTGCCTCTATTTTTATGGGGCTGTTCAAAACTGTACTGACGTAGAACCCTTGTAAACTACTTAACCCCCAAAGAAAAAGGGAGTTGTTATATGTTTAACATCTGTGGGTGTCTGTGGGATACCTGTTAGTTTTTTTTTGTTTGAAAAGTGGCTAGATCTAAAGTGTTCTTAGCTATGATCCAAGAAAATGTTAGCCGTTTGAAGATCATCAGTTATTTTTGTTTCGATGTTTTTTTTAATTTTAAATTATAGTTATTAAAGAAATATACTTTATAACCAAATATTGTAATCTAGATTAGCGATCGTACTGATATGATTCAAGGTTTTTTAAAACGTCGCGCTCGTCGCCGATAAGTAAATTTTCATAGATCATCGGATCATTTTCCAAAGTTGACCTATACGACATCCACGGAACGAAATGAGGTGCTGAATTCCAATAACTAATAACCCATTTCCTTACGGTAAGTCGCAACAGGGCAATGTGATTGTGAGACGATTGGGTAACGGTAGTGACTACTAATTTCAATTCTATAGGTACATCTTCCTACTCCTACTTAATTTAATAGAAAAATGGCTCCATTGTTTAACCAATGTTGCTTTTAAATGGAGTGATATAACTTTTTTTTATAGGATTTATATCGGGAAACGGACCCACGTCTCTGTCTTCATATCCTGTGAATATTTGCCACAGTAGCCCCGATTGCCAGACGAATTTGCGACCGCAATAAGAGGCACCATCCACCAAAGACGCTTCTCGACAACATTAAAAAAAACCACCAGAAATTCGTTTCAAAATGTTTAATAATACGTCTAGGTATATGTTTTTATGCAACATCCAAAAATTTTCTTAGTTACAGTTCAAGGAAGTTTTAAAAAACCACCCGTTTAACCGGGCTATCAGAGCCTTATAAAGTTCTGTATTTTTCATAAACATACTGGTACAATCTCGTGCAACATAATTAAACGTAAACTAGTTATTACTTAAAAAATAACAAGTTTTTATCAAGTTTGCGAACACATAATTAACGATAATTTATATTCAGTACTATAAATGAAAGAAATGACCGACCAATGTCGTTATTCGAAGTAAAATCGGTTACAAGAAAACAAGTTTTGAGGGTATTTATAATCGTTGTTGTATACTTGTACCTATATATCATTGGCTCCTGAGATACAGGTTCACCTGCATTAGGAACCAGGGACTTTACATTTATTTCATCATCATCATCATTATTACAGCCCTTTACAAATCCACTGCTGAACATAGGCCTCCCCCAAGGTATGCCACAAAGCATGATCCTGAGCCACCTGCATCCATCGACTTCCTGCATGTCTCACCAGGTCGTCACTCCATCTTGTGGTGGGTCGCCCTACACTTCGTCTATCGGTACGAGGCTGCCACTCGAGAAACTTTTTTCCCCAACGGCTGTCGGTTCTTCGAGCTATATGACCGGCCCATTGCCACTTCAGCTTACTAATCCGTTGGGCTATGTCGGTCACTCTGGTTCTACTGCGGATATCCTCATTTCTAAGTTTATCACGCAGAGAAACTCCGAGCATAGCCCTCTCTATAGCTCGCTGAGCGACTTTGAGCGTCCTCATACGGCCAGCAGTGAAGGACCACGTCTCAGTTCCATATGTCATCACTGGCAACACGCACTGGTTATACACTTTAGTTTTCAGAGATTGAGGTATACCTGACGAGAAGATGTGTCGTAATTTCCCGAACGCTGCCCAGCCAAGTTGAATCCGTCGATTGACCTCTCGGTCAAAGTTGGACTTACCTAGCCGGACTAATTGTCCCAGGTAAACATACTCGTCAACAACTTCGAGCTTAGTGCTCCCAACAACTACCGTCATAGGTGTGACATGGACATAAACATGATCTTTGTTTTGTCCATGTTCACCTTAAGACCTATCCGTTGGGAGGCACTATTAAGGTCATTGAGCATAGTGCTAAGGTCCTCCAGCGATTCTGCCATAACGACTATATCGTCGGCAAATCGAAGGTGAGTGATGGACTCGCCATTGATGTGAATACCGTATACTTTGCAGCCCAGCAGCTTGAACACGTTTTCCAATGCAGCGGAGAAGAGTTTCGGGGAAATAACGTCACCATGTCTTACACCACCCTGCCGTTGGATAGGTTTCCTACTCTGGTTCTGTACTCGGATAGCCATCGTAGCCCTACTGTACAAACACTTCAGCACTTCGATATACCGACAGTCAACTTGGCACCGCTGAAGAGACTGTAGCACCGCCCAAATTTCGACGGAATCAAAGGCTTTCTCATAGTCCACATACGCCAGGCAAAGTGGCAGATTGTACTCTTCGGACTTCTGTACAATTGGCCGAAGGGTATGTATGTAATCTATGGTACTAAAGCCTTTTCGGAAACAGGCTTGTTCGGGAGGCTGGAAGTCGTCGAGTCTGCGTGCGAGACGATTCGTAATGACTCTCGAAAACAGCACGTTGACGCGGCTCAGAAGGGATATCGGTCTGTAGTTTTTCAAGAGGGCGTTGTCACCTTTCTTGAAGAACAAGACCACCGCATTTCTGCTCCACGCCTCCGGAGTAGTGCCACCATGGAGGACGGAATTAAGGAGTCTCTGAAGGACTTCAAGTACCGGTTTTCCACCCGCTTTTAGAAGCTCCGCTGTAATTCCATCCTCGCCCGGGGACATGCCGTTTTTAAGGTGCTGGAGAGCCATTCTAATCTCGCTCAGACTGACGTCCGGGATATCATCGGAGTAGTGTCGGATCAGACCCGCTCTTTGATCGTTACTCACACTTGCTCCGACGATGATGTGTACAGCTGCCCATAGAACCTCTCAATCTCACTCAGAATCTCAGCTTTCCCGGAAACGATGCTGCCACACTCAGTCTTCAGCTTTGACAGTTGGCTCTTACTGGCAGACAGATCTCTGGCAGAAGACTGGAGCCCTCGTTACGCTCAATCGCTTCTTCAATAAATTTGTGTAAGTCTCACCGCATGCATTTGGAGATCTGTCTGTTCAGTTGCCTGTATGCTGTCAAATATGTTTACGACTGCAGCCTCATCTCCTGCCTAACAGCCATGAGATTAAGAGTGTGATCGGAGAGCTTTTGTGTTCTTCTGCGGCCGGTCTTGCAGAATTTAGCTCCGACCGCATGGACAGTTTCCACGAGCTTGTCATTCATATCGTCCACTGCATTGCAATCTTTTAGGCACTGAAAGCAGTTACGTAACTCGAGCTGAAAGGTTTCGGAATTCTTGATTAGAGCACGAGCGGGACGGAGCGTTGACTTCATTAGACGAGACCTCTCCAACTTAACGTTTAAGTTCAGTGTGCCTCTAACCATTCGGTGATCGCTGCCAGTTTTCGCCCTTGCGATCACTGAGACATCACTGAACAGTTGGCGTCTGGTCGTCATAATGAAGTCAATCTCTTTTTTTTGTCGAAACGTCGGGGCTCGACCAGGTCCACTTCCTGTGGGGCCGCTTCTGGAAGAAAGAGTTCATCATAAAGAGTCCCTCTTTCTCCATGAAGTCGGCCAGCTGCTGGCCCCTACGATTCCGTTGCTCTACTCCAAATTTCCCTAACTTCAGCTCACCACTTTCTCTTGTGCCTAGTTTTGCGTTGAAGTCTTCCATCAACACCGTGTAGTGGGTTTTGGAGGAATGCATGGCTCTAGAAATATCCTCATACATTTCCTCCACCTCCTCATCGAGATGTGCCGAGTTGGTGCGTAAACCTGTTTACAATTATTTGTTAAAAGTTATTGTAGAATTTAGGCATTATTATTATAAAAGGACTTTACAATTGTTTGTTAAAAGTTATTGTTGAATTGAAGCATTATTATAAGTACCTGGTTGACCGCTCGATTCGATTTTCGCTCGATTTTTTTTAATTCGTGTGTTTTGGAAATTATATTTAGATACAAATTACATACTGATGAAATATAAATAATATTTTTTGATCTTAGCGACATAACAGAAAAAACGGAACTGGTTATTTGAATAAAAAATCAGGAGTGCAATTATTTTAATTTAAATTTTCGTGTTTTTAAAAAATACTAAAAAAAGGGCTCGAAAAAATAGATTTTCTCAAAAAAGAAACGAACATGAAAAAAAAATTGAAAAGAGTCGGTCAGTCGGTCTGGGCTCGAACCGGGGTTTTAAGATTCTGTGACCGACCATTATACCAATTAAGCTATTTATATTCACTAACAATCTGACAAAATTTACCTTCTTATTCTAACGATATAGTAGCAGTTTTTCATTGCCTAAAAACACGGACAAAAAGACATTTTCTAAAAATAAATCCTAGCTAACATATCGATTACCAATAGATCGATTTATTATCCCCGAAACTCCCTGGACACAAAATTTTATGAAAATCGTTGGAGCCGTTTCCGATTATATATATATATATATATATATATATATATATATATATATATATATATATATATATATATATATACAAGAATTGCTCGTTTAATAGTATAATAATTATAAAATTGGTATAAAAATCAAGCATATCATTTGAATCACATAAATCGTAATAATATTATTGCTATCTCTGTGATTTGAATGTATTTCTAGATAGTGCGCTTAGGACCGTGAACCATATATATGTAGAAATTATGTATGTATTACAGTTATAGAAATGAAAAGAAACGTATGCAAATCTATACTACTAGACCCACTTTTACTGGAAACGAGGTACTGCATCTTAGGCCTCAGGGGTGACAATGCATCTGCGTTTTAATTCTTAATCGAGGATAATTAATGTAGATGTCTGTGAGCCACAGCATCCACTTACCATCAGGTGAACTGTGTGCTCGTTTGTCACCCTTTATCTTAAAAAAAAGGAATATATATCATAGATAATAATATTTATATTACCAAATAACGATGATGACATTCAAAAATAACATTACTATATACCTACTTTATTTACAAAATATGATATGTAGTACTTCATTGATGACCTTTTGAGTAAATGTGATATATTGATAATAATGATTGATTATATTATTATCATTGATAACGATTGATTATATTATTATCATTAATAATAATATAATCATTATTATCAATATATCGCTGACGAGATCATAATACTTAATGATTTTAATTACGCGAATGTAAACAAATACGAATATGTATGGAACTATATTATATCTATGTTGTTAATATTTTATTGAAAATTCTTTATGCAAATGTGAGTGATTTTGAAACTGTACATTTCTGAAGCCGTGAGGTTTTTCTTGAGCATTGACCAAAGCTTCTTACGATATCCACGGAACAAAAAGGGGTGATGGATTACTTGTTTTACACGACAATTATCACAAGCTCCACTCCATTCCCGGTAGTGCCGACTAATTAAGTTTGATATAAAACAGCAGCGTGGCTCTATCACGTGAATCATACAATGCATCACTGATTAAACACAAAAGCTTATCTAAGCTTAGTACAAAATGGGTATCTAATCTATCAGTACCAAGAAGACCTTCCGGGCAATTTTCCTATCGTGGATAAAATTCCTCATGAATATCTTCCGCTTCGGGGACAACGAAAAGGTTATGCCAGACACTTACCGGCTAAAATCCCACGGTGGTCACAATCAGCGTATATGAGGGAGGCAATTTGACTGACTCGTCTATTAAATTACCCACGGGATAAAATACGGTGATGCGTTCTTTCACACCGTTACCACACCAGTTCCGCCGGGATAGACACAAAACCGTCTGACTTATTATTAGCATCAAATTGTACGGCCGTGTTCCGGTACGAAGAATATAAAGAGCCAGAATAAATATTATAGCCAGATATAATAAAAAAAATGTAAGGCATTCTTAGTTCTCAAAGGTAAATATATATTTGTTATGTTACTTAGTGGAGCCGTTGGGGGTTAAAGTTTCTTAAACATGGACGTGAAGTAGTCTGGTTGTGGTCTTTTAATAGGTGGCTGTAATGATGATGTCGATGAGGTCGCATTCTTTATTTACCATTTTTTGCAACTTTTCTTGTATCCTATAACAACGACTCTTTCAAAAGGTGGTGTGTTTGAATCCGCCATTCGACTACTGTCGTGAAACATACTGACACAAGCATTTTGAAGTTACCAGGAGTGGTTAAATGGTTATAGTATTAGTATATGTATAATATTAGTAATGTTGCTAGCACTGCTAGTATTACAAAATAAAGTTTTAAGGTAAAAAAACGAGGAGGTTCTGTAAAACTGGACTCGATATTGAATATTATATTTACGCGTATGTATTTTTTATATTTACACCGCATTTAGACTTACGCAACTTTAATACTTCTCGTATTAAAGAAGCGATCGAGCGGAACCAGGGCTCCAAAGTCTTTGCCAGAGATCTGTCTGCCAGAAAGAGCCAACTGTCAAAGCTGAAGACTGAGTGTGGCAACATCGTTTCCGGGACACCTGAGATTTTGAGTGAGATTGAGAGGTTCTATGGGCAGCTGTACACATCATCGTTGGAGCCACACGCAAGTGTGAGTAACGATCCAAGAGCAAGTCTTATCCGACACTATTCCGATGATATCCCGGACGTCAGTCTAAGCGAGATTAGAATGGCTCTCCAGCACCTTAAAAACGGCAGGGCCCCAGGCGAGGATGGAATTACAGCGGAGCTTCTGAAAGCGGGTGGAACACCGGTACTTGTAGTCCTTCAGAAGCTCTTCAATTCCGTCCTCCATGGTGGCACTACTCCAGAGGCGTGGAGCAGAAGTGCGGTGGTCTTGTTCTTTAAGAAAGGCGACAACGCTCTCTTAAAGAACTACAGACCGATTTCCCTTCTGAGCCGCGTCTACGTGCTGTTTTCGAGAGTCATTACGAATCGTCTCGCACGCAGACTTGACGACTTCCAGCCTCCCGAACAAGCCGGTTTCCGAAAAGGCTTCAGTACCATAGACCACATACATACCCTGCGGCAGATTGTACAGAAGACTGAAGAGTACAATCTGCCACTTTGCCTGGCGTATGTGGACTATGAGAAAGCCTTTGATTCCGTCGAAATTTGGGCGGTGCTACAGTCCCTTCAGCGGTGCCAAGTTGACTGTCGGTATATCGAAGTGCTGAAGTGTTTGTACAGTAGGGCTACGATGGCTATCCGAGTACAGAACCAGAGCTCGAAACCTATCCAACTGCAGAGAGGTGTAAGACAGGGTGACGTTATATCCCCGAAACTCTTCACCGCTGCATTGGAAGACGTTTTCAAGCTACTGGACTGGAAAGGATACGGTATTGACATCAATGGCGAGTACATCACTCACCTTCGATTTGCCGACGATATAGTCCTTATGGCAGAATCGCTGGAGGACTTAAGCACTATGCTCAATGACCTCAATAGTGCCTCCCAACGGATAGGTCTTAAAATGAACATGGACAAAACAAAGATCATGTTCAATGTCCATGTCACACCTATGCCGGTAGTTGTTGGGAGCACTATGCTCGAAGTTGTTGACGAGTACGTTTACCTGGGACAAATAGTCCGACTAGGTAAGTCCAACTTCGACCGAGAGGTCAATCGACGGATTCAACTCGGCTGGGCAGCGTTCGGGAAATTACGACATATCTTTTCGTCAGGTATACCTCAATCTCTAAAAACTAGATTGTACAACCAGTGCGTGTTGCCAGTGATGACTTATGGATCTGAGACGTGGTCCTTCACTGCTGGCCGTATGAGGACGCTTAAGGTCGCTCAGCGAGCTATGGAGAGGGCTATGCTCGGAGTTTCTCTGCGTGATAGACTCAGAAATGAGGATATCCGCAGTAAAACCAGAGTGACCGACATAGCCCAACGGATTAGTAAGCTGAAGTGGCAATGGGCCGGCCATATAGCTCGAAGAACCGATAACCGATGGGGAAGAAAGGTTCTCGAGTGGCAGCCTCGTACCGGTAGGCGTAGTGTAGGGCGACCCCCCACTAGATGGAGTGACGACCTGGTAAGACATGCAGGAAGTCGATGGATGCAGGTGGCTCAGGACCGTGCTTTGTGGCATTACTTGGGGGAGGCCTATGTTCAGCAGTGGACTTGTGAAAGGCTGTAATGATGATGATGATGATGATGATGACACCGCATTCATGAAAAAAATGGATTATGCATTAGCGGTGATCCCATATAAATTTGAAGAAAACGTCATGATTTCTTATTTCAATTTGTAGAATTTGTATTTATTTAAATTGGAAGAAAATATTTTATCCCAAAGAAACATTAGAAGCATACAACATTACATTAGAAACATTACATACAACGCATTAGAAACATTCCTTGTTTGAAGTTGGTTGCAGTAACCACTTACCATCAGTTGAGAGTCGTTTGTAACTCAATTCTGCAAATAAAATCATATTAAAATATTATTCATTAATATGATTTAGTACGCGAGCGTACCTGTTATAATGAGGCAGCTTTCGGACTCTAGTAAATTGATGAAGTCAAGAAAGGACACCCCCACAATAACCACAATAACGTGTTTTAATTCTCAGAAATCGCTTATATTGCCTCAGTCCAACATTTTAAGTACATTAAGTTACGTGAAAATGACTTGCAAAAACATTTTGAAAATTTCATAATAACATATAATTAACGTTTAATGTTACTGGAGCACCTTTACCAAAAAAGTAACCGTATTGCTCGTCGGTCGAGCTGTTTACTGGCAGGGTGGCAGGAAACTCTATCTCAGAAATGAGATGTGACCTGTGCCCAGCTCTGGACCTGATATAGGCAGCAACTTTACTGTCATCAATGTATAAAAATAGTAGCAATTCTGATGGGCAATTAGCCGTGCCGTATCTTCCGGCGGATTAAAAAATGCTATTAAAGAATTTTACTTTTCAATCATAATTTTCAGAAAAATTATATACCTACTGATTTTGAAACAGTTTGGAGATTAAATATGAAAAAAAATAATAACTACTATAAATACTGGTGTAGTGGTGTTGGGATTAGTGGTGACGGGGATAGTACACGCAATTGAGAGTAGGCGGGGACGTGCTCTTCTAACTAGGTAACACACATCATTTTTTTTTTGCAGATCTTAGCTTACTAATTTTTAACATCGTTAATATGACGTATTTCCGCTAAGGAACACATTTTATTTCTAGGCGTTATTTTGCTATTAAGCGATCGTAATAATATTTATCTAAAATATAAAATAAAAATTATTTATTTTATGAAATATGCATAAAATTAATTTACCCTTGTTTTGTATCCAGTGCATAAAAACCATATTGTCTTGCAAAATACAATACGAATACTAATATTTTTGCTAGATTTCTAATTTCATTTGCAATAACAATTTTACGTGGTAGAGCCCCGCTGCAGTTATACTATGGTTGTAGCACAAATGGGTCGGCTCGACCGGGGAAGGACCACGCTCTCAGATATAATATATAGAAGAATACCTGCATAAAATAATAACACAGTGCTGCTGTATTTCGTATGGTGAGTATAGAGAACCGGAGACCCTTTTACTTTCCAGTCCGGGGCGTTACATTTTAGGCCTCAGGGGTGATAACGCTGCATCATTTGCATTTTGATTCTTGATTGAGGACTGATACTGTCTGTGAGCCACAGCATCCATTTACTATAAGGTGAACCGTGTGCTCGTTATTCAATAAGAAAAAATTCTCTTATTCAATAAAAAAATCAACCCGAAACGTCGTCGTGTTAACGATTGCTTTGCTACGAGTCTAGTCTTCCTAAAGTTTGTGGATTTATTTTAAATATGAACCAGTATATTATTCGAAATATCTACGTTTGTTAACTATCGCATTTATTTTAGATTATTTTTAATTACTAATCCCAATCCATTAATTTCGTCTAAACTCTGTGATCATGGATGCTGTAATTCACCTAAAACGCAAACAAAAATAATGTCACTCATACAAAAATTAAACAAAGTATTGCACTCTGTATACTTTCCCATATGCAAACGACGAGTTTTGTAAAACATTATCCGACCGTCCATTATTATAAGTTTATAAGCATCAAATCGGTTGAATCAATAGGTCTATATATATATATATATATATATGTGGATAAAATAGTTAGCATAACCCATCGGTACATTATGTACTACGCACAGTACACATAACTCGAAGGCATTAACCACAAATAACGTAGTAACTTTGCAATTAATATATTTAATTTTATCCTAATATATCCAAAGTACACTCGTTAAAACTTATACACATTGGTGATTTGTTTACTTGACCATGTGTTTTGTTTGCGTGTTATCGAATACACTATACAACAACCTCGACCACTTCCATAACAACAGACTTAGCTAAGTTTATAATAAGCAGTCGACTCCAACACACGGTTAACAACCTTAGCAACAAAGCAATAAGGTTGGTGACGTTAGAAAATTTGTGTTATATGTGAAACTTATTTCTGACCAGTACAAGAACTGTTTACGTTTATTGAGTAGTATCCGTATAACGGAAATTTGCGGGTAGGATAGTATTATAAACAAGTAATAATGTGTTGATTGGCTACGAATTACTTTGCAGATATCCATTTTAAAGATGTCAAAAATCAATTAACTTTTAACATCCTTTAATTTAAGTTCCTTTCATTCCCACGACCATGCAGTAATATTAACAGGTCATTATTTTTAAAGCAATATTTAAAATGCAACATATCAATCGTGTTAAAAATCTATACATATAATAAATCTGTAGAAAAATTGTGTGTTCGCGATTCACGGAAAAACTACAGGAGGGATTTCCATGAAATTTTGTACGTAGGTAGTAAATGACCGTTTATAATATAACATATAGAGTTACCTATATGTTATATTATAAACGGTCATTTACTGCTTTTCTGCTTACGGAAGAGTAAATAAAAGGATTATGTTGATGGTTCTATTTGTCCTAAAGAGGATTTAGCTATACGTATAATTAATTAATCTATGGAAAAGTGTGAGTTTGGAAAAGAAACTGATCGCGCCACCAACCAGAAAGGGCAGAACAACGTATGCTCGCCCGGTACCAGCTAGTATTTTAATAAAAAATATTTTATTAAAAAACATTAACTTTTTTTTAAATTGGGTAGTATTAATCCTTTAATGCCTAGGTAGCCGTTTGGGGAAGTAGGACCATGTTATCTATACCAAGCAACAGTGCGTGTATCTATTGCTGTGTAGCGGTCTGAAGGATAAGAATGCCAGCATAATTACAGGTTGTGAGACATTCCATCGTAGTCCTCAGCTGTGACCTATAACAAGTGACAACGCCACTTTTTTGTTTGGAGTTCGTTGCAGAGGTCCATGGAAGCTACTTAACATCAGCTGTATGCTCGCTTGTCACTCAAATTTTATAAAAATGCATATTAGAAGTAGATTCGCTCTCACCGAATGATCTATCCATCAAGCAGGTTCACAGGTCTTTTAAGACTTTGCACTTTGAAGTTGGCTGCAGCTATAAAAATATTATCTCCTTTTAAATAATAATTTGGTAGCCAAAAAGCCGAATAATTCAAGCAACCTAGACAACATAAGATAAACTGTTTTACAATAATTTTCACTTTTCAACAGAAAACGACTTTCAAAAAACGGAAAAACCGCTTTCACGCAACATAACACTTAAGCACACCCATACCGATGATTCTACGCCCTACACCTACACCTACACCCCGACCATTCTACGCCCTTGACACGATATTACTCCTACAAGTACCAAACAAACAAAATGGAAAGAAAACATACAAGTTTAAAATCGTTATTGGAACAAAAAGGACAATTTTAGTAACAACAACGAAACAAAAAACATTGTTGGTGCTTACACTTACTATTGTAGTGAAACTTGTTCCAATATATATTTTAACACCATGAATAAGATGAAAGCGCCACGTTAGCCCGCGAAATTCAAATTTTCTTAAATTTTTTGCAATTTGCAGGTCAGGCAGTATGTTGAAAAAAAATATGATTCGCGACCGTAACGAGTATGTATTTACAGAATTACAATAATTATAATCATCAATACAACCCTCTAAGTTCGTATAATTCCATTGTATGGCTATAGCCAGAAAAATTTAAACTCATTTCGCGGTCTACCCTGGCGCTTTCAACTAAATTAGTGACAAATGAGCTAATACTCTAATGAATTTAATTAATTTTAACTTTAGAACACTGTAGTTTGTGGTCAAACTTTAATTATAAATAAAAATTAAATACACTCTTTTTTTATAAAACCGAAGCGGCAACAGTATATACCGTTCACCTGGTGGTAGGCGGCTATTGCAGGGCATGGATACCTGCGGCCAGTTTCAAACAAAGAAGGCTAAAAATGCGCTGTCACCTCTGCAGACCAAGACGGAATGCTGCATAGCCTACATAGGCTGCACTAAAAGTATCGGGAATGGACTGTTCCTGTGATATTAAAATCTTTTAAATTGAAAACTCCTTGGTTTTAAAAATCGAATACCATTTATTTATTTAAAAAAAGATTCTCGGTCCTGTCACAAGGTTTTGTCAAACTTGTTCAGCCGTTGAGAAAATGGAATTGACTCGAGAAAATTCAAGAGCGATGATTTATTATGACTTTCGAAGTGGTTTAACACAAAAACAGTGTGTTGACCGGATGATTTCTGCATTTGGTGATGAAGCCCCATCCAAAACCACAATTTATCGCTGGTTTGCTCAATATCAACGTGGACGTGTCAAGCTCAGTGATGATTCCCGTCAAGGTCGTCCAAAAACTGCAGTCACCCAAGAAAACGTTGATGTTGTGCGTAAACTGATTCAGGAAGATCGACATGTGACATACCGCGGAATTCAGGCAACTTTAGACATTGGCATGAGTCAAATACAAATAATCTTGCAAGAACAATTAGGTGTAAAAAAGTTGTTTACCCGATGGATACCGCATTCGCTCCGTGCAGAGCAAAAAGCGGTTTGCGTTACTTGGTGCGTCAGAACTCTCGAAAGATTCCACGCAGGATCCTAAAATGCTGTATACAACATCGTGTACAACAACAGGTGACGAATCCTGGATATACACGTACGAACCCGAAACAAAAAACCAGTCACGAGTTTGGGTGTTCGAAAATGAGTTAAAGCCAACAAAAATTGTTCGTTCACGGAGTGTTGCAAAAAAAAATGGTGGCCACGTTTGTCTCCAAAAAACCGGCCATGTTACGACTATTCCTCTTGAGGCATAAAGAATGGTTAATACAGAATGGTATGCTAGCATTTGTTTGCCACAGGTCGTTTCTGAACTCCGTAAAGAGAACTGCAAGCACCGCATCATCCTCCATCACGACAATGCGAGTTCTCACACCGCACACAGAACAAAAGAGTTTTTAGAACAAGAAAACATAGAATTATTAGACCATCCGCCGTACAGCCCCGACCTAAGCCCTAATGATTTGTATACTTTCCCTAAAATAAAGAATAAATTGCGTGGACAGAGATTTTCATCACCTGAAGAAGCTGTGGACGCCTACAAAACGGCCATTTTGGAGACCCCAACTTCGAATGGAATGGTTGCTTCAATGATTGGTTCCATCGTATGGAAAAATGTGTCAAATTTCGCGGAGAATACTTCGAAAAGCAATAAATACATTTTTAATAGTACGAGGGTGGATTGAAAAGTACTCGGCCTAACACAGATCCATTCAATACTAAAAATCAAATCTACCCACATTATTTAGTTCAGTTCAGACTAGTTCATTGTGTGAAGTTCGAAACGTGTGCGATAATTAGTTGTGATTTTATAAATTTATTAACAAAGTAATCGGACATAATTTCCGCGAATGGAGCAAATCGAGCAGCGTGCCGTCATTAAGTACCTCCATAAGAAGGGGCTATCATCAAAAGCCATCCATGATGACATGGTCAGTATATTAGGCGATTGTGCTCTGTCATATTCATCCGTCAAAAAATGGATAGCAGAATTTAAGCGTGGTAGAGAGAGTGTGAAAGATGAACCCCGCTCTGGAAGGCCTTCGACGTCAACTACTGACGAAAATATTAAAAAAGTACTTGATTTAATAATGGGAGACCGCAGATTAAAAATTAGACAGATAGCCGAGATTATAGGCATCTCTTATGAACGAACTCAAAACATCATTGTCAACGAGTTGGGTTTCCACAAGGTGTCTGCGAGGTGGGTTCCGCGACTGCTTTCAGTTGAACAAAAAAGGACGCGGTTGACTATTTCACGCGACTGTTTGGAGTTATTTGAAGCCGATGCAGATGATTTTTTGAATCGTTTAGTTACTATGGACGAAACATGGGTTCATTACTGTACACCGGAAACAAAACAACGATCAAAACAGTGGAGAAGACCTGGTTCACCACCCCCTAAAAAGGCTAAGTCGATTTTGTCGGCAAATAAGGTGATGGCTTCAGTATTCTGGGACTCGAAAGGTGTGATTATGATTGATTATCTTGAAAGGGGTCAGACTATAAACTCTGATTACTACTGCACCTTACTACGTCGTTTACGAGAGGAAATAAAAGAAAAACGTCGAGGAATGCTCAAAAGAAAAGTCCTGTTTCATCAAGATAACGCCCGTGTTCACACGTCAGTACATTCAATGGCTGAAATTCACAACTGTGGCTTTGAACTGTTACCGCATCCGCCGCATTCACCTGATCTGGCACCATCAGACTTCTTTCTGTTCCCTAACCTAAAAAGCACTTGGGAGGTCAAAGATTTTCGACAAACGACGAGGTCAAAGCAGCTGTAGACGCATATTTTGACTCTAAGGAAGAATCATTTTTTTCAACGGTCTAAATGCTTGGAAGGGGAGGTGGAAAAAGTGTATTGAACTTGATGTTGATTATGTAGAAAAATAAAAATATAACTGATTTAGTATGTGTTTATTTTCTTGGTTAGGCCGAGTACTTTTCAATCCACCCTCGTAATGTTGTGTCACTTCCTTGATTCCCGAAATTTTCAGTGCCGCCCTCGTATACCCTTGCATTCTACTACAACATTGTAAGCACTGTACATTTGGTAATAAAAAAGGTACCTAATAGGGTGGTGGTGTTACATACCTAGCAGTGTTGCCAACATTAAAATCTAGCTCCCGTTGTAGAGAACACTATAATCCCGTCAAAACCCGTCAAGTAGGGATTTTCGAGATTTCATTCCCCCCTAAATATTAAGAATGAATTGATCTGATATCGATTCTTGACACACATGAATTATTTTTTAGAATTCAATCTACCAAAGTAGATACATACATCCGTTTTATAATACCTATAACTGTCCCGTTAAAAAATCCGTTAGCCATTAAACACAATTTTTCCGTTGCAAACCTCGTAGATCCGTCAAATCTAGCGGGAAACACGTTAAGTTGGCAACACCTAGACGCACTCCTAGACAGAAAAGGAGTTCTACCCCACCACGAACTACGTTATGAAACTTACTTCAAAAATCGATATTTAAATCTAAGTTTGAAGTCAAATTATATACATATAAAATAATATACAACAATATTTTGACAGGGGGCTATACCACGCTGCAGCAAAATTACGGTTGTAGCACGAATGGGTCGGCTCGACCGGGGAAGCCCCACGCTCCCAAAGAATACCAGCGTAAAAAAACAGCTTAATACTGCTGTGTTTTGTATGGTGAGTGTGAGAGTGTGAGATCCGGAGACCCTTTTTTACTGGATACGAGGCATTCCATCTTAGTCGTCAGAAGTGACACGCAACTGCGTTTCGATTCTTAATCGAGGATAAATGTAGATGTCTATGGGTCACAGCATCCACGTAGCATCATGGTCCCGTTTGTCACCGTTATTCTATTAAAAAAACATCTGGATAAGAAAATATATAAGAACCTATAAAACTATAAAAACGTTATAAACAAGCGCAATCCGATTCAAAGCGTGTGGGAAGTCGAAGTCGTAAACTAACTGGGTTGCAAATTCTATTCGTGACTCTACAATGTTAATCGTAAATGACAATTGAGCTTCCATTTGTAATGCAAAATCTTAATTTGTATGTTGTGTTTCTACAGTTTTACAGCGACTTGAGTGAAGTGTGAAATATGGCAAAAGGCTTGTATTATAATAAAACTGAAAATACGAAAATCGACAGAAAAGCTATGAAATAATTTAACTACATTCTAAACTTTAGGTTCAAAACGATAATTGCCAAATATATGATAGTTATAAATGCGTTTGTAATATGGAACAACGATATTGTTATAACTTGTGGAATTTTGGCGGGAACTTGGACGTAGACGGATTGTCGCTCCTGTTTTGTCGCTTGAATAATTGTTTGAAGTGGATTTTGATTCGTAAAAGTGATGCGATTTTGTGAATTAAGTTTCAGCGTGTGAACTATTAGAGAAAACGACGAAACAAGTGCTTTGATGTCGATATAAACCTCAAGTTATTTTGATGGCTTGGGCGCCTTATGAACTTGAGTGGCCGTCGTCATCAACTGTCCGCTAGGTTGAGCTGCCGTCAAAATCTCCCAAGGGCTTCGCAATGTGACGCATCAGCATATTGTGAAGAAAAAGAACATAAAATGAAGATTCCAAAAGAAAGGATAGGCTCAGAAGGTCTAGAAACCAGAGCCGTAAAGCCAGTTAATAAAAAAAATGTTATAACTTGTCCAAATGACAACCAGCAGCGCGCACAACGTCCACATTTCTGCACTGGACGTTATGCACATTTCTAATCAATGAACGATACCCACCGACTATGCTGTCAACTGCGTACCCATAGACACCAAGTATAAGCAGGTCACTGATACTCTCTGATACTCATCAGGAAGAGAGTTGCGGAGACAACGGATGTACTCGCCCATTACATCGTTAATACATTGTATAAATACTAAATAGGTAATGCTGTGTTAGTCGTTAAAGATCTTTTCCTATATATCATAGATACTGAATAGTAAATACTACACTGAAAACTATATCACAAATATAAATTACCTGCACTTGAAACAATTGAATCAATTCGAAGATACAGGAATTCGATAAGTTGAAGCACTGCTGTATCAGTCTTTAACCCGATAACGATAGTGATCTACTTTTAAACGTCTGTACAAATATTTAGCTTTAGTTTGTTTAAACTTGTAAATTTAAAACAATCTGCAATATTGTATTGACGAAAATAACTTTAATGTATTAAAACGGCAACATAATATTTAGCTCTTAACGCTAAATTCTTAATTATCTGACACTACTATACTTTGTCACCACAGTCAAGATGTAAACAATAACAAGCCGTTATGAGTTGTCACCCCTGAGGATTAAGATGGAATGCCTTGTTTTCAGTAGAAAGGGTCTCCGGATATCTACACTCACCATACCAAACACGCACAGCATTAAGGGGAAATATAATCTCAAATGGCTTGGCAAGATCCTTCATTATGTCGAAAATATTGCAGCATTAATTTTGAAATAAATATATGGTAAAGTTGAGGATTAATGTTAAGGATTATGTTAGACGAAAACACGATTTCGTAAAATTTTTTCGATAGAAAAAAAAATCCAAAGTTACCTTCAAAATAAACAATAAACCGCTGTTATTCATAAAATGCTTTAAATAAGATCATGAAACTTAGCATACTAACTGGACTAACTATAAAGCAGTGTTTATGTTATTTACTTTTTTTAAAATACCATTATTTTCATTGTAAAAAGAAATAACCTAAACTATCGGCAGGGAGAGGTTGTGTCGCTTACGATCAGAATATACATTACGCAACAGGACGACGTTAAATTAAAATGGGAAATAACCGTAATAAAAATAAGAAGCGACTGGCTTGGCGTTAGGAAACAGGCATAAATATGATAAACCTAATGAAATAAGTGTCTAACGACCTTTCTACTTACAGTATTAGTGATTACAAACATGTCGGTACATAGCATACGACGCGCGGGCAAGTGGGGACGAAATTAGAATTTGAGCTGACTTACTATATCCCCTTAAGCTGCTACTTTACGAAGGTATTATGTGAGAGCGTGACTTTTCCCCGGACGAGCTGACCCATACGTGTTACATGCATAAAATAGCTGCAGCTTGGCTCTACCACGTAAGTATTAGACGAGCAAACTCATTGGGTGCGTTTGGCAGAAAAAAGCGCTAGCAAGCGCTTATAAGCGCTAAAATAGTTTTCGGCCAGGACACGATTGCTACTTCAGTAGTGCTGACACAATCCGCCATTTTGCTTATTTAATATGTTTGTTTTGAAGTAGAGTTTACAAGTTGTTTTGTGCAATATTAGTTTTAAGTAATATAATGACATGAATAAACATATACATGCTATTAAAAATTCATGATTGGTAAGTTTTTAATATGAATACTTTACAAACATATATTTAAATTAGGTTAGATTTCTAACATCGTGTCCTGGAGGAAAATAGCTACTTAAGATTTGACAGCGCTTACCGCTTACGATCGCCATTTTGCTTACAAGCGCTTGCTAGCGCTTTTTTCTGCCAAACGCACCCAATGTATATTGAGAATAAACATAGTCGTAGCATTCGATACCCAACATTAAATAGAATTTTCACACCAATTCATTGCACAATTACATTTTTTCATACTGCAATTTTTAGTTCATTGTTCGCAGAGTTGTTTTTAATTACTTTAATGACATTTTTCATCTTTTTCTGAATGATAATATGTCTGTATAAAGAAACAACAATGGTTTCTCTGGTTATAAATAATGTATTAAAAAAAGCAACCTCTAGTAAGCACAACTCTAAAAGATATTGCTATATCAAAACAATAAACAAATCACTTATCGCTAAACGTGAACGTCTGGAATCCTATTGTTCGGTTACAGTTGCTCTGGGGCGGACATTGTACGAAGAGAACTCAAGATGACCTTGGGACAGATTAAGCCGGTTCCTCGCTGATTAATAATATTTGGCGCATACAAACAGGTCATTCGAACACTGCTTTGATACAAATTGCACTGCGAAAACCGATAAAAAAGTTTTTTAGGAGGTACGAGTACATATCTAATAAGATATTGCTAAACTCAAACTGCATTATTCATTACATAATATTTGCATTGCTGTGCATGCAAATGTTTGTGCTAATATTTTATGATGTTATTATAATATGAGAATAACATTTATATGGTAGAGCCACGCTATATTATAGAGAATTGAATCGGCTCGACAGGGAAAGAACCACGCTCTCACAGAATAGCAGCTTAATGCTGCTGAGTTTCATATGGTGAGTGTATAGAACCGGAGCCAGAGACCCCTATTAGCGGAAACGAAGTATTCTTTATTAGTCGTCAGGGGTGACCAACGCATCTGCATTTTGATTCTTAACTGAGGATAGATATAGATGTTTGTGGGCTACAAATCTAATTACGCTACTTATGAGATGCACTGTGTGTTTGTCACCCTTATTCCATTAAAAATAAATGAGAGCGTAGTACTTCAACGGTGGAGCCGACTCATATACGTCAACGGAAACTGTGGTCATTAGCACCTCTATCAGGAAGCGACCCTTTACTGTTACAGGCCCTTATATTCTTGTGTGCTTAATAAATGTCGTTGGATTTTTTTTTGAATTTAATTATATATAATAGTTAAACTTACGGCCTTATATACGTCCCACGGCTGGACATAGGACTTCTCTCGTTTCCGATAGTATTTACATTATTGGCAACTCAGGGACCAAGCGCTCACTGTTAATATGACATACGGTAGCAACACGGGACCGATCTCAGTCGCCACCAATGAAATTGAAAATTGCAATTTGATTTACCATTTAATTATTATGTGTATGTATAACTTTATGAAAGCGCCTGTCTTCAATCGGAGCCCATTTCTTACAGTTTACCAATAATTCAGGTTTACCAACCATTAAGCGAGCCTAAAACTACACTCATGAACAAATTTAGAGGAATGCAAAAAAAGGTTTAATTTCTCCTGTTGTAAATATCCTATCTACTGGCCACAAACATCAAGAAATGCTATTAAAAAAAAAACAAGTTTTGGAAAAATTTTGTTTGGAATTTACATTGAGCTACATATTATGTACTACGTACTAGAGGCGACACTGCATTCAGCTACTCTGTTCTAGTCAACTGCGGTGCATACACCGCACTTTAATAAGTCACTCGCTAGGCGCTTGTAGAGTTGTCACGTGTTGTGTTGATTTAAAAAAAATCTCTTGATAAAATATGCAGTCGTGTGTACTTAGATATTGCACAAATAATTCAAGAAATGTCAGTAAAAACCAAGGAATTACTTTTCATCGGTTAATAAGATACTTAATCAATAAAAAAGTATTATAGATTAATAATAAAACAACTTATTTCTAAGACGCCATCTCGTGTCATGGAATATAGATTATGAAATTAATATGTTCAGATGCGACATTTCTGTGGGTACCTAAGTATAGGACGAATATAATAGTATTATACACATTTTTTTGTAGAAACATATACAAGTTATTATAATTAGGCCAAATTTTTCATATTTAAATCAGCTTATTATTCTTTTATTTTATTTTTAGGTTTCCACATCAAAGTCAAAGTTGAATAAATTCGTCCATTTTTAACTCTCGCGTGCCCAGCATTTATGAACGACTCTTGTTCTAATTTAAATAAATATATTTGTAATTTAAATGTTATGTTAATAAGTTTTGTTAAACGTACATTTAGTATATTTTTCTTTATATTTGACATAGATACCTTTTAAAATATTCAGATAAAAATATCATTAAAATGTAATTTTGATAATATTATGTAATATTATATTAAATAAGCAAATATAATATACAAAATAAATGATAAAATTTAAATATTGTTCTCGATATAATTTACCTATTTAACAATACGATCTACTATTATATATACCTACGGATCATTTTACCTATGTTTATTCTATGATAAAAAAAACCAACCGCGCGAACACAGAGTAGCGCACATTTTTTGTTTGAGATAGCTGTTCTACTACGTAAGTACATATTACTTCAATGGGAATTTAATTTGTTTTCATTTAATTATAGAGTAATATTGTGTTATTTCATACTATGAAAAATTTTGCCAAATTTTAATTTGTGTTTAATTTTAGATTTTGTTTAAATTTTTACCTAGACTGCCATATTACCGTGTTAAGCGTGAATTGTTACTGCAAATAAACTGAGAATGCCAGATCTAAACGCCACTCAAGTTGCTGTAACTGTTACGTAAATTTAAATTGGGCACACCTACAAACATGTGGCATTACGGGTATCAAAATTTGTGGTAAACCGAGATGTCAACAGGTACCGACAAACTGGACAGTTAACAAGACCCGCAGGATCGTTTGTTTTTTCGATGTTTACAATTTTATATTAACGAATAATAAGAAAATTCATGATAATTTGTTTATACAAAGTTTTTTTTGCGTTCCTCTAATTTTGTCGAGAAGTATATAAGCCATCGGCTTGCACTCACCGCTAAGTATTAATCTACAGCTGTCCTATTTAAACCAATAATCGAAATGTTATTGATGTAATTTAGGCGATTAGTTCAGCACAGTTTTGCCCATCCGCTTAAATTAAATGGGACTAGATTGATTGGATTTCAAATTACATCTGAAAAGTATTAGCGAATAAGACCTAAAAATGTCATATTAACGTGAATCTTGTCCGAATCCCAAGAAAGGAAAAGATAGGTTTCCTTAGAAGGGAAACATATTCTTTCCTTTCTTCGAATTGTTTCACAAGTCTAATAATAAAAATAAGCTAAACATAGGTGCTGCCACTGTTTCCTCAAGGTCCTGAAGGATGACATCGTTAACATACCGGCAGATCATGTGAAGAATATTTCGAGGACAAATTAAGTCCGCTAACATGGATTTGTAAAGCACAGTAATTACCTCATAACGTTCACAATAATACAAGGAACCCTATGCTCAGAAGTGAGACGTATCTAGGCTATAACAATTTATGTGCCCTCTACCATGCATACGTCTCTTCAACATTGAACCGCCTGCCATGCATACGTCTCTTCAACATTGAGATATGGTATAATATTTTGGAGAAACTCCCCAAAACGCGAATGAGTATCAAAATAAATGTTTACGAGCAGTATGCCAGTTGCAGTTTACCGATAGTTGCAACCCGTATTTCATAGATCTTAACATTCTGTCCCTACCATCTTTATATATATATATATATATATATTCGAAGTACCTATGTTTGTAAAGAAACATTTTAGCATATTTGAAAACGCTAATAATAAACGACATAGGAACAAACTACGTACAAAAACTCATAAAACAGCCCTGAATTAAAAAAGTTTCCCGGGTATGGCTCCTAAAATTTTTAATAAACACCCAAAAAACATCAAACAAACTGATAATATAGACTTATTTAAGAAATTGCTTTCGGGTTTTTTTTAAATAAATAAAGCATACTACTCAATCCACTAATCAACGAATATTTTGAAGATAAAATTAATGGTTTTTAGTACCTACAATAATTAATGTCCGATTTATTTATTATATTTTTATCTTTATGTTATTAAGAATTATGTAATTGATATTTACGATAATAATTTATGTATTTTTTAAACCAACCAATTTACATAGTGTTACTTATCATACCTTTTCCACAAAGTTTGTAACGTTTTACTTATGTTTTTACAAATAGATTATTTAATTTGATGATTTGATTTGAATATCTGTATGAAATAAATCCACTTTTAATGAATAAAACTACATATTATATCACCTAAAATTCTTTAATGAGAGTATGACTTACGTCTTCGTAAGTACATGTCCGACTCGTTGTGAGCAAAATATTTAAATAACATAAAGCTGTATCAATTTTTTTTACATTCAGTTTCAATGTCTATTTTGTGGTTCTAAGCTTAATCTTTTATTGTCATTGATTCGAGATACGTTATTTACAAAAAAAATTAATAAATGAACAGACTTTTTAAGTGCAGATGGAGATGATCTTAGATCTTTCAAAGAAAGCGTCAAATCAAAACGGAAAAACTAACCGCTAAAAATCGTTATAGCATAACCGTGTAAAAATCAAGAAGTTTAGCAGAATTTAAACATATATATTATGCGGGTAGTAAACACATGTTATTGTAGAAAAGTGACACGCGTTTAACTAACTAAGAAAGTTAAAAAAACATTGCATAATATACGTCTACGCATCGTGTCGCGTTATTGCATCATAACAACATTGCAAACAAAATATTACCGTTACGGAAACTTAATTCATAAAACAAAGGAAAACCGTACAACAACACCTACAAAATCTAACACCCATCGATCGTAACTTTACTGCCGTTTAATAAATAATAACAGGAGTCAAATTACTCGACAAGCATGGCGACAAGTTAGTAAACCCGCAAGAATTCTTTTTTTATTGATTTAAAAACTTACATAAAGCAATTTTTTTAAGATTAAAATAAAAATTTCTTGTAAATGAATAATCAAGATGACATAGTTATAATATTTGAATATTTTGAATAACAAAAATCTAATGTAACTTAACCCTTAGTTACATTAGATTTTTATAAACTTAAAATTTTACGAGGTAATTCATTCAAGATGGTTTTTACTACCACATTTTCACAAGTGCTTTTAAATGTAGTAATGTAAACGCTTCTGTAAAAATATACCTACATAGACAAGATAAATAGAGAAAAAAAATTGAAAAGGAAAGGCAGTTCAGTCAGTGATCGTTTAATTTGCCATTCAACCGGTCGGGGAAACCCGGGGCAATGACTCGTCAAATACGTCTCGAAGGTACATTCATAGGGAAAATGCGAAACTGAGTAAAACTGCAGTTATTAACGTCAGCTGTACTATAGCGATGATGACGTCACGCAGTGACTGTATTCTTATAGACGATAAATAATATGACGTAATTTCGCAATGCTTCTTGACACAAATGATCGCAGGCTTAGATAGAATTGCAAGTTCCTATTAATCACGTAAATTCACTCATACACTAATTTATACGTGGTAGACCCACGCTGCAGCTTTATTATGCTTGTAGCACGAATAGGTCGGCTCGACCGGGGAAGGACCACGCTCTTACAGAATACCAGCGTAAAATAGCAGCTTGATACTGCTGCGTTTCGTATGGTGAGTGTAGAGATCCGGAGACCCTTTTTTACTGGAAACGAGGCATTCCGTCTTAGTCCTCAGGGGTGACAACGAAACTGTGTTTTGATTCTTAATCGAGGATAAATGTAGATGTCTATGGGCCACAGCATCCACTTACCATCAGTTGGACTGTGTGCTCGTTTGTCACCGTTATTCTTTAAAAAAAAATATTTTTCCAATATTGTCATAAAGGCATCAATAGTTTAAAAACAGCTTGCTCTAGAAATCTTAAAGGTTTAGGATTAGAGTACAAATTTATTTTTCTTCGTTTTTATGAACTCTCTGTGTTTCACTGACTTTATGTTCTACGAATATTACTGCGTTTCTTCTCTGTCACCGTGTACCGAACAGGTACGAATTTTTAGTCGATTTTAAACGAACTTTCTGACGACTTAAAACTTTAATCATATCTTAATAGCTCAGAACTGGAAGTGTGGTAGAAATGGTCACCATTTTGAATGATAATTATTTATGCCTATTTTCCCGCATCTTATTCATAAACCGGTACCTATAAACAGAAACCAGACAAGAATTTTGGTAAAAATATATCGTAACTTGTCATAAGTATACGTATATAACCAATATAATGAAATATTACTTTTAAACCTGCGATAACTCAATTGTGTGATCAATTTCAACTACATTAAGTAAGTCGCTGGCTGTTACTTGGATCACTAATCAACAAATCCGTCAAAGGACATCAAGTTCTCTGCAAAGTACATTGAGTTCTATCTATAAAAAAAGTATTTTACAAATTAGACTATAATACCAATTAGTATTAAAAAGCTTCCTTAAACAAAATACCAAATTTACGTAATCGTTAATTGAAGTTTATATAATAATTCGATATCAATCTCACTTATTGAAAACATTTTGGTACGCAGTTTTTCAAAACCTAATTTATATTGAGAATGTCTTCAAAAGTACACCTCTAAGATGGAAAGATCCTAAAGCAAAATTTAGTTAAAATTTTAATAAAACAACAACTAATATTCCACGCCCTAGTTACGTTCTTTATATCAAATAGCAGGCACTTGTAGCCGCAACTGAAACCGATACAGTGGCAGCTCTTACCTAAGATAGGTTTTTTGATTATAACAATATACTATTTCAACCGATTCTTATTAATTACCTGTTACTGATATTTATATGATCAAAATACTTGTTTCAACCTAGACTAAGACTGAGGGAAATGCTTATCAAATGAAAAAAATAGTCATTTCAACTATTATTTTACAAATTGTAAATTAAATATTATTACTGCTCTGGTTACTTTGATATTCATTTTACCATATTTCTTTCAGTTTTAAAAAAAACTCTTATAATATAAACTAAAAAATATAATATAATATTGAATAAAATATGGAGTAAAAATTGTTAATTTTTTCTGCTCATTTTAAACTGAAGCAAAAGTGAAATTCAAATGCCTTACAAACGTATTATAACAAAATTTCTCTATGACAGAATGTGGAACGAAAATTTTCGAACAGCATTAACTGTACTGTAAACTAATTGAAGACTATGTGAACAACGGGATTCACAATTTCTTTTGTTAGTGAAATTTCATCATCTTGATCATCATTACTGCCCTTCACAAGTTTACTGATGAACATAGGCATCAAGGAATACCGCAAAAATACAGTCCTAAGGTACCTTCGACCACAGGCCTTCCGCTTCTTGAAAAACTAAAAACGGATATAAATGATATGACATTGGGTTCAATGCTATTATAAAAGCCAATATAAAAAATCAATACTCTTTTCTTCTGCTATTAAAAAATTGCAGAAATCTAAGAAAAGGAGAAATAGATACACTATAACTATTTTACTAGGCAAATTACAAATATTTAAATTTAAACAAATTGAAGATGTTTTAAAAACTTACATAAAACAATTTAAAATCCAAAAACAACACACAATTCCTTAAAAAAAACAACAGTAGTAGCTGTGGATATTTAAAAGAAATATACGTTCGAAAGTTTAAACTTTAGTGGCGGCACATGCGTTCTCCGTCACGGCACCTCGCGGAATGATAACAGACAGCTTAGAGCCGGTCTTAATTATATCAACTAAAAACTTTTTAGTTTTACATGCATGCACGGACACGATACGACACAACAGGATCGCGTGAGTGATATAAAAATCGAAAACTGTAATTACGATAGCTATTATGATGACGATTTAAGTGAGTATTACGATTTACTATATTATGCAAAACGTTTTACGTGCGTTCTGCTCTTACACGAACATTTTCAGTCTCTGGTAAATTAATTGCTTTTTTATTTATGAAGATACTTTCAATTTAAAAAAAAACAATGTTGGATATACATAATATAAATTCGTTACAATTACCCCGAGATGTCGTCATAAGATTCGAGACGATGAATATGGTAGAATACTAACTGACGATTCCCTCAAAATTACGTATAAATCTATCTATCTATAGTCCTAGGACAATATATAATATAATTTTAGTGCACATTTTCCAAAACTTTCCGTCGATAGAAAGGAAACAGAACTTTTATTAGTTAAATAATTAAATATCATAAGCCAGGGCTTGACTAAAAGCCCAGCTGATGGTAAGTGATGATGCAGAAAAAGATGGTAAAGCATAGTGACTTAGCTTTACATAAGCCTATATAGCTCTTGTCTTGAAGACAGCCACATTGTATCACATAGAAAGACATATTGGCAAGTTATTCCACTCACGAGGCGTACGCAGAACTTATTTACCATACACAATCACTAGATGCGACTGAAGCCTACTGCTAAGAATGAGCTTCTATAATTCAATAGAATAGTTGTGAGACTACATTCTGAATATTATTTTTTTTAATGTAAATTAAGAAATAAATAAGTATTAAAAATTAAATCGTTGTCTACACGTTGAGCGTATTATTCACGCCACACTTAGTGGTCGCGGTCGTGTCGTTATCTTCAATTCTAAAGACCTTCTTTAAGAGTTCAGGTGTACGCGTGATCGTCCTTTTATTTGATGGAAGATAATTCGAATTGATAATCTTGTCAAGTCATCTAATAATGGTAATCTGGTTGATATATCAATAACAAGGTCCGATTACAAATAAGATTTAATGCTATATTGTTCAATAACATACTTAAATTTCTTCTTATATTATACCAGCTTACCCGGTAGATTTATTTATTAGGCTTACAGAAAATCCAACACGCACACAAGGTTAAATATATGATCTTGTTCTACCTGTTTCGGTATGTTACGCGATGAGTTTCACTCAGAATTTACTTCTGGCATTTTACAGTATTAATATATTGGGTCTAGATTTTGGCACTGAAACAACATATATTATGAATATGATGACTCATTTATGTCAATTACTAAATAATGTGCTAATAACTTGACTACAGCGCCAATCATCGGATACATAGTTATATGCTATAGCATAGGTCTGTATCCGAACAACCGTTTGCCAATCGAAAGAGACGACTGCTTGAACTGTTAATAACTATAAAAATAGACGAAATCATCTCGTATTCCCCTCTTTCCTCATCTAAAACTAGACATATTTAAAAAATAAAATAAAATTTATTAGAATAAAAATAATTTAATTTAATAAAATTTAATTTTATTTTATATTTAATATTTTTATACTTATTTTTAGTTAATATTTAATATTTTTAAGAATAACCTAAGAAAGATTGTGACTATGTCTTTATATATTTGTCTATTTATGTTTATTAAATTTATTTTGGATATCTGATATAACGATATAACTTTGTAACTAATTTTAGTAATTTTAAACGCTTCCTAGTTTTTAATAAAAATGATTACTTTTTTGAGAAACAATTTAAAACATGAGAGAAGTAGATATTAATTGTATCGTTAAAAAACTACACTTATTTCATTATACAGGGAATAAACAATAGAATTCGTTTACATAGAAAAAAAATTGAAATATGACACCGATACTATACCAATAATGTTCTCTTCAAATGCAAACATAAAAGAAAATATAACTTGCATCCCCGAAAAACATTTCAAGGGCATGTGAAGACGCGCGAAACTCACTAAGAAATCAGAGGAATCTGCTGAACAAGGAAGAACGCGCATGCGATCCATTCTTTCATTAATTAAAAAAAAATATAGAGTAAGGATGACAATCGATCACACAGCTCACCTGACGGTAAGCGGATGCTGTGGCCCATAGACATCTATTCTCAAATAAGAATCAATATGCAGATGCGTTGTCACTGAGGACTAAGATGGAATGACGAGGCATTCCATCTCATCCAGTAAAAAGGGTACCCCTTTTCTCTACATTGATTGGTATGGTATTCTGTGAGAGCGCGATCCTTCCCCGATCTAGCCGATCTATTCGTGCTACAATTATAATATAGCTGCAACATTGCTCTACCGCGTAAAAATTAAAGCCTCCCAATAGTTCCATACTGAACCACGGTCTCCGCCACCGTTCCTCTGTCACTTCTTACGACTTTCACGTGTTGAGTCGTTTTCTTACAACTACTACACCGCGGGCGGTAATTTACTATAAATGCAAGTTAAAATTTCTACTGTAACCAAACTGCCATTAAAAAGTTACGCTCGCCCAGTCTCTACTACTGTCTATCCTTGACTACGCTGATAGTTCCTATATTGAGGAGCAGCTTAATAAGCTTGAGCGCATTCAAAATTTATGCATTAGATTTATATTTGGGCTTCGCAAATACGATCATATCTCCGAATTTCGCAAACAGCTCAAATGGCTCCTGATCCGCCTTCGCAGGAATACTCACATTCTTTCCGCGTTGTATAGCGTGCTGTTTAATCGTTCCACTCCTCTTTATTTAAAAACCGTTTACAGTATCTTTTTCTTACAAAACATGTAAACAGAACTGACACTATCCCATTGAAGCACGTGCGTGTGGAATGTTACAGTTTAAAATTCAACGAATAACGTGCAATAGTTTTTAGAAAGTAATATAGACTGCTATAGCAACTTGACAGGCAGAGAATTACGACAGGCATTAATACGCCCATTGTTACTTTAGTCAGGCCTCTGTCACTCTACTTGCTCTTGCTACCTGTCTGAAATAATTACCGACAATCGCGCAGGACCTTAGGTTGCTCATTGCTTACAAACAGTCTACCTAAACAAAAATGCTATTATGCTGTTTATTTCTGAATATGTGCACAGTAAAGAATAAATTGATTGAGAAAATATGTATCCGTAACGAGTATGTGCTAAAATCGAGACAGAAATAAATATTTTATTTCGCCGTAGGTATAACGACGTCGTCATATTATACATCATATTTCCCATTTTAAACGTTACCAGACGTTGGCGAACGTGACGAATAGGGATTGCACTCAGCATTTGGCGTGGCGAACCACAGCCGACGTTTTCGAATGAATGCCTGTGGTAGCCCACGTCGCCATTCCCCACCTAATACCAGACGTCTTGGACCTTTGACGCTACTTTTCAGGTGTTTTACGTATGGCGCATATGCTATGCGATCTATCTGACATTTCCAATAACACAGGCACACAGGCAGTATTTGTGCCACGAGGGCACTCAAATACTTTTAAATAGAATGACGTCACTTAGCTAACCATGCAATGTCATCCAAACTAAACATATACGAGTATAGAAAATTGCAGATCAATCGGTTGAGGATAACTGCTTTAATATTCAGTTGCATGATTTGACCCTAACAAACAAACATTGCAAGTTTAATAAAATTTATAAAATACCTACTGCAAATTTTCATATCTCCAAAATGACAATTAATTTGAATTTGGAGTTTTAAGTCGAATGCAAAATATCAATCTTCGAGGTATAGAAGTAGCCAGTATAGAACCAAACAAACGTAAATAGGTCAATATCTATTTACGGGATGAATACGATAATAAAATCTTTCCAAATTAAAAAAGATAATGATGATGTAATATAAAATAAATACATGCTTATTCAAAAAACTGAAAATCGTTTCATCTTAAGGATGTTGCTCGGTTAATGGCGCACAGCAGATGACGTCATGTATTAATTTGCTATTGTAACCATGAAACAATGACTAGACAGATTTTAAAATTATTTAATGTTGTGCAATAACAACGTCACATTTAAACCTCATCCTCATCAGCCCGTAATCAGTCCACAGCTGGGCAGGTCCCTCGCAGTAGCTAACATTTGTTTGGCAGCATTGTGAATTGACATCTCGCACGTTTTCCAACCTTTTATTTGCCAAATCTTGGATTTTACATATGGTATAAATATAAGATGTTTATATTTGTTTTAATCTCAAGCAATTTATAGTATACTAGCTGAAAGCTTATATACTATATATAGCTTGTCAGGCAGAAAAACGTCTGCCTGACAAGCTTTCAAGCTTTTCGACGACAATTTATCATGTCCTATTAAAAATCCTTAATTTTGCAAAAAAACATTGTGGGTCACTCATGTGCAAAAAACTATCCCTATCTCTTAAGTTGGGCCAAAATGCACACGGTGTGCAAATTTAATTAATTATATATATATATATATATATATTAAGATATGTTAGCGAAACGTAAAAATAGACGCTACTGTAACACTAGTTTCGAAAATATTAATGAGGTCACTTGTACGACATTAGGTTATTTTAAAATAAGTCAGACGCTGGTGTCGTCATCTCATACCTAACAAAACCTACGTTGCACCAATAATCTTCAACCGCACCAGGTTAGACTATGAGTAGGCATTTTGATATTATATTAAATAAGATTCTGTGAAGGCTCCACTCAAATATTATTTCCTGACGTTGAAAATAAGACGTGATGATTGTCTACAAAGTGATTTACACTAGACGGCTCAGTAATGATAAACAAAAATAAAAAGACACCATTATACGATATTTCGAAATTTTCCAATAATACTTTTTCATAAATTAGTGATGAATCAAACCCAGAGAGTAATTTAATATACTCGTGTTGGGATGTTTCTCCTAAACATTATGCGGAGATACATCGGGCCACGGCTTCGGATCTTGCATTGAACAACAATTTGTAGTCAGTTCACTATTAAACAGTGTCAGTACATCCGGAGGCGTACTTATTATTTTGCTTTCATTTTATTATTTTTACTGTGCTTGTTAAATAAATGTTTTTCTATTTTCAGAATAAAATAGAATACTATTTTAATAATAAAATACGAACATAAATGATAAACACAAGTTAGATAGTAAAGAACCTTTCACTACGGCCCTACGTTTTACAATGCCGAATTCTCCCTACCTATGATACAGAATAAAAAATAGTTAATACTATTATTTATTCTATATACAGAATATTTATATACAGAAGACTGCATCTTTTCCCTTCCCTACGTCACGGCGGACTTTCCGTGGTTACTAAGGGCTGTCAATAAAAAACAAAAATACGATCCCTAAATGAAATGTTATGTTAATAATAAATAGTTATATGTTAATAAAATTTCAGTATTTTGTGTTTATTATATCATAAAATATTTTAATTACAAAAGGCAAGTATAGGTATGTAAGTAGGTATTTTTTATAGGAGAGGGGGCAAACGAGCATACGGTTCAACTGATGTTAAGTGACTACCGCCGTCCATGAACAACTGCAAGACCAGGGGAATTGCAGGTGCGTTGCCGGCCTTTTAGAAAGGAGTAAGCTCTTTTCTTGAAGTCCCTAGGTCGTATCAAAAAATTTGGATAGTGAAGTAAATTCGGTTTAAAATATTTTATATATTAGTTATTTATACGTTATTTTTTGCATATTATATTATATATATTTATATTGCACCACGCATTAATTGTTTTATTCCTTTACACCTTTGGTTGCCTGGAAGAGATCACTATGTAGCGATAAGGCCGCCAAATAATTGTACATGTAATCTGCTTTTTGTTTTTATTATTTTTAAATTTGTTCGTGGTGTACAATAAATGTATACATACTCATTCATTCATTCATAAATTTCAACTAAGTTTTGTAATTAAGTACTTAGGTATTACTTCTGTATTTAAATTACTAATTAATTTTTTGCTATAAGTACATCCCTAATTTACCTTTCATAACTTCCAACTAAAATCAGTAAGTTAAAGAATGATGATATCTGAAACCCTTTGTAGGTCATATAGCATATATCCTCCATCCATAATGACGTTTTGCCATAATTTATCAAATAAGCTTATACGTAACATATTTTTTTAATTAAGACATTAAAACTTTTTCAACTATTTTATCCTACAATTGATTATACTAAGCACTCAACAAAAACTATTTCAACTAGTATTTACAAAAAACTATCTACGTAAACATCAGTAAGAAACTTCAGTCTTCACCTACTCAGTAAGAAACTCAGAAAAACAATCGCCTACAACGCGAGCCCTAACTGCGTATGCGACCCGGTCCGTCTCGCGATTATAGGTAATTATTTCACGCAGGTAGCAAAAGTGACAGAGGCCTGACGTAAGTAGCAGGAGTGACAAAGGCCTGACGCAGTTAGCAAGTGACAAAGGCCTGTCTTTGATATCGCGGCGGCGCCTTTGATGTCGCGGCGGCGCCTTTTACAAAATGTGGCATGTGCAGAGGCGGCAAGACGCAACGGCGACCATATCTAAGCATCAACCGCAGGAAAACTTTGGAATTTTAAAATGAAACACCGTAATGAAAGGTTGTTTTTGTTAATTCTACTATGAATACAGAAAAATTTTTTTCGTCCTTGTGAGGACAGTGAAGTGCCTCAAGATGAAATTTTGAGAGAATCGATAACAAAAATACTATTTTAGTATGGATTCAAAACGTGGTGACTGGATGCCTTATTTGGCGTTACGTTGGGGGCCTATACACAAGAGGCAATGATTTCGAGTGATGAAGAATAGTGTCTATTTTACTTTTGTTTATGTTTACCTACCTACTCATATTTTTCATTTAAATTCTTTTACCTATTTAACTTGTGTTTATATTATTTATATTCATATTTTATTACAATACTTTAGGAATAAAATAGTATTCCATTTTAATCTTAGAATAGACATTTATTCTACAAACACAGTAAAAATAATAAAAGCAAAATTTTATATTTTGCTTTTATTATATTATTTTTGAGTAGTACACACAGTTTAGTAGTTAGTTAGTTTAGTTTAGTGTAGTAGTTTTAAGTAGTAACAGTAAAAAATAATATAATAAAAGCAAAATACAAAGTGCGCTTCCGAATGTACCGACACTATACCAATATTTCTTTTCTTTAAAAAACGTTACCCCTACACTAGGATTTTCTCCTGTATCGTGGGGGCAGTTTACAAACATAAATTGCACAAGGACAAGCATCCAGACCCGGAACAATCATTTGTAGGTAATACAAATATTTGTTCCGTGCGGGGCTCGAACCCGCTACCTCCAGCGCAGCCACTCATTGTTAAGCCACCGCGCCACGGAGTCGTCAATAGTTATTTCTGATCTGAATGTCTAGCGTAGTGGAATTGATCTATGTACGATATTGGTACAGGACCCACACAATAAGTTATAGGGTTTCAGGGTAACGCTGTTAATAAAATGTATAGAAGGCCTTATGATGACGTTAATGGTTCCTGGGTTCGTATCCGGAAACGAATGGTCACTAAATGGTTAAGGGTGACTAGGTCACCTTTCGTATCCCGAGAGAAGGAACTTCAAAATGGTGCGGCGGTAAGGTCCCCGGGTTCGATTCCGGGAATATTAACCTCGAAAATTTGATGCGAGATTAACTATAGGTGGACTGTACTTGCGTGGTTCTCTATAACCAAAACAAGATAGCTGATGTGGCACGTGGCATGGTTTGGACAATGCACTTGCTATGGCCTAATTTATTATATCTAGCCGGTACATTTACACGGAAACCTAATATGAGCTGCCAGTGAAAAAAGGACACAACAAAGACAAACAAAGAACAGTTCATTTAAATACGAGAGGAAAGCACTTACCGGGGTGGGTTTCTGACTGCCTTTTGGTCTCCGGCCTCGAGGGCGATAACCCTGTGTTACGACTGCATTGTAAGAGATCGAGCGGCGGCAGCAGAACGTCATTTTATCTTCTCGGCCGTCTCCACTTCCATCTAGGCGGGGCGCGTTTTCTCCTTGGAGGCAAAAATGACGCCATATATTGTAGCCTCCCCCTCCCCTCAGTGCGTGCGAAAAGGAATACGGATGGGATGGGAGAAAGTACTGGCACTAATAAAGAGTCAAGGAACTAGCCTCTTGCCCCTTTCGGTTTACCTCCTTGTTTTTCTCACAATTTCAGCATTATCCATTAATTATGTACGACTATTTCCGAAACTGTGATGAACGTAATTGTATCTATTTTTTTGTTCCGTTTTCATACAAGAAACCCTTCCAGAGATTTTTACCGTTTTAGATAAAAATTTGGAGTATTTATATTGATGTATATAAATTAAATTTAAGTAAGTATGGAGTGTAGAAGTAAGTAAAAGACAAGAAGTCACTAAGGCCGTAGTAAATCTCGCTCTTTGATCAGGGAGAGGTATGTTAAAATCTTATATCATTTTTGTTTTTATAAGTTAACGTTAACTTAAAAGTATGTTCAGCACGTCAAAATTGCGTTCAAGAAAACCGTGTGAAAGACCTCTTGAAGCAGGAGACAACGCATCTTATAGACAGGAATGGAAACTACTTCGAAAAATCAATTAAGTACGCCTTAAATCGTTTTCGATTTAAGGTGTAAGTGACATCTTTTTTTTTTTGTATCTTTGATTCGTTTTTTATTTCCTTAAAAACGCTTAACTAATTTTTCTTTCCTAATAAAACTAAAAAATACAAAGTAAAACTTACCCTAGACATGCAGTTAATCATTTTTAGGTTGTATCTGAATTATCTTTTTGGAATTTCTCATTTCTAACATGCATTATTGTTATCTGAAAATAAATTAAAAAGATATAAGACACACTGGCTGCCAGCAGGAACAAATCAAATATAAAAGCATACTCGTACATAAAAATCAATGCAGATTACATGCGTTAGATCAGGTCGTCTGCCAATCAAGATTTTGTCGCCTAATTCAGCAGCACTGACCACAACCAAAAAGGAAGTAATTTGCGAGGACCCTTTTATCCCATTAATGTAAGTAATATAGAGTATATTACGGTACAATTGGAAAATTGTGTTCTAAAAACCGTTAGCATACAAAATAAACGTTCGATCAAATATTACTAATGCACTTTTTGTTATGTTATGCGATACCTTCGTGACTTGTGAAGCGATTTTGTTGATTCATTGATGATTTCCTCCGCGTGGATTTTATTACGATTGGATTTCAGGGGTTTTTAATTTTTTTGGCGCGGAACTCTAATTCTTTTTCTAATATAAAAGTAGCCTAAGTTACTCCCTTTAACATCAACTATCTGCCGGTGAAAGTCCTGTCAAAATCGGAACAGCCGTTTCAGAGATTAGCCGGAACAAACACACAGACAAAAATTTTAAAAATGTTTAGTTGTTAATTTGACGTTACAAACAAACACTTGAATTTTATTTATTTGTATAGATATAGATAAAATTCTTGGATAATCCCACAAAAATTCCACCCCTCAAGCGCTGTCCTATTGCCATCGCTCGCACGATGACGCGATGCGATTTCATCGTCCGATGAATCCGCACGCGCGATTACTTCAGTCGCATCGCATGACCGCACGGCGTTCAATAAGACATTTCGCCGATATGAGTATGTTAAGAGGATAGAGTAAGTCAGCTCAAATTCTAATTTCGCCCCCACTTCCCCGCGGGTCGTTTGCTTTGTACCGACATGTTTGTAATCACTAATACTGTAAGTAGATAGGTGTTAGATACTTATTTCATTAGGTTTATCATATTTATGCCTGTTTCCTAACGCCAACCCAGTCGCTTCTTATTTTTATAACGGTTATTTCCCATTTTAATTTTACGTCGTCCTGTTGCGTTATGTGTATTCTCATCGTAAGCGACACAACTTCTCCCTTCAAAAGCCGGAGCAATACTAACGGGGCGACAGGAATCAAGCTTACGCGCCGATAGTTTAGGTAATTTCTTTTTACAGTGAAAATAGTGGTATTTTAAAAAAAGTAAATAACATAAGCACTGCTTTATAGTTAGTTAGTATGCAAAGTATCATGATCTTATTTAAAGTATTTTATGAATAACAGCGGTTTATTGTTTAGTTTGGAGGTAACTTTGGATTTTTTTTCTATCGAGAAAATTTTACGTAATCGTGTTTTCGTCTAACATAATCCTTAACATTAATCCTCAACTTTACCATATATTTATTTCAAAATTAATGCTGCAATACTTTCGGCATAACGGAGGATCTTGCTAAGCCATTTGAGATTATATTTCCCCTTAACGCACGGTCGCACGATCATTTTCGTCGGACGCAACGCGTTAACACCATCGATTTTAAAGTACCTATAAATGTTGAATATACCCACAACTTTGATTTATATGTTCTATAATTATTCAACAGTGCACTATTTTAACTTATAATAGCGGTGAATACTACTAGAAAATCGATTTCAGTTCGATTTTAGGTTATTGTTAGATTCATATTTTATTTGTTAATTTCTCAGGACTCCTTTTAGATACAGTAAAACAAATAATACTATATAATCTATAGGTTATAAGTAATAAATCAAAATGCATTTCATTAAGAATCCTTAAAATTTGTGGTGGGTCCATTCTACATACAAAAAGAAATTGTCTCCTTTAGAGAAAAAATTCCACCCCTGAGACTAAAAAAAAATTGGGGATAAAGTTTTTAGTATAGTATAGTAGATTTTTTAGTTTTTGTACAGTAGATTAAAGACACGTCCAACGTTGGACGTGTCTTTAATCTACTATACACTTAGCCAAGCGCCGACTTCAAAAGCTATTATGTGGAAATTATTTTATTACTTTTAGTTCTTTGAAGCCCACTTTTATTTTTTATTAAAAGTTTGATTTTCGGCCTTTTCTTTACTGATGCAACGGGCGTGTCATAACGGAAGCAGAAACCGAAACGGATGCAGAAGCGGAAGTGTAAATACTATGTAAAAAGTACAATTTATGACAAATATATTTTTATTAAATAAACATTTCAAATTAAGTAGCGATAAGTTATACTTTATGACCTAGAGATATGTTTCGGTGTTATTCTTGTATAAGAATAGCTTTCCTAAATAATTGCTCACTAGTGACGCTGCTTGGAAGAACTGTTAAATATTAGCGAACTAACGGCAAAAGATTACGATATTTGTGTGCATTGTTGTGCTTACTCCTGAAGTTGGATTACGGCTATAAAAGAGATTGTCACTCTTGTTACTGGTGCAACATGGATTCTAACATTTGTAATGATGAATTCATCATTGATTATGTAGGTTAGACTTCATTCTCAATTTGAAGTCGGCCATCATCAAAGTTCCGATCAAATTTCCGTTATAAATGTTGCGAAAACAGAAGCCGAAAAGTATGTTAAAGCGTGCGGAACTTCTGCAGTTGCGGATGCATCACTACTTTTCTTAATGCACTGTGTCCACTTGCATTAATAGCTAGAGGAATTATCAATATTCACCATACAGGCAGTGCTGTGATTTGCTCAGAACCGATATTATTAATGATGCTCGCAATCATCTGCCAGTAAAATAACCGAAGCCTTATTTCAAATTGCTATACGAAAAGGATTCTTAAAAAAGTCCGATTGAATTGAATTCTTAAAAAATCTATTGTTTAGCACCACAAACAGAAGTAATAGCAAAGTTCTCCATTCAATTCCATTTCCAAAAGAAGTTAAAATCCATGCAATATACAAAATATGAGTGAAATTAAATATTAAAACCTACAAAGACTGATATTGGTTTTTAAATGTTACTGGTTTAGAAATAATTTTTAGAAAATTGTTTTCTATATGAATATGAATACTATACTAAACCGCCAAACAATACAAATTGAAGCAAAAGTTGTATTTATAGTTATTTAAATTTATCTAAACATATAATTATGTCTGCAAAAAAAAATCGTGTCTGTATGTAATTCTGAAATTTCCTGTAAAAGTTAAGCCCATTGGACTAAATAAAGGATTACCGAAGCCAAATTACTGGATTATGACAAATGAGCACACAGTCCACACACCAACAACAGTAAGTGGATGCTGTGGCCCATAGACATCTACATCTATTCTCGATTACAAATCATAATGCAGATGCTTTGTCGCCTGTGAGGACTAAGATGAAATGCCTTGTTTCCATTAAAAAGGGTCTCCGGTTGTCTTCACTTACTATACGAAACATTGTAACATTAAGCTGGTATTCTGTGAGAGTGTGGTCCTTCCCCGGTCGAGCTGACCCATTCCAACTACAACTATACCACTAATATAGCTGCAGCATGGCTCTACCATGTGAAAAAGCAAAAAAAATGTTTGTGGACATGTGAAAAACACTGATACACTTTGGAGCATTGTGGTGGACTCTTGAAAACAATATAGATAACTGTGCATAATCATGAGACTATATTAGCTGCTACTTTCCTTTTTTACTATTAAAGTGACTTATTATAAACCAGTATGTCATTCATTAAAATAATTTTCAGATATAATAAGATTTTTATGACAGACTTGGTCTTTCATAGCTCTCGTGAGTTTATATAAATAAACAAACTCTTGTGAAAAAGCGCTTTGTAAAATTGTCTTGGGCCTTACGGGGCTAAATATACAACCAACCTCATCACAACTTTATTTATAGAGGCATTTTTATAAATTTACTAAAATATGAACACCTGCAAAATTTTTTAACATTTTGTACATTTTTTGATAACATCTGGTGGATAAGTATTTTGATGTGGCTATGGATTTAATTTTCGCCTTTTGATGTTTTTGTTATCCCCTGACTAATGTCATGTGTCGGTATTATGCACTCCCACTCGTAATTAAAATGTACATTAAGTAATTTATGTGAGAAAAGCCTAAGGAAAAACTATTAAGTCTTGTTATTAGACTAATTCTTTTTTCAACCACAGTATACTGAATCTATCCATGACAATGAGAAATGTATTTAGCTTTTAAGAGCCTTCAAGCCATTACTTATATTAATAATAAATTATATTTTAAATTTAATAAAAAATTTACATAACCAGCATATATGTATAATACTAGTTATACAGATTTAAGTGCGGTTGAATATTAACATGATTTACTGTCTTCATTACCTTTTTAGTTTTTTAATCAATGTGTATTAATATTTTTATTACATTTAAATTTATGTATTTATATAGATATTTTTATTAATTGAATTACTTAACTGTCTAAAGTAGGCATAAAATCGCAATGAGGGACACACTGATCAACGGAAGGCCGAGTTGTTAACATATTGTACAGTTTTCGATAATATATGGTGTGTAAGTAATTTACTGTGGCTATACTTCCACAAAAGTCAAATCCACACCCTAATTTATTCTGGTTATAGAATTTGTTAGTAGGATAAAGAAACAGTCATTCGTACAGCAACATACATAAAGTATAGATGCATAGTGTTGAATCTATGTAAGTGCCACTATAATAGTGAAGTGTTCACTGCAGTTGTGATAAAGTGTCTTGGTGTGTGATGAGCTGATAAGTGACTATATGTCATGAAGACTAACGCCACATAAAATATACAATTGTATTAAGAACAAGTGTTTAATTTTGTGTACATTTATTTCATTCCTGTCTGATAGTTCGTCTAATATTTAAAATGGGTAAGGTTTACAATTACGTTACTTGAATTTGAGGATTCTGTTACTGTAGTGGGGTCAAGGGGGTTTATTTGAAGCACTCCCATGCGATTTTTGCTAGCCGGAGCAGTGTCGAAGTATTTTAAATAATTTTTAAAATTATTTGTAAATGACTAATTAATTTAATAATCTCACGTTTTTGGCGTTACATGAGTCAATATCATATTGATATATAGTAGTGATGCCACGAATATTCGGCAACTATTCGGTATTCGGCCTATTCGGCCACTTTTTTGCTATTCGGTATTCGGCCGAATAGTACGTACTATTCAGCCGAATATCGAATAGCAAATCATGTAAAAAAAGACACGTTGTTTTACACAAAATTATGTATTTATTTCCAAATTACAACATTTTAGTAGTTAAAATGAATCAGTGGTAAGTTGTGATGGATAAAAACGAGCTTTTCAGCATTTTTTGGTAGCAAACGATTGCGCTTTTCATCGTAAACGTTACCAGCCTCAGAAAATAACCTCTCACTATAAACGCTAGTTCCAGGCGAAGAAAGATAAACTTTTGCAAATTCGAAAGGTTCGGGTATTGTTTTTCGTTTGCTGACCACCACTTATAAGGATCGCCTTCACCTTCCAATCTAGGCGAACTGTTTTCATATAAAAATCCAACTCGTTTGCCACAGAATGGTTCTCCACGTTCTCTCCATCATTAGCATTTCCCATATTATCTGCAGCGACTTCTTCAAAGCAGTTCCAGAAACTGTTGTGTGTTTCAACTTCAACAGTCCTATCATTTTCATTCAAGTTTCTTTTCTTATGCGCTGTAGAAGAATCGTCATCGGTACTACTTGGTTCATCACAAACTTTTTTTAGAGCTTCTAGAAGAATGTTTTGTCTTGCTCTTTCTGCTTGAACCAATCCTAGAAAACTCGTTTTAAAGCGAGGATCCAGAAAAGTAGCAACGAGATATTTGTTTTTATCATCGAAGCTGAATCGCCTTTCTAGCTCGGCCTGCAGTGAAGATCTCATCGTGACTAAGTTAGGTACTTTCTCAGCTGTCTCTGCTTGTCCCAGATATTTTAATAAAGTTACTGCATGTGGAATCACTTCAGAGATGCAGGAGATACCTGAGCTAGTTATTTTTGTTATTTCTTCGAATGGTTTGAGGAGTTTGATACATTGTTCCAATAGTTCCCATTGAGCATGTGTCATATTTATTAAAGTTTCATGTTCTGTTATGTGCAAGGAGACAGCTCGCTTTTGTTCTAATAGTCGCTCCATTAAATAGTATGTAGAATTCCAGCATGTGCTCACATCTTGTACTAGATGGTGGTTTGGCAAGTTAAGTTCTTGTTGAATAGATTTAAGTTTCTGCTCTGCTAAGCCAGAATGATTAAAATGGGTAGCAATTCGTCTCGCAGCAACTATCATCTGTTGTACTTCTGGTTGAAATTGTAGCGAATGATCTATAGCTCGTTGTAGTGAATGAATAAAGCACCTGCCTGAATCATATCCTGCATCTCGCACACCTTTTATCATATTAGAGCCACTATCATGGACAAGTAAATGGAGCTTGGATTGAGGAATATTCCATCTTTCTGTAATAGCATTGAGGTCTTTCGCAATATTGATACCAGAATGTGAGCCGGGAAATGATTTCATAGCTAAAACGCCATGTTCCAGAATGAACTTTGGAGATATCCAAAAGCTCTCGTTATTGTGCTGGCATGTCCATATATCAGATGTCACTGATAATGCTGCCGCCTGTGAAATACTGGCTTCTATTTTAGCACAAATTGTGTTGTATATATCCGGAACAATTTTCTCGGTCATGTAAGTGCGACCAGGTACTTTATAATGGGGCAAAGCGTTTGCCATAAGTCTCTGAAATCCAACTTGTTCCACAAGTGAGAATGGTTCGTTGTCCAAAGCAATCATTTCGCCAATCAAGTAATGATATTTTATTGATTTCGGATCATTAATGTCCCAGAGCAATTTCCTTTCTGATGTTTTCTTCAGGGTGAGCTGCCGTTCTTTTGATCTGGACGTTCCAGGTTCTGCTGGCATCTTGGCATCGGTAGAAGTAGAAGTACCGCTCATGTTGCTGCCACTTGTCGTTGGAACATTAATTAAAACAGCATAATGGTCAGCATGTTTGGTTTTAAGATGGTTTTTTAAAGAAGCTGTAAATAAAAAAACTGAAATTAATTATAATTAAATAAGTTATTTTATTTCCCTTATCTATCTTATAGAAAATCAAATAAATATAGGTATATAAAAAATTTCTTATAAAACTTTATTCCGAAACACTTAGGGCAAATCGAATCGATAATCGATTCGTTTTGCCGATTTAATCGATCTCCTTTCTTTTGTAAGTAGGTATCTACAAATAGGTACAGTACAACAACAAGGTAAGTAGGTACGTAGTTTTAGACATAACCAGTTGGCAAACAAGAAACAACCACCTACCTAAGTACCTACGTAAACGTAAGTTTACATTTAATAGTTTCGAAATAGTTTTATTCACTTGACGTGAATAAAACTATTTCGAAACTATTAAATTAACCTAACGTTTTACTTACTTGCTTTCTTTCCTTCTCCGCCTCTTGAGATCTTGATGCTACATAACAAACACTGGGCCAGTTTATTATTTTCACTACAAGTCTCATAATATTCCCATATGGGCGATTTTTTATTAACTGGTGTCATTTTTTAAGCCTTTTGACGAAAAATCAATTGAAAATGAACTAAGGAACAAACTTCTTAGCAAAATAAAAGTTCCACTTTACGTATTATTTATATAACAACAAAGCGCTCCTTGACGGGATTTACTCGCAATTGAAACAAATACAAACAATGTTTGCTTCCACCCCGCCCCGCGCGCGCCGTCGTTGTCGTCGAGAAAAACAGATTGTGACTTGTCTTTATCTTATTCCAGCTAACGCGCCCCCACCAAGCATGTACTTCGCGGGAATATTCGGCGGCCGAATATTCGGCGGTCGAATATTCGGCGCTTCGGCCGACAGCGTTGCCGAATATTCGGTATTTGGTATTTGGCCAATTCACTATTCGTGGCATCTCTAATATATTGTACTGAATCGATCAAGTGAATCGACATTTCACCGAATTTTCGAAATCGAATCTTTTTCTGTTTTATTAAGGACTATGGAAAATTAGTTGAATGTACTCCAACTCATAAAGAATGACAGTTTTTCAATTCAATCATTCAATGTTATCTGTACTTTATTGTACATAATATATCTTCTTGTATTGTAAATATAAACTCTTAACACAAATGAAAAAAAAAGATTGATTTTTGGGAAATTGATCCTTAAGACTTCGATTTTTTGTGAATTGTTTCATCCAATTTCAATTCGAATTGATTTAAAAATGTGTAAAATTAATTGCTAGGCTGGCCATTTTGTTGACAGTCAGTCAGTCACAACACTTTACCTCATGCCATTGGTTCTGAGTTTCAGAATTGTGGTGAATAGTGGAATATTTGTGGCTGTTGAATACTGCTAAATATTGCAAAGATCCTTTCTTACAAATTGTGGCAGCCATAAATTATGTCTTTAAATTAAAGTAATTATAAAAGTTAATTTTGGTGTTATATTGAGTGCAATGGCGAGCAAAGCAAGCCTGGGACGTGGGGCATTCCAACTCGGACAGGTTAGGTTAGAAGGGGATGACCATCCCCTTTGTGGTTATTATTTATAAACCACTCAGAAGTAGGAGTCCCACGAAGCGGGGCTCCGTCGACAGGGCTTCCCTTGACTGAACCACGTTAAGTGGCGTGAGGCTTCCATCCCCCAACTCTCTCTCCCCATTAATGAGGTCAAAATTGTCATAAAAATTACGAAACATATTCTCAAACTGAGATTTTTAAAATTTATAAAAAAATGAGCATGTTCAGTAGGGAGGGGACGTAGGGGGTGACTCTACATCTCCTCCACTGCCCCCACACCACCACTACACTACTAACTTTTTAAGTGTAATTTCATAAGAACAAAGTTACAACATATAAACAGCCCACAGCTGGGCCCAGGCTTCAGGCTTCCTATCATTTTGAATAATGGTATATACAAAAAATTTAAAACTGTAGAGCGTATTCCGTTTAAATTAGAAATTTACCCAAATAAACGAAAAACTTATAACTTACATAGGTAAACAAATAATTCCAGACATCCTAACACCTGTCACTATTTATTTATCATCGAGAAAATAGCTTCTCTTATTACATTTTCGTAGTTGTAGTTACATTTTATTCATAAAACGCCCACCAAACATACTTTCAAGACCGCCCAAATTCACGATTTCAAGTTCAAAACTTCGGTGACATTTAATTGTTTTTGTCATTTCAATGAATTTCTTATGATTTTTTTATTAACTGGCTTTACAGCTCTGGGTTCTAGCCCTTCTGAGCCTATCATTTCTTTCGGAATCTTTATTTTTATAGTTTTTTTTTCTTCACAATATGCGTATGCGTCACATTGCGAAGACCTAGGGAGATTTTGACGATAGCTCAACCCAGCGAACAGTTGATGACGACAGCCATTCAAGTTCATGAGGCGCCCAAGAGACCAAAATAACTTGAAGATATCGACATTAAAGCACTTGTTTCGTCGTTTTCTCTAATAGTTCACTTCAAACCATTATTTAAGCGACAATCCGTCTACGGCCAAGTTCCCACCAAAACTCCGAATTTCTTATGAATTTGTCATTTGAGCACAGATAGATAATTGTTGTTGTTACGATTCGCTACTTTAGATACACAAAGGTTACACTATACAGCCTTATCTGATGTGTATTTTATTCATAGACTTTGAATATGCTGGCGTAATTTTAATCACTAAATTTTTCACAATAGGCGTCACATTGCAATTTTTACGTGGTAGAGCCATGCTGCAGTTATATTAGTAGTATAGTTGTAGCACGAATGGGTCGGCTCGACCGGAGAAGGACCACGCTCTCACAGAATACCAGCGTGAAATAGTAGCTTAATGCTGCTGTATTTCGTATGGTGAGTGTAGAGAACCGGAGACCCTTTTTACTGGAAATGAGGCATTCCATCTCAGTCCTCACGGGTGACAACGCATCTGCATTTTGATTTGTAATGGAAGATAGATGTAGATGTCTATGGGCCGCAGCAACCACTTACCATCAGACTGTGTGCTCGTTTGTCAGCCTATTCAATAAAAAAAATATATTTTCAGAAATTTTGGCGACACATTTCCAAAAATTTCCGCAGACAATTTAATAAAGATTGTATCACAAGCCACCCAAGCGGATCTAGCAAATTATAATATCATCATCGAAGCACTTTTTTCAATGTTTTTACTAGTTAACAACTATCCGCCGACTGTTTGGTGTAATAGATGCCCATATATTTAAAAAATATTTTGACGCAGTATAAATGCAGCTAGTATGTATTAATTTCTTAGAAATTAATGACATGCTTACCATGGTGGTGGGACCCCATTTTTGCCTAGGAGTCGATCTAGGTGTATCTATGCTCATGGACTCCTCCCTCCACTTCTTACCAATTTCTGCCGTCAAATAGCAGTGCGTGTACTGCTGTGTTCCAGTCTGAGGGTCCCATATAAATTTGATCAAGATCGGACCTTTTGAGTTGTTCTTAATAATGCGTATTTAATTGACTTCGAATGCAATGATGATGTTCTCATTTTATTTACATTGAAGTTGGTTGTAAATTTTGTTCTTTAATCACACATGAGTAAACATTAGAAGCAAAGTCATTATTTGTAGGCCATACATTTTTTAAATTGTTATATAAGTCTAAATGATACTTATATATTTACTTATATAGCTCCCTCCACTTGACCGCATCCAGCGCAGAGCGGCTCGAATCGTCGACGACCGAGTGCTTACCGATCCGCTCGATTCACTGGCGCTACGAAGAGATGTTGCATCTCTTTGCATTCTCTTTTGCATTTACCACGGGGAGTGCTCTGAGGAATCGTTCGGATTAATCCCAGCCGCCAAATTTCGCGAACGCACTACGCGGCAAACGTCCCGATACCATCCACACCATCTGGATACTTGGCGGTCCACCACTGTAGGTTTCAGAAGGAGTTTTCTTTCGCGTACGACCTGTGTGTGGAATAGTTTACCACCGGCGATTTTTCCGGTCCGATGCCACCTAGGGACCGTCAAGAAAAGAGCTTACTCCTTTCTAAAGGGCCGGCAACGCACCCGCAATTCCCCTGGTGTTGCGGTTGATCATGGGTGGCGGTAGTCACTTAACATAAGGTGACCCGATGCTCGTTCGCCCCCTCTTCTATAAAAAAATACAATGTCTTAACACCGAAAGGTAATAAAACAAAGTACATTGCATTTGGCCATAGAGCCTCCTTCCACCACTATCTTTGACAATCACAGCCTAAACCTGGTGGTCTTAGACTTCTCCTTACTTAAAAGAACCGATAAAATCCAATATCTTGGCATTTTGATTGATCAGACTTTAACATTTAAACCCCACTTTGAAGTTTTAGCATACCATCTGCGAAAGCTCATATTCAGAACCTTAAAACATACAGCAGATCGCTGGGTTATAATGTTAGTTTACGTCGCTTTATGTCAATCTCTAATTGAATAGTATGTAACGAGGGAATAGAGGAGGTGCCAAATCATACCTCAGAGCAACTTACAATTCTGAAAGCAGGTGCTGGTCTCCTTGTTTGTTTTCCTACAGGCCAGCTGTATAAAAATGGGATGTACTAACGGTTAGACAAACTTTAATCCTGCATATCGTGTTTAAACAACATTCTCGTTATAACCCAGATTCAACGTTATAACCCAGATCTTCTTAAGTATAAGCGCTGCAAATATATAATTATGCAAACCTCAAACTTTCAACTCAGTTCTTTCACGTAAGTTTTTCTACTTCATGGGACCCTTCCTCTATAATAAACTAAATAAAATTTGAGACATATATATTGACAAAATTCGAAAAAACTCTTAGCTACGAGTACCAAGAAACTGAAATCTTTTTTAACCCAACACTAATACTTTTACTTCTATTACAATCTCTAAAACCTCTAATAATGATACTCCAGCATCAGGATTGCTTCTGTATAATCATTAAAACACGCACACGCGCACACACGCACTCGCGCACCTGTGCAAAAGCGCACACGCGCAATCGCACTCACGCACACACGCACGCACACACGCACGCACGCAGTATCGTAATAAATTATTATTGGGATATATATATAGTTTTAAATGATAAATATACATAAATAACAATAAAATAAAATAAATACATAAAAAATACATAAATAAATAAAAGCCCAACCAGATGGAAGCCCTCGGCAGGGGAGACCAAACGGTCGAGGGTTAGGGGAAAAGGGAAAGAAACCGGTGGACAATGCGGGCGGTATCGAGGAGCACCGCCTTCTGCATTTGAGTCACGGAGTCCCAGTCGCCTCAGATGACCCGAGGGGCTGACTGGGATGAGCCCGTTTGCGGAAACGACTACAGGCATAATTTCTGTCGACATTCAACTCCACATGTCGGTCACCTCGTGAGCCAGGTCCAGATATTTTGTTCGCCTATCTGTTTCGGCTTTCACGAGGTTCTCGTCATAATTATGGAATGGTAATGTTGACCAAAAATATTCTTGATTGTGCCCGGTCCATCAGCACAAATCAGGCTTATTCGCAAGAATAGTCCTGTCCGTGATGATGGCCTGGTCCCAGTGGAGCCTAGCGCGATCATTTTTGAGCACGACTTCCGGCAAGTACTTGTAATACGGCAATTTCCTATCCACGAGACCGTATTTCAGAGCGAGCTCCTTGTGTAGAATTCCGGCTACTAGGTTGTGCCCGTGCAAGTACTCAGAGTTGGAAAGCGCCGAACAACCGGAGATGACATGCCTAAGTGACTCACCGGGATGGCGACAAGCTCGACAGATGTCGACGGTGCCATCCTTTTGGATTTATCTCCGATAGTTGTTCGTCTTAATAACCTGATTCTGTATCGCACAGACAAAATCCTCGGTTCCAAAATAATAATTATTATTATCTCTGTATTACACTTTGTATTATATGTAGCCTATCCGCGAGGGGGAGCTGGTAACCTGTAACTCAGGTTTTTGGTATAAAACCTATCATAGGCACCAGTCTATCACGACGTTAGGTCCTTACTAAATTGTTATTGTTAACTAGCTAGTAAGTTGTGAAGAGATGAACAAATTTTGTTGAAATTGAAATCTTGTTTTATGCAGGAACTGAATTCGCCAGTGGTGACCCAAGGTAGTATTAAGATAAAACAGGAAAGGAAACACACACACAAAACATCGAATTGTTGTTGGGGCTATTAACATGTCTGAGAAAGTTGTTGTAAACACAACTGCTAATCATAAATCATAATAAGGTCCTGGGTTGGTTCAAAATCAGTTATCGGGTTTTTCTATCAAGAAATTGTCAGTAGCAGCCCGGAGCCAGTAAATTGGCAGCTTTTCAATACCATGCCTCGGAAAACACGTTAAGCCTTTGGTTCAACACGAGACCACTCTCTAGTCGTGTCGGATAAGCATCTCATAGGACTATGAAAGAGTGGGAATAGGGAGTGAACATTCACCTGTGCTGCACTCATGCGCAATAATCTTGTCTTGTGTATATTACTAGTATCCATTGATAGCCACCATAACCTTCATTGTCATGAAATAAATGTCCTCTTAAAATCCATCTGGAGGACATTACATTTTCAGATGGTAGAGCCGAGCTGCATCTATGTTGTTTCATGATGTGTTGTTCTATATCCTTCATTCTAGATTCATTTTCACCATACTTCTTTTTTTATTGCACACATGCTATTTTCAGAAGAAGATTTCCGTTTGTTTTGTTCTATTTTCAAACTTTTCTTTTCTTCATTAGACTTATTGCTTTTTGTTTCTTGGTTTTCTATGTTTAACTTAGCTTTATTGTTCATGACATCCTTATGTTTTTTCGGTTCGTGATTATCAGATATTGCCTTGCCTGCCGCATCAATGCTCGATTGGAATTGGCCACCAGTTTCGAGAGAAACTTTCTTTTTTACCACAGATATTTTCGTAGTGGTTTTATTTTTGGGTCTTACTATTTTTATATACTTTTCTTTTCTTTTTCTCTGCTTTTTCTATTTTTGTAAAAATTCTCCACTCCTTCTCCGGAAATGGCTTCTCCTGCTATTACAGGCTGTTGATATTTTTTGGTGATTTTTATATTTACGTCCGACACTCCTATCTATTGCAAGAATTCCTTAAATCTTTCCACAACGGTGGCATGAATCTGACCATTTGCACAAGACGGTAAGGCTTGTGGCATAATCATTTTCGATTCGCGAGCAAGGATAAATACCGCATTTTTTTTATAGGATAGGGTGACAAACGAGCACACAGTCCACCCGTTGGTAAGTGGCTGCTGTGACGCATAGACATCTACATCTATACGCAGTATCAAAACGCAGATGCGTTGCCACCCATGAGGACTAAGATGGAATGCCTCGTTTCCAGTAAAAAGGGTATCCGATTCTCTACACTCACCATACGAAACACAGCAGCATTAAGCTACCATTTCACGCCGGTATTCTGTGAGAGCGTGGGCCCTCCCCGGTCGAGCCGACCCATTCGTGCTACAACCATACTACTAATATAACTGCAGCATGACTCTACCACATATAAAATTTATAGAATAGAATAGAATAACTTTTTTATTCAATATAGATTACAAGTAACTTTTATTGAAAGTCAATATTTTACGTTACCACTGGTTCGAAAAAAACCTCTGTCCTGTGAAGAACCAGCAAGGAACCCAGTGGGACTTTTTTATAAATTAATTTTACAATGTCAAGGGTCGCAAATTTTTTTTTGTAAACAGCTTGGAAGCGACCAACACATTCCCAGGGGCTATTATCAAACATGTATTCATTTATATCGTAATAACCCTTTTTATACAGCTTTTGTTCAATTAAATACTTAAACTTGGTAATAGAGAGACCTTATATATTTTCTGGGACTGTGTTGTAAAAGCGTATACATTGCCCCAAGAATGAATTACTGACTATGTGGAGTCGAGAAACTGGTAACTCCAGCTTTTTTTCGTAGACAGAGAAACCTATGGACTAATGATTAGCGTGGCCTTGAGTGAGAAAGGACGATAACGTAGTTTTAGGTTATACAATAATCTTTATGACTTTTAAACATATTTAGATAACATTTTAACTGTTCTAAGAACGGAACTGAACAAGATTCACCAATCTTAAGCTCACACAACACTTTTTTCTCACTTAAACCAACTTGTAAACTCCTTAGATCGCTACGAAATGTCAAAGTTGTTTAGCAAAGTGTGGTTTGCTAAATAAAAAAAAACCGGTACGGAGAAAGGGACAAACAATCACATCGCTCTGTCTCATTTCTATGCACGACGTATGCATAAATCTATCTTTTTCGTGTGCGAATGTGAAAGAAGGCTTCAATTTGTCTATAGGTTCCTCTGTCTACTCTTTTTTTACTAAAACTACCTTTGTTTTTGTGAACAAACATCAAACTTTCATAGATATACTGAGAGGCCAAAGTTAATATATTTATTTCTTTAAATTTTTCTCTAAGAGACTCTCTCGGTTTAAGGTTGTAAATAGCTCTAATTTCCTTATGCTGCAAAACAAAAATAGTTTCTAAGTCAGCCGTATTCCCCCATAGCAAAATTCCATATTGCCGTTTGAATGTAGAATATTAACGTTAAACCAATGTACTAATTTCGATATAGCCTTATTCACTTCGACACATTTAAATGATGGACGTTTAAGTTTAAAAATCAAGGAAGTATCATCAGCAAATAATACTATATCATGATTATCCCCAACAAGGGAGGGTAAGTCATTAATATACATTAAAAATGGGAATACGCCGAGAATTAAGCCCTGAGGGACACCCATCCGTAGGGGCTATCTGGAAGAACTTTTACTATTTATAACAACTTTCTAAACTCTATTACTTAAATATGAAATAACTAGTTTAAGCGCTGTGTTCTTAACACCATAGTACTATAGCTTCCTGATTAATGTCCCATGGTGAACACAGTCGAAGGTCTTGGAAAGGTCACAAAATATACCCAGAGCATCCTCTAGATTCTCCCATGTACAAAAAATATGTTTTATAAGCTCAACTCCGGCATCGGTTGTCGAGCGACCCCTTGTAAAACCAAATTGACTTGTATGGGGTAATTTATTTTTATTAAAAAAAACTTATCACCTGATGTAAAATAATTTTTCAAAATTTTTACCTAAAGTTGGTAGTACAGAAATTAGGCTAAAATTGGCGGGGTCTGATGTACTACTAGATTTTAATAAAGGTATAACTTTACTATGTTTCATTAGATCAGGAAACACACCAGTTTCGACACTTGTATTAAAAATAGTGGCTGGATAGGGTGCTATTGTATCTATTACGGATTTACGGAACTTTAATGGAAATCCCCTATAAGTCTGCCGTTTTCTTAACATCAATAGTTTTAAAATATTTATTGATATCTTTTGGCAATACTCTACGGAATTGAAAAATATTTGGACAAGCCTTTACATTTTGTTTAAGCAATCTTTCGGCGATAGTAGAAGAAGGATTTAATGATTTCGTTGTCAAAAAAGGAACAACAGTAAAAGGTTTCTCAAAAGCCATAGCAACTCTTGATTAGATTGAGTCAAATTATTGTTAATATTCAGTTGAAGATCAAAGTTGCGTGGTTTAACCTTGCCCGTTTCACTGTTAACGTCATTTTAATTTTGTTGGATGCAGTTTTAATTTTGTTGCTTAAATGTAAAGCTTTAGCTGTGGAGCATACTTTTTTAAATATTTTTGAATAAGTTTTAACATACTCTCTAAATATAACACTATCATTATATGATCTTTCATTATAAAGCTCGTACAACTTTGGCCTACTTTTATAGGTGGTGGTAGGTGGATTATTTAAGTTAGAGAGCTGAATGCACTAGGTGTCAGAATACGAATTTTGGCAGTGCCCCAGATTTCGTCCCTCTTTGTGTTTGCCTCCATCCGTTGAGAACTGTTCCCCTTCAATGATGAAAAATACCCCACGCCAAGTGGATGTAAGCTGTAAGCAAATAAACTAGATGTCGTGCTCTTCACAATTATTCTGGGCTTTTATGCTAGCATGCGCGCACTCAAACTGTCACATATGAGCAATTTTTTCCCTGGTCTTTCACTAACAAGCGGCACAAAATGCTTTTTTAAATATATTCTTCAAATATGTCTGCGTCTATCAACCCCGACTTGGACATCGCCATTTGGGATGATTTGGGAGCATTCATGAACCAGTCTGACCAACAATGTTTCCCTTAAATATAAAGAACGGTAGGCAAACGTCTCCAATAGCATTACCAACAAATAATATTGCAAAACTGACTATTTTTACTGGAATTTTTCACCAGTTCTGGGTGGCGAGTGGAACGTCTGAATCAAAGTTTTTTTAGGAGCGTCATGGAATCCACTTTCGTCCATATTGCAAATATTTTTATGGTTAACATCTTCAATCTCTTTTTCTATTCTGTAGAAAAATTCATTCACCATCCTTTCATTTACTTGGGCTCGTTTCCAGGAGATGTTGTGTGCAAGTTTTTCATTTATAACTCATTCATTTATTTATAACTGGGTGAACTGTTGACAACATCTCCGAAATCTTGTAAACAGTAGGAATACCCATGTCACTGAGCGCAAGTAAATTGTCTCTGAAAATTATTTCTTTTTTCATCGTCAAGCATGTAGTACGTCTTTATGACAGCTTAATTTAGTTTAAGATTTATTGTGCTTGTTGATATCTTATAAAGTTTGCAATCTTTTCTTTGGCTTAGTGCACCTAATCTTGTTTTATTCAAAAATAAAAATAAATCTTTATTCTCAAACCAGTAATACTTAAAATTAAAAACATTATTGCAACACTCCTTTTAAGTTCGGAAACTTGTGTTAGGAGGCTCCGCTCTTCCCGTCCTTATTTATATAAATTAGTGTTTAGAACTTTGGTAACACATAGATTTTTGACTTATGTAGTATTTTTACAATAAAATATCCGTTGGTGTTAGTTGTGTGATTGTGTAGTGTATGTGTATGTGGTGTGTGCATGTTGAGGTATGGTATATTTAGTAAATTATTAATTATGTGTAACAAGTTAAGTAATTTTGTCTAAAAGTGTTTCGGTTTCGTTGTAATTTAAAGTTTTCAACCATTCTATTGTTTTCTTTTTAACTTCTATGCTATGCAATGGATATATGCTTAAGATTTTATTTATTTTATTATATAAGTATACTGCCCTTTTCTCATAAACGTACCATGCTTTCTTTTGCGACACCAGCTCCGTACACATCATTAATCCTTCGCCCAGTTTCTGCACCACTGGTGCCACGGTAGAACTCGTACTCGTAAATATACCGATAATTCATGTTTTCCATTGTGCGGTAATAGGCAAGGCCAAAGAAAAAAATAATGAGGAAAAAACCAATGAATGGCTGTTTTCAAAACGCAAATGTACCAGCTAAATGAATTTATAAATTTGAATTTGGAATTCTTAACCAAAGAGGTCTCCTCTAATGAAGTCAACGCTCCGTCCCCCTCGTGCTCTAATCCAGAATCCCAAAACCTTTCAGCTCGAGTTACAAAACCGCTTTCAGTGCCTAGAGGATTGCAATGCAGTGGACGATATGAATGACAAGCTCGTGGAAACTGTCCATGCGGTCGGAGCTAAGTTCTGCAAGACCCGCCGCTGAAGAACACAAAAACTCTCCGATCACACTCTTAATCTCATGGCTGTTAGACGGGAGATGAGGCTGCAATCGTCTACAGATTTGACAGCATACAGGCAACTGAACAGACAGATCTCCAAATGCATGCGGCGAGACTTATGTAACTTTAATACTGCTCGTATTAAAGAAGCGATCGAGTGGAACCAGGGCTCCAAAGTCTTTGCCAGAGATCTATCTGCCAGAAAGAGCCAACTGTCAAAGCTGAAGACTGAGTGTGGCAACATCGTTTCCGGGACACCTGAGATTCTGAGTGAGATTGAGAGGTTCTATAGGCAGCTGTACACATCATCGTTGGAGCCACACGCAAGTGTGAGTAACGATCCAAGAGCAAGTCTTATCCGACACTATTCCGATGATATCCCGGACGTCAGTCTGAGCGAGATTAGAATGGCTCTCCACCACCTTAAAAACGGCAAGGCCCCGGGCGAGGATGGAATTACAGCAGAGCTTCTGAAAGCGGGTGGAACACCGGTACTTGAAGTCCTTCAGAAGCTCTTCAATTCCGTCCTCCATGGTGGCACTACTCCGGAGCAGAAGCGCGGTGGTTTTGTTCTTTAAGAAAGGTGACAACGCTCTCTTGAAGAACTACAGACCGATTTTCCTTCTGAGCCGCGTCTACGTGCTGTTTTAGAGAGTCATTACGAATCGTCTCGCACGCAGACTCGACGACTTCCAGCCTCCCGAACAAGCCGGTTTCCGAAAAGGCTTCAGTACCATAGACCACATACATACCCTGCGGCAGATTGTACAGAAGACCGAAGAGTACAATCTGCCACTTTGCCTGGCATATGTGGACCATGAGAAAGCCTTTAATTCCGTCGAAATTTGGGCGGTGCTACAGTCCCTTCAGCGGTGCCAAGTTGACTGTCAGTATATCGAAGTGCTGAAGTGTTTGTACAGTAGGGCTACGATGGCTATCCGAGTACAGAACTAGAGTTCGAAACCTATCCAACTGCAGAGAGGTGTAAGACAGGGTGATGTTATATTCCCGAAACTCTTCACCGCTACGTTGGAAGACGTTTTCGAGCTACTGTACTGGAAAGAATACGGTATTAACATCAATGGTGAGTACATCACTCACCTTCGATTTGCCGACGATATAGTCCTTATGGCAGAATCGCTGGAGGACCTTAGTACTATGCTCAATGACCTCAATGGTGTCTCCCAACGGATAGGTCTTAAGATGAACATGGACAAAACAAAGATCATGTTCAATGTCCATGTCACACCTATGCCGGTAGTTGTTGGGAGCACTATGCTCGAAGTTGTTGACGAGTACGTTTACCTGGGACAAATAGTCCGACTAGGTAAGTCCAACTTCGACCGAGAGGTCAATCGACGGATTCAACTCGGCTGGGCAGCGTTCGGGAAATTACGACATATCTTCTCGTCAGGTATACCTCAATCTCTGAAAACTAAAGTGTATACCAGTGCGTGTTGCCAGTGATGACTTACGGATCTGAGACGTGGTCCTTCACTGCTGGCCGTATGAGGATGCTCAAGGTCGCTCAGCGAGCTATGGAGAGGGCTATCCTCGGAGTTTCACTGCGTGATAGACTCAGAAATGAGGATATCCGCAGTGAAACCAGAGTGACCGACATAGCCCAACGGATTAGTAAGCTGAAGTGGCAATGGGCCGGCCATATAGCTCGAAGAACCGATAACCGATGGGGAAGAAAGGTTCTCGAGTGGCAGCCTCGTACCGGTAGGCGTAGTGTAGGGTGCCCCCCACTAGATGGAGTGACGACCCGGTAAGACATGCAGGAAGTCGATGGATGTAGGTGGCTCAGGACCGTGCTTTGTGGCATTACTTGGGGGAGGCCTATGTTCAGCAGTGGACTTGTGAAGGGCTGTAATGATGATGATGATGAACCAAAGAGGAGATATTTCAGATCAGAGTGGTCAGTACGACAAAACGCTAATTTCATATGTAAGGACCCAATAATTAAAAAATCTCAAACATTGTGTCCTTTTTATCTTTAAATTTAAAATGCGCGTGGTAATACATTATTTTAACTGATTTTACTGCGCACGTACATGTACATTCGTAAAGATCGATTGATCGTTAGTCGATCACAAAAACGTGAAAAAAATTGAATCACACACAGGAAAGCGCGCGTACGCGTAGTTGTTGATTGTTGCCCATAAATCATATTCAATTTGGGGTCATTTCAAATAACAGTAGAAGCCTTATTTACTCGTATTTTCAAAAACCGCTATAACGGTAAATCGTTATTTTATATATTTAAACTTAAGTTTAAAATTGGGCTATATTCTTTGAAAAATAACGTTGTACATGGGAATGTGTCTTCAAAAAAACTTAACTCTTAACTCTATAAACTTTTGTTGTTAATATGCAGTGTGATAGAAAATTTACTCAGTAACACTCGTAATGGTACGTCTAAAGTCTTTACCTCCGTTCTCTTTTGGTTTCGAACAGGAAGTACTGTTTTAAACCAAAATGAAATTTTTTTTCATTGCCTCATATTCCGTTCTTACATATACTTACCATCTACAAAAATACAGGTCAATATATATGTACGTATATATAGTTAGTGTGGGAGTGGTAGTGCTAGTTCTGTGTGGGATTCAAAACAGCGATTACTATTGTTTTTTATAGGAGAGGGGGCAAACCAAAAATAATACCTGATGGTAAGTGATACACAAACTCTCTCTCTTGTGTATCTGGGGTCAAAGTTTACAAGAGATGGAAAGTGTGAGAGTGATATCGAAAGAAGAGTGAATGCAGGAAACATGGTGAATGGAGCTTTGCACTCCTTTATGAACAGTCGGAAGGTGTCTAACAAGGCTCGTTTGGCTGTGCATGAGGGGGTGTTGGTTCCGACACTCATGTACGGAAGTGAAAGTTGGGTATGGCAGAAGAAACATGAAAGTAGAATAAATGCAGTTGAGATGAGAGCATTAAGAAGTATGATAGGAGTTAAACTGAGTGACAGGGTAAGAAATAGTGAGATAATAAAACGTTGTGGCTTGAAAGAAGATGTAGTGACAAAAATTGAGAAAGGTATGCTGAGATGGTTTGGCCACATCGAGAGAATGAATGAAGAACGATTGACGAAAAAAGTGTATAAGGCGAGTGTGAATGGAAGTGCTGGAAGGGGTAGACCTAGGCGGACTTTTCTAGACCAAATTAGGGACGTCTTGAAAAAAGGCCAGGTTAAGAGTACCTTAAACCGTAGAGCATGTATGAAGGGAATAATGAAAGTGGACGAAGCGAAACAAGTATGTAAGGATCGTAGCAAGTGGAAAGAAGTGGTCTCTGCCTACCCCTACGGGAAAGAGGCGTGATTATATGTATGTATGTATGTATGGTAAGTGATTACCGTGGTAGCTCAGATGGTTAACGCTCGCTGTAAATATAACAGAACGCGAGTAACCCGGGTTCGATCCCCGCCGGCACCAATGAAATTGTTAATTGCAATTTTAAGTGCTGATTTTACCACGTGCTCGGCGGTAAGGAAAACATCGTGAGGAAACCTGCATGACTGAGGAATAAGAAAAAAAATATTTCTAAGACAAGTGAAGTTCGCCAACATGCATTGGGACACCTCCTTGCCCTAAAACCCTCTCAGAAATGAGGGGAGGCCTGTGCCCAGCAGTGGGATGTATATAGGCTGTAACTTTACTTTACTTTAAGTGATTACCGTCGCCCATGAAAAACTGCAACACCAGGAGAATTGCAGATGCGTTGCCGGCCTTTTTAAAAGTAGTAGGCCCTTTTCTTGAAGGTCCGTAAGTCGTATCGGTCCGGAAAAATCTCTGATGGTATTCGATTCCACAAGGAAGTTGTGCGAGGAAAAAACTTCTTTTAAATCGCACGGTGGTGGAGCGCCAGTCATCTAGATGGTATGGATAATATCGCGAGTTTTGTCGCGATGTGCTATGGTAAAATTGTGCTGTTGGACTTAGTTCGAACAATTTCTCAGAGCACTCTCCATTGTAAATGCGATAAAATACGCAATGAGATGCAACATCTCTTCGCAGTGCCTGCGAGTCAAGTCGATCGGGAGAAGCTCGGTCGCCGACCACTCGAACAACTCTGTGCTGGATGCGATCTAATGGAAGGAGCTGGCACTGGGGAGCCCCAGCCCAGAGATAGGAACAGTATTCCTTGTGCGGCCGAACCTGCGCCTTGTTAAGTTGCAGGAGGTGTGCCGGCATGAAATACTGTCCCGCTCTGCTGAGCACGCTAAGCTTTTAAGAGGCCAATTAGGCCTTCTCTTCCAAGTGACCACGAAACTCCATACGTTGACGTCGAGGATTCCGATACTGGCTGAGGTAACAAGGAGAGTTCCTTGAAACTGAGGAGATGCGACGAACTTGTGTCTTCTGTGGATTGAACTGGACTAAATTTAGTAGTCCCTAGTCCGAGACTTTGTATCACAAAGTCTAAATTGGGCCTCCGGCCACCTACAAACTATGTTTAACCATTAACGACGTATACCACGATGATGATGTCGAGAAGCTAGAGTTTTTGCCAGTCTCTTTCAACTAGTCGAAAATCCGTCCGGTATTACCCCAACGCACAATTTTTATGACATTAATGAATTTCTGCCATTGTAAAAATATGATTAGAATAAAATAGTTTAATTTGTTAATTGTTAATATCATATAGGTTATTTTATTGTATATCTATATTATATTAAAATAGCAAGCATATGTGTAGAATACAACTACAACATGTGTGTATTCACCAAGTTTTATGCAAATAAAGAAATTATGTATCGGAAGTAGTTACGTTGTACCAGTTCTGGCGCACTTGTAGTTAGGTTGTACCAGTTCTGGCGCACTGAGTCAGAAGTGGTACAAGTACGACGTTCGTCGACTCACGATCCTAAAAAAAACATAAAAAAAATCTTATTACTTATTATCTATAAAATAGGAGCGAAACATCTCATCCACTAAAATATCATTGTACAATGTGTTCCCTGTAAATATACTCGTAAAACTATGCATTGAACATCCCTGAAACTTATATAGCAAATACATTAAGCAATATTCGCCACAAACTGAAGTCCACTCATTCTGAATCCTATCAACATTCCAGTTCCATCTTTTACAATTTCTTTTTAAAAACTCTAGATGATATCGTACAGGTGCCCGTCCGAATGAATCAAAATATTGACCGACGTCATTCGTATCGATATATAAAGCTACCAAATGTGACCCTGGTTTATCATCTGTATCCAAATTGCATATTATATACGTTGGTACGTGGGTGTACATGGGTAGTTTATTGGCAGCATAAACATTATTTTCTAGAGTGGGGTGAATCTTTTTCAGATGTTGTTGTACATCTAGTGTATCCATAATATTACTGCTATTAGTAGATTATTACAGTACCAATCTACTCAATGACTAATATAGGAATGATCAATTATAGTGATTTCTAAATATTAAATTACATTCTTTGTGTTATACAAAACGTATTTGAGTCACCAATACACTGAACAAGACACGACAGGAAGGACGTAGGAATGTAGAGATAAGCAACGGAATGTAAGGTAAGCTTGTTGACGCATAAAGATACTATCAATTCTACTGCAGAAATTCTTTAGATTAGAATTATTACTCACTGGTACTATATAAGACCAAGCAACTGCAGTCATGGAGTTAGTGTATGGTCGTTTGACCGCAGTGGATCTATCAATACTACGTTTGTGTTACTTCGACGCATCAAAGGCCATGGATGTAAGTGTTTATTCTATTGACAAACTTACTTTTCTTTCTGTTATTTTCTTACGTGTGTATGATTTAGTGTTAACAAATTATATTTAAATATTATGTGTGTGTATATGGTTAAGCCGTGGTAGCTCAGATGGTTAGCGCAAAATGTAAAATTCACAGTACGCGACCCGGGTTCGATTCCCGCCGGCACCAATTAAATTGTTAATTACAATTTTAAGTGCTGATTTACCACGTGCTCAGCGGTGAAGGAAAACATCGTGAGGAATGCATGTCTGAGAAAATTTCGAAGGCATGTGAAGTTTGCCAACACGCATTGAGGTATCGCAGCGAACATTTCCTAGCCCTAAAACCCTCTCAGAAATGAGAGGAGGCCTATGTTCAGCAGTGGACTTTAATAGGTTTTACCTTTAGCTTTTTTAACTTTTATGATTAAGTGTTAACAAATTGATATTAACATGATAACTGTGTTGTTGCAGAAATCATTGAGCTTCGATGAAAATACCTATAAACAGTATTACTACTCGCCACTCTCCCCTCAAGAAGAGAGTGATGACATCGTCATTAATAATAACACATGCGATGGTGGAAAAAGAAAATCGCAATCGATTAATCATTTTTTTGAAGCTGAATCAAAAATAAAAATGAGGAAGCTGTTATCATCAACCGTAGCACGAGCCGCTAGAGATGGTGTATCATACATTTCTACTAATTCTGACGACGGAGACCAAGCGACGCATCTCATCAAAATTGAAATGTACGATATGAAGAAGCTATCCAAGATTCCAACTACTGATCATTGGAAACATGCTTCCACGAGGATTAAATATTACGTAAAGACTAATAAGGATAGCATCTACGACAACACAAACGCCCTCGTATACAATATTACAAAGACAATAGCAGAAAGTGAAAAAGTTAAAAAATACTTTTTTAACAATGACAGTCATTAGCTGATCATTAGTGAATGTGATTCTGTTTACTTAAATTACAGGAAGACAAGAGCAGAAGAAAGAGATGAGTGTGGCATACGTGTACAGAACACATCATTGAAGAACAAAACTACAACACTGAGTGGAGATGAAAACGAGAAGAATATGCAGTACTCAAGAGCTGAATATCCATTCTTCAGTTCAAAATCTAGCCGGTTGCTCAGTTTCGAAAACTGGCCTCTCGTTATGCGACAGAAACCTGAAGATCTTGCAGAAGCCGGTTTCTTTTATACTGGCCATGCAGACAGGACCAAGTGTTTCCATTGTGGTGGTGGCTTAAAAGATTGGGAAGATGATGATGATCCTTGGCAGCAGCATGTTCAGTGGTTTAGTCAGTGTGCTTATGTAAAATTTAAACTCGAACAGAGTTTTATATTAGATTAAATAGAATATTTATAAAGAAATAAAAAATAATATATTGCATACAATTTGTTTTATTTTAATTTTATAATGTTTCACATAGTTACATACACACAAAATGCATTACACATAACTCATAAAATCTAACACACAACACATATTATAACCTTAACTACTATAGTCTACAGTAACATTTCTGTTTTTATCTATCTCAATAATATTATCAAACTCAGCATAAACTATACAGTTAATTGTTTGTATTAGTGAGGATTCAAATCGTACTTCTAATCTTACACTACCATGCTTTATGAGATTCCAATGAGCTGATGAGTTGGCTGATAAATCAGGAGTTAAGTCAAATGCTAATAGACAGTAACCTTTGGCATACTGTTCACAGGAGATTCCATTTCCTTCATTAAGAAAGTGAATACCAGTTCCCGAGAATAGAGTATGATATGCTGATGTAAATATGCTATTATTAAAAGATGGTTGCAAAGCTTTTAAAGGCATTTGTTCATTCATTCTCTAAACCATTTCCCATTATCTGGGGTCGGCGCAGTAAACCTTCTTGTTCCATTCCTCTCTATCAGCCGTCATTTCCATACTTACTCCTTTCATTCTCATATCACTCTTCACACAATCGATCCATCTTTTATTCGGCCTTCCTCTGCCCGTGTGTCCCTCCACATTCATATTCAACACTCGTATTGTGACATGACTTTCATTCCTCCGCATCACATGCCCAAACCACCCCGCGTTAATCCTATGCTGCACAGCTCTATCTATTCCGCCGTCGCCTTGAATGAGGGAACCGAGGTACTTGAAATCTGAGCAGGTAGGCAGTATAGCGCCATCCAACGACATGGGTACAGGACTGGAAAGACCGCCGAAATCACAGCACAGATATTCGGTTTTGGATCTGCTGATCTTCAAGCCAACACTTTCCAGCCTCCGTTGCCACCCCGTCAGTCTGCTCTGTACCTCGATGCCTTCTTCCCCGACAAGCACGATGTCATCAGCAAAGAGCATGCACCAGGGTGCCTCATCCTGCAGGTCCGACGTCAAAGCGTCCATAATCAGTAGGAAGAGGTAAGGGCTCAATGCCGACCCTTGGTGCAGCCCTACCGCCACATCGATACTGCCCGTAGTTCCCGCGGCAGATCGTACACATGTACGGGATGCTCTGTACATAGCACGGACTAACCTCACATACTTCCCAGGCATACCTTTCATCTTTAACGCCCACCACAAAACCTCACGGGGAACCCGATCGTACGCCTTTTCAAGGTCGACAAAAACCATGTGCAGATTTTTATGCACGCGCTTGTACTTTTCGCACAATTGGCGTAATGCGAAAATGGCATCTGTCGTACCTCGACCGGGCATGAATCCGAACTGGTTTTGTGTTATCTCACACTCTTCTCTCATTCTTCTCTCTATTATTCTTTCCCAGACTTTCATAGTATGTGACATGAGTTTTATTCCCCGGTAACTGCTGCAGTTTTGAACGTCTCCTTTGTTTTTAAAAATGGGGACCAGTATACTACTGCACCATTCCTCAGGTATTTGTTCTTCCTGCAACAATTTACCGAAAAATAAACTCAACCACTTCCATCCATCCGCACTCAGCAACTTCCATACTTCTACTGGTATTCCATCTGGGCCGACTGCCTTCCCATTCTTCATATTCCTAACAGACATTTTTACTTCTTCCACACTAATTTCTCTCACTAAGCCCATATTCACTGGTGGGTTTTCAAGCATACCATTCCATTCATTCTCCTCATTCATCAATTTCTCAAAATACTCCTTCCATCGCTTCTTTATACTTTCATCGTCAGTCAAAATCCTTCCAGAATCATCTTTTATACATTTTACATGTGAATTTTAAAGGTATTTGTTGACCATCAATATATAAGCTGAAAGAATTAATACCATAGTTTTCAAAGTTAAATGGATTTTTAGTAAGGGAACCGTTAAATGCAGAATTGTTCACAAATCCAATTATACATCTTTTGGGTACCTGCCCTAAAAATATATTATCAAGAGTTTTTCCTTGAACACCCGATGGAATTGTTAAAACTTTTACTTCAGCTCGAGTAATAGGATATGTAGCAGTGGTAGAAGCTAAAACTTTTTGATGTGCGAGTAATACACTTGGATTAATTCGTGCTCGTCGAACAATAAGAGTTGCGTCCGTAATGCAAACTTTAAACTTTACATCGTTTGACCCAGCAATTAAATTAAAGCTCTCTCTCGATCGAACCAATTTAACACTCATTTCAACACCATTAATTAAAAATTTATCTTGGTTGAAAATGTCACCGTGAAGATGACCAATCATTTGTATTTCCTTACTTTCACTAATCAATTCCTGTCTTTTAACAAATCCTATGTTTTTACCATCCGTAGAATCTATTTTTCCTGCTGTATCATCATACCAAAGACTACAAGTAAGATGAGATTGTTTAGCAGCAGGAGCATAGTTTAAAAGGGTTTCCATGTATGCTCGATATGCATAGGTATTATGAGGTGGTGATACAAGTTTTTGGTTTAAATAAACATCAAGTTGACTAAAAAGTGAATGTAGCCAATTATTTACAGGTGCTACTATTGTAGTAGATATCAAGTTAGTTGAATCTTGATTTAATACTTTTGCCTTTATGTGGAGTAATGTATGAGACAAATCTATGTAGTCATCGCCTGTCCCAGGAACTTGAAACTCGATAGGTCCATCATCACCAAGAGATTAAATTGGTTTATAATGAATCCACAATCCATTTTCAATGCTAGTTTGTGTAGACGGTAGTGCAAACAAATCCAATTCTGACTTAACGCACTCGCAAGAATGATTATGAAGGAAAGACATATTTAATTTGAAAATATATCTTTGTTATTTTTTGGTTTTAGACCAAGTTTTTTCGCAGCTTTCACTTTAGCAGTTAATGGTGGAATGAACGAGGTCAATCGTTTTCTTTTAGTTTTATACCCAGATCCTGTCACGTTAAATTGATCAATTTTCTCATCAGCCTTTCGTTTTAAATTCGTACTAACTTGCTTTAGACGATCTTTTATTGAGGCTTCCATAGGACGCGCTTGAACCATATCCGATAAAAGTCCTACTCCAGCGCTTAATGCCTCCTTACCAATCACTCGAGCACCACTTGAAAGTAAAGGTAAAACTGATCTAAATAACCCCCCTAAGAAGCTCCCAATACCATGACCGCGTTGGTATGGTGCACCCTTATAAATTACTCCAACTCCTGACCCAGCTTGATGTGTATAATAATTTTCATATGGACATTTATGATGATCACGAAGAGAATTCATTATTATAATTTTCGGAAATGTAGTTTAATTCACACGGTTCCAAACTGGAATGGTATTTTTTGTCCTGTGCTCGATCTTATAACTATTTCCAGCGTATCGAACTCTCTTCGCATAACAGGTAAGTAGTGAGGTTGAGAGAAAACGTGCATTTTATTTGCACCATAAATGTATTTTGTAGGATCTAATGAAATGACTCTTAGTAAAGGAGTCATCCACAGTCACCCACAATCTGAGGATCGATAATGTCACAATATAGAAAGAGTTGAGATGGTAACCCTAAGTGTAAATTAGCAGGACACTTTCCAAAATTTCTCTCTAGGAGATTTTTATTTGATTCATAACCTAGTTGTAAACTTAATTTGGGTGATAATGTTACGGATGTTATATTTTTAACCAAAACAGAAATAGACACAAATTTTGTTATTTCATCATAGCGAAATTTCAAGTTCTCTCCGATACCATTTAACACTCTTAAAATATGCTCAACGTTATCGTAGTTGGTAGCTGGAATATGTTTTTGTAGTACACTGTGGATGGTTTATCTTCATTAGGCATTAACATAGATTTTGTAATGTATATAACATTTTCATGATCTTGAACAGTAAACATGGTACATGGATATTGAAACTCGACAACTCCAACCGACCATTCACCTTCTAATTTAATAGCTTTCGGTAATTTCGTTGAAAAATTTGTGGTCTTGTTATTAGGAAAGTATTCCATTGAACTATTGCTGAGCAAAGTTAAATAAAAACTTTCTTTATTCATATTTCTTTTAAACTAGAAGCTAAAATTTAAATTTATCTGGATAACCATTCCACTTCACTAATACTTCTTTTCTGTTACCTAAGTAACGAGTGTCAATTATTTTATCTATTTTATATTGTGAGGTGGGGTTGTAAGTGATTTTCTGTAATTCTCTTTCATAAAAAGTACCAACTATTGGTTCATTTTGTAAATCTGTTATTGTATAAACAACCCATGGAGATCTATCAATTATTTAAGGATATAATAAATATTTCATCACTCCAATTTGATTCATATCCTTTTTGGAAAGCATGTTTATATTTAGTTATTCGAACATAATCACCCACATTGAAATTTGGTTTAGGATTTTCTAAAGAAAGTTTGTTTGACCGTCTATCATAAAGATTAGTCCAAACTGTCATAATATTGTTGGAATTTACATCACATGGGCACATCTTAATACTAGAGTGAAAGCTGTGATTGTAAGAGTATATAGATTGTAAGAGTAAATCTTGTAAAACATCTATATATCTATAAGTATTATTATGAGTGAAATAACGCCACATTTTCATTTTTAGTGTTCTTTGAAATCGTTCAACAATACTGGCCTTAATGTCAGGATTGTTAGTGGTATAGTAATTAATCTTTTTGGATTTAAAGTATTTTTGTACATCTTTTGAAACAAATTCTGTACCTTTATCAGATTGTATGTGAGTAGGTGTTAAATTACTTTCAGTAAATATACTTTCAAAACATTCTTTAGTTGTTTCTGAGTTTTTCTTTTTCATTGGTCTTGCAAAAGCATATTTACTAAATACATCAATAACACAAAGTATATACTTGAAACCATCATTATATTGAGAATAAGTTCGCATATCACTTAAATCAGCTTGCCACAGTTCATTAATATTTGATAGAATGTACCTATTACGCGGGAATTTTTTTCGGATGGGTTTATGTAATGTGTATGTTTCTTGTGATTTTAACCATTCCTTTACTTGCTTTTTATTCATTTTACCCTTCATGGCTTTTGATAATTTATCAATACTACCAAAACCAGCGGGATTAGATGGATCATAATAAATCCTGTTAATTTCTTCTAGTACGGGGTCCATTTTTCCCACTCAAGCCTTTTACGTATTTTAGTTGTAGACTTTTTATCTCTACTGCTCGGTGTAGAAAACCCTTGAAATTCAATCTCAGAGGGTTTGTTCAGATCTTTTGCTTGAAGTTGGTTAATAAACTCACATCTCTTTGGATTTCCAATATAAGTAAGTGGTACTTTAATATCTTTTAATGCTTCAGCAAATCTATCCCACCCTACTGGATCACTTCTTTTTAAGGGTCTTAGTGAATCATTTATTAAATCAACAATATTACTTCCAGGAATTTTTTCATTATCAATAATGACTGTACCTTCATTATCCCAATGTATTTTACCTTTACTTGTTTCAACTAAGTTTAATAATAACTGTCCTTTTTTATTATAAGTTTTTGGTATTAAACTGAGTATTTGAGCTGGTGTGTAAAGTGGATTTTCAACATTTTCTTTACTTTTGATGGATCGATTCTCCTCCAACAAAGATTTAGCATCAACTGAAGTTTTTAGATCTCTATCTTTATTTTTAAAACCAATTTTAGACTGGTTTGAATCTTCATTAGATGTATCAGAATAAATTGGTAATCTGAGTGGTTGACGATCCTCTTCGGTAAAATGAAGGTATCTTTGCAGTGTTTGTAAATATAACATCCATTTCTTTCGGTCTTCCGTCTTACTATTCATAATATTTTGCATTTCAATATCTAATCGAGATAAACTACTACTCGTATTAACCTTATTTTCTTGTTTTAATTTTTCAATCAATCCAGGTTCGATAAGTATCATTTTCTTTGCATTTTCCATGTTAACTGGCTAGTCCACTCACTAATCCACTCAATATTGCACCTAATATATGTAAGTAGGTAAGAAGGCCCCTCCTTTTTGTATAAATATATTTTTTCTTAGTTTATGTTTACACTTACGCACTAGTTGACGGAGTATATTTTTGTGTTTATTCAATTTTTGTTTATCTTGATCTTTAAGAGGTTCTTTTCCTTGTAAAACGTTATGAATACACTCACAAATACAGGTAATTTCTTCTTCATCACACGTTTTAAGTAATGCTCTTTGATATTTTGGTTTAAGCGTATGCAAAGCGTTTAGCAAATGTTTATGCGTTGTGAGTCGACGATGCATCATTTAGCAATGATTTGAAATGTTTGATTCTTGGTGTATTTAAACTCTTTTGTGGGGACGTAGACTGTGCAGAAACCATTAAATGGGAAGACATTTGTCTTGATACGACAAAAATCATTGGTATTCTGTTTTAAATCTACCATTAAATATCCATGCGCCTCTAGAGTTGCATCCCTGTAGGCATCTTCAATAAATTTTGGGTTATCTGGTGACACTTGTCGTGCTAAATATCTTATTTAAGTTTTATCTCGAGGGTTTTTAAAATATATTATATAACTTGAGTTTAAGGATATGTCTCTTTGCCCTTTACCCTGATAAAATAAATTTTGTGTTAAATAAAATACACTAAGATTCCTGTGATGACTACCTTTTGTAAATATATCCACAATTCTTCCATCGGACTCTCTCATTAGATCATCAATAATAACAAGATGTGGGTTTTCACCGTCAAACATATTAACATTTGGAATTCCTTGATGGTAGTTAACATTTGGTAAATTATATAAAGGTTGCATTTCATCAAAGCACCATGTGATCCGATTAAAATCACAATTACATATTTCTGTAACTGATTTTATGAAATTTGTTACAAAATTTGACTTCCCACATCCACTTGGCCCCGCCACAATAGCAGTAAACGGATGGATAAAGTGAAACATTACACACGTCTAAAGTTCTAAGGGGTGAAATAAAAAATTAAAGTGTTGCTGTTAACAATTAATATATATTGCAAACATTATATAAAACGGAATGATCTGTATACTATTTCTAACACAATTAGTACATCATAATTTTACAATCAACTCAACCTCAAATAAATGCACACACACGCAAATATAAACAACAATTAACTTAAATTATTTACAATAAAACAACGATTAAATATGTAATAAACTCTACGTCATATTATACTATTATCATTATTTTACAATCAATACAAATTTTATTTACATGCAGACATAAAATTAAAAACTATCAACACTTAACGCAGTTTATAATGACCCCAAGCTAATGTTTCAATATTATTATCTAAAATATGCCTCTTTGTGTCATTATATGATAAACCAATCTTATTTAATTTTTGTGTAAAAATTGTGTGTTCAATTGATTTAAATCTAAGCATACTATAATATTGCACTTTTTTTTATTAAATAGAGAAGACTTATAATTATCCATGGTCATCTTTTTAGTGATACATTTATTTACCCCTTTTGCCTTGGCTATAGTCTTAGTCTCTAAGTTAAAAGCGTACATTTTGGATCGTAAACCCACAAATTCTTTCATGATTTTACCATTATTTTCATCTTTAAAAAAACCTAATTTCTTTTTATTTAATTTGGGATATTCAAAAATATTATTTGCATCATAAGCTGAGGTATCAAAGTATGATGAAAGGTCAGGTTTTATATCAGAGTAAAAATCATCTGTAAATATATGATATATTAAACTATCCGTATCTGTATACAATAATTTGATTTTACTAAACTTTTTAACCATATAGTTATAATGAAAATCATACATTAATGTTTTTGAAATATCTAAAATGCAAAACCCTAAATAAATTGGTTTGTTATATATTAACTTTGTTTTTCGCAACTGAACCGCAACTAGGTTTTCCGAAAATACTGAAAGACTATGAAATTGTGGTTTAGCGATTAGATCTTGAGCACCTAAAGCTTTGCCCTGGTTCTCCCAGTGTGTAACTAATTTTATGTTAACCCTTTTTTCAATATTCTCCATAGTCTTTCCGAAGACTGAATTATTCATTAATTTATAAAAATCTTTTTCGAAATCTGATTTTGCTAACGTTCTTAATTTTGTGTCTAGATCTATGTACATCTTCAACCATCGAGACTGTTTAAATTTTAAAACTCTATGAATTTTAGTTAATTTAACCCCCATTTCTATGCACTGCTTTAAATTTCTGTAATGAATTACATATTTATCTTTATTATTTAAATTTGGGACTAGTTTATTTTCATTAATATTGCCTGCACAAATGTTTTCGGGGCATAAAGGAAAGTCCGAATGTAAATCATGAAGTTCATCTGGATATTCCAAATCAACTTCTAAAATAAAACCGAAGTTCGATGTCTCAGACACATTAAATTCTGTATTCGGATTTACCCATTCGAATCCACCAGTAGGAAGGCATTGAGACATAGCCCAACCATATAAATTGTTGGCATCAAAATATGTGATATATGAATTTGGTTTCCCTGCATCATAATCCCCCATATATTTGTTATTAGCTCTAGCATTGAGATACACCACCCCTGATACCTGATCTAATAAATGCAATTTTCTCATAATCTGTTAAAAGTTCTAATTCTATTTTTGTATATTTTAACATTGCATCCCAACTTAAACCGGGTGCTGTGTAATAATGGGCAGGGTCTAAATCATAAGTATTAATACATAACTTTCTAAAGTTTTCAAATACATCGGTTAAAAGTAAAACGTCTGTTTTTAAATATAGGTTTGAATAATCTAGCATATTACAACACCCAAAGTGTTCCCAAACATCTTTAGCATGATTGTAATCATCATTTGAAATATGGGAATCTGTGAGCGAGCTATAAAGAAATTTTTGTTCGGGGAGCGATGTTAGGCTTAAACTATCATAAAGATAAAAGAAATCTTCATCATTAGGATATTTTCTACGTAATTCTTGAAATTGATCATTACTGAGATTTTTGGCCAATTCTTCTAATTTACATGATAAAAACTTAAATGAATCTATGAATCTTAATATAATTTCGTGGTTATTCATTTTTAATTTTTTGGAAAAGGATATATATTTTTCTTTATTTTGAGGGATAACTTCGACTTCACCATCACAAAAGTTTAACGCGTGAACAATAAAATGAGCATCATAGTGACTAAGGTTGTGTAAAAATATTGGTATATAACGAGGTTTTCTGAACTTCGAGCTACATGATTCGTGAGCAACACCTATAAAACTACCGGTGTACCAATCAAAATCATAAAAATGTTCTGCTAACTCTGTTTCACAAATATGACAAATGGTTGCATTTGAAATTTGGTTTTTGTCTTCATTTGTTAGCGGAAGTGGAGGATATTTTTGAAGTCTATTTATTTATTTGAGATTGTTAGATAAACTTTCCATAAACACTTGTGCACAGTTGGGTCCGCAATACGTTACATATTTTGATAATTTATCATCATATGAACATTTTATATAATAACCAAAACTATGTGTCATGTTTCTGAATATTGTGTGTGAAAGGTTTGGAAGGATCGTTAGAACATGATTCTATTGGTTTTAAAAATGCTTCAAAATCAGCATAAACTACGAATGGTATCTTCAACTTTTTTTCATAACTATCAAATTTAATTTTATCATTTGAAATAGGTTGACCAAACTAATCCTTTTTTTTAAAGTTTCACTGTTTGGTAATTCTGTACAAATGTGGGCACAATCGTATTGTTCATGGTTATTTAAACTTTCCTTAGATGGAAAGTGAAGTAGACATGCTTCGCAAATGTACATGATGTGACCGTCTTTTGAAATTTGTTTACTAACTAACCGTGATAAATTTTTTATGTAACAATAATGATTTTTTGTATCCTTGAAAAAAAATAATAAATTGATATGTCTATCTTTACGACACTTTGTTAAAAATAATGGACCTACTATAGAATTACATCGTTTTTCTTTATTATATTCTAAACCAAAAACATTAATACTAATATCATTTAATTTCTCTACTTTTGCTATGTCAGAAATTTTAACTGGAAAGGAAATACCATCAAATTTAAGTTTATTTGCATGTTTAACGTACGATGACACACGATCCGCGTCTTTGTTTACGGGATATAACGCCGAGAGTAACGCCCATTTAAAACAAAAATAATCCTTGCTTTTTACATTCATAACAGCCTTTTTTAATTTTATGTCACGAGGAAGATCTATGTATGAAGTACCGCGTAGGGGGTTAAATTTATTAACATTCCTGTCTATAGATTTTATGTTTTTTAGACTCCATCCACTATCTTTCTTTTCAAATGCACTAATTTTAGTAGTAATTGTATCATTTAAAGATGAAAAAAAAATATTTAAGTCATCTCCTTGACAAATAATATAGTTAAGCGTTTGAAAATCGAACGTATCATGAACATCTTTAGTTTGTTGAACAAAATCAGCATGCAATATGAAGTTTACTTTAAAAATTATGTGTTGATGAATACACTCTTGTATTAAAAATAAAATATCATCTTTAATAGAATTTAAAAATAGTTCAGCAGTTTCAAAATTTACCAATGTCGAACTATCTACTCTACTCTTGATTTTATAAGTTAAAATCCTATTTCCAAAAGCAGATTCAATAACACTAACGTTTGATAAAGAATTATGTGAATTTAAAAGATTATTTTTGTGAACATTACTTTTAAAATGATTAGCTAAATACCGTTTCTTGATAAATATATGACACGTTAAACATCCCACTTGATCATCGTTACTGATACTGTTCCCTGCAGAGGTAGGCGCTTCTGCTTCCGTTGTTGGTTTTTTGATGATCTTGGGTTCTTTGCTGCTCGTTCGCTTCGTTCCTCTTCCAAGTTGTAGTGGTTGACTACTAAAATGTTTAAATTTATTAAAAACTGTACAAGACATTGTGTAAATTATGAACGAAATGAATGTTTATTTTACTTACTTAAACTGTGTTTCAACCATCGCACAGTGATTATACAACTCATCATCATGCGATGAATCGAACGGTTGATTCTTCTCCATTTCATCACAAACTTTAGACAACTCCTGATTTAATTCGCTGTTGAATAGTTCCGTATTCTCTTCCATGGTTGTGGAGAAGAAAGCACTGGTGCACACTTCACTGAAGTTTGCCATCCTTATAGTAAAGAAGAAAATAGGTAGCAGAGTAAGTAACAGTTCAGTGTTGGTAGACCAACTGATACCCAAATTTCAAATAATGTCCGATATTTAAGTCTAACAAAGGATTAGAAATAGAATATAAGGAGTACACGGAAGTAATTTAAGTAAACAGAATCACATTCACTAATGATCAGCTAATGACTGTCATTGTTAAAAGAGTATTTTTTTAACTTTTTCACTTTCTGCTATTGTCTTTGTAATATTGTATACGAGGGCGTTTGTGTTGTCGTAGATGCTATCCTTATTAGTCTTTACGTAATATTTAATCCTCGTGGAAGCATGTTTCCAATGATCAGTAGTTGGAATCTTGGATAGCTTCTTCATATCGTACATTTCAATTTTGATGAGATGCGTCGCTTGGTCTCCGTCGTCAGAATTAGTAGAAATGTATGATACACCATCTCTAGCGGCTCGTGCTACGGTTGATGATAACAGCTTCCTCTTTTTTATTTTTGATTCAGCTTCAAAAAAATGATCAATCGATTGCGATTTTCTTTTTCCACCATCGCATGTGTTATTATTAATGACGATGTCATCACTCTCTTCTTGAGGGGAGAGTGGCGAGTAGTAATACTGTTTATATGTATTTTCATCGAAGCTCAATGATTTCTGCAACAACACAGTTATCATGTTAATATCAATTTGTTAACACTTAATCATAAAAGTTAAAAAAGCTAAAGTTACAACCTATTAAAGTCCACTGCTGAACATAGGCCTCCTCTCATTTCTGAGAGGGTTTTAGGGCTAGGAAATGTTCGCTGCGATACCTCAATGCGTGTTGGCAAACTTCACATGCCTTCGAAATTTTCTCAGACATGCATTCCTCACGATGTTTTCCTTCACCGCTGAGCACGTGGTAAATCAGCACTTAAAATTGTAATTAACAATTTAATTGGTGCCGGCGGGGATCGAACCCGGGTCGCGTACTGTGAATTTTACATTTTGCGCTAACCATCTGAGCTACCACGGCTTAACCATATACACACACATAATATTTAAATATAATTTGTTAACACTAAATCATACACACGTAAGAAAATAACAGAAAGAAAAGTAAGTTTGTCAATAGAATAAACACTTACATCCATGGCCTTTGATGCGTTGAAGTAACACAAACGTAGTATTGATAGATCCACTGCGGTCAAACGACCATACACTAACTCCATGACTGCAGTTGCTTGGTCTTATATAGTACCAGTGAGTAATAATTCTAATCTAAAGAATTTCTGCAGTAGAATTGATAGCATTTTTATGCGTCAACAAGCTTACCTTACATTTTGTTGCTTATCTCTACATTCCTACGTCCTTCCTGTCGTGTCTTGTTCAGTGTATTGGTGACTCAAATACGTTTTGTATAACACAAAGAATGCAATTTAATATTTAGAAATCACTATAATTGATCATTCCTATATTAGTCATTGAGTAGATTGGTACTGTAATAATCTACTAATAGCAGTAATATTATGGATACACTAGATGTACAACAACATCTGAAAAAGATTCACCCCACTCTAGAAAATAATGTTTATGCTGCCAATAAACTACCCATGTACACCCACGTACCAACGTATATAATATGCAATTTGGATACAGATGATAAACCAGGGTCACATTTGGTAGCTTTATATATCGATACGAATGACGTCGGTCAATATTTTGATTCATTCGGACGGGCACCTGTACGATGTCATCTAGAGTTTTTTAAAAGAAATTGTAAAAGATGGAACTGGAATGTTGATAGGATTCAGAATGAGTGGACTTCAGTTTGTGGCGAATATTGCTTAATGTATTTGCTATATAAGTTTCAGGGATGTTCAATGCACAGTTTTACGAGTATATTTACAAGGAACACATTGTACAATGATATTTTAGTGGATGAGATGTTTCGCTCCTATTTTATAGATAATAAGTAATAAGATTTTGTATTTTATAAATGAAAATTTTAACAAAATTGGGTAATGTATTAATGAGTCAGATTAGTGTAGATAGGAACAAAGGAGTATAATACAATAGCACCACGCTGAGGAAGAATAGATAATGACGGTATTGAACGAACAATAGATAAGTAGATAAGAACAATGGAGCGCTAATGACGGTGGAGGCTCGCAGCGGATATCAATTAGATAAGAGTTAATTGATCTGCAAATCTCCGGAACCGTGCATCCTACGCAAAAATGGACCGCAGATTCGTGATCAGAGCATGCCAAAACCTTTTTTATTTTTTTTTGTAGGATCGTGAGTCGACGAACGTCGTACTTGTACCACTTCTGACTCAGTGCGCCAGAACTGGTACAACCTAACTACAAGTGCGCCAGAACTGGTACAACGTAACTACTATCGGATACGGTATCTACTTACTAGTATATTATATTCAATAAAATATAGATAAAACTCAACAAGACGGAAGCACTCAGCAGGACGATTTATTTTAATTGTTTTGAGGTATTTATATAGTTTTCTCATCTGGTTGGACTTTGTAAATATATAGGTAGGTAAATGAAAGTAATAGAAATGAATGCTAATCCGATCGAAGGCTCACCTCGACCACCTTGCAAGAATACGTACTCGCCTACGTGTTTACACCTAAAAATCATTTGCAATAATAAGGGCTAATAATTTTACCAGCAGCTCACCAGATGTCGCTAGTTGACACTGAATGAGGTTTGTTACACAATGTCATTTAAATGATAATTTATCCATACTAGTTAATATTATAAATGCGAAAGTGTGTTTGTTTGTTCGCTTGTCCTTCTTTCACGTCGCAACAGAGCGTCGGCATGGCATGATTTTTTTGTATGGGGATAGTCCGGTGGCTGTAGAGTGACATAGGCTACTTTTTTCCGCAGGAAAACATCTCATTCTCGTGGGAAAATCTAATATGTTGCACAAGCTTGTCCTTCTTTCACGTCGCAACAGAGCGTTGGTATGGTATGATTTTTTGTATGGGGATAGTTCGGTGGCTGTAGAGTGACATAGGCTTTTTTAAGCGGAAAAACATTGTATTCCCGTGGGAAAATCGAATATGTTGCAAAATTAAATTCAGCTAGGTGGCGCCGTGATTCTACAAGACGGCCGACGGAACGATGGACGAACACAGAAGGTCAGAATATCTGGATTATTATGTCTTTATACCAAAGTTAAGATAAAAAATGTATGGATCTGTATTTTTCCACGCAGGACCGGGAAGAGAGCGATAAAAAACGTAAAATTCACCAGCTGATTTTCTTCACGTTTTGGTGCATTGTAATTCACAGAATAGGCGATAACCTCGCAGACGATATTAAGTAATCCGTTGATGCTCTGCCTACCCCGCAAGGGTTACAGGCGTGATTATAAGTATGGATCAGAAATACTATCACCACCTGTCACGCTTTCACCCTTAACTATTACTTACCTGTGGTAGAAACAGTTCTTAGTAAGCCTTATTAATAAGGTTTAGTAATATTTATTGAACGTAAATGAATACAGTTCTTATATGTGGTTATGAATGATTCGGTGATACAATAAGAAAAATTGTGCAAAATTATAAGAAAAATATTTTTTGAGAGTTCTTATTAACTAACGTATACATAGTTTAAATTGATTCCCTTAGCTTAGTTTAGAATAGATTACCCTTAGATAGTTTGAATTGATTGACTTAGCGGTCAGCCGCCGTAGAGTCTACATTACCTGAAGATGCCTCGTGTAGAGGCGAAACACGTGTCGTATTATCGTCGATGGTGTGTCTTGCCTGGAATAGTGGTGTTGGGAGTATTGGTGCTGGGACTAGTGGTGACGGAGTTAGTGCATGCAATTGAGGGAGGGCGGGAGGTGCTCTTCAATCCAGGTAAGACACATCATTGTATTTGTTTAGCGGAAGGTTGCGAAGAAATTTATATTTTTATTTTTTATAAATTGATTCCACTAGATGTCGTTACTAGGTTTTTAAAACGCGTTAACGAAATGCTTCTGACATGTACTTAACTCCCGCCGTTGAGCCGCGCGTCAACTTATAGTGCAAACTCTTAAATTGTTTCTAATTCGTAGCTTATTCGACTACCTGCTTTCGATTTCGGTTGTTTGTTATTTGCTTTGTGATTTGGTAAAGGTTGAGTGGATTTATATTGGCTTTCATTTTCAGATTTGTATTTTCTTGGATCGGTTTTGTTGATTTGGTTGGTATTGATTTTGGATTGATTTTGATTTGTTTATCGTGAATTGGTTTTCGTTGATAGAATCAGGCGTTACTTTGCGGAAATCCATTATAATAAAAAATAAAAATATCAATTTCTTTGCAACTTTCCGCTAAACATATAAAATGATGTGTCTTACCTGGATTGAAGCGCACCTCCCGCCCTCCCTCAATTGCATACACTAACTCCGTCACCACTAGACCAAGCACCACTACTCTCAACACCACTATTCCAGGCAAGACACACCATCGACGATAATACGACACGTGTTTCGCCTCTACACGAGGCATCCTCAGGTAGTATAGACTCTACGGCGGCTGACCGCTAAGTGAGCGGCGAGTCGAAACAGTTGCTATTTATACACGCTGACACAATCGCTCCCTACCAAAGTAGCGAGTGACCGCGTCGTGCGATAACAAACCTGTCAACAGTTATTATTATTGTTATGATTATTTTTAAATACTATTATTATTATTGTTTTGAGTGACCGCGCCGTGCGATAACAAATCTGCTACTAATTATTATTATTGTTATGATTAATATTTTAAATACTATTATTATTATTGTTTTATTGATATTATTATAATTATTTATTATTATTAATCTTAAAATTATTATTAAAGATTGGCCTTAAAGATGTTTAACAAAGGTGAATTAGAAACATTTGTTTGTTCATTCAGCAGTGTATAATTACCATTATTACTTTTTAAAATCTCCAACTGCTCCAGCACACACAGTCGCAGCCCCTTATTACAGGTATGTAAGACTTCAAAGGAATGGTCGCTAGCTAGGTTGTGTCCAGTGTCCAAGAGATGTTTAGCAAAATGGGATTTATCAGGATTGCAATTTCTGTACGCGGCCATATGTTCTTTATAGCGCGTCCCGAAATTGCGACCAGTCTGACCCACGTAAACGGCGTGGCATTCGTCAATAGTCTTAAGAAAAACGGCATTAACGTGGCATTCAAAACAAACAATTCGCTTAGGAATATTTGTAACAATAAAGATAAGTTAAATATTAGTCAAAAATCGGGTGTTTATAAACTTGTTTGTGACGAATGCCACGCCGTTTACGTGGGTCAGACTGGTCGCAATTTCGGGACGCGCTATAAAGAACATATGGCCGCGTACAGAAATTGCAATCCTGATAAATCCCATTTTGCTAAACATCTCTTGGACACTGGACACAACCTAGCTAGCGACCATTCCTTTGAAGTCTTACATACCTGTAATAAGGGGCTGCGACTGTGTGTGCTGGAGCAGTTGGAGATTTTAAAAAGTAATAATGGTAATTATACACTGCTGAATGAACAAACAAATGTTTCTAATTCACCTTTGTTAAACATCTTTAAGGCCAATCTTTAATAATAATTTTAAGATTAATAATAATAAATAATTATAATAATATCAATAAAACAATAATAATAATAGTATTTAAAATATTAATCATAACAATAATAATAATTAGTAGCAGATTTGTTATCGCACGGCGCGGTCACTCAAAACAATAATAATAATAGTATTTAAAAATAATCATAACAATAATAATAACTGTTGACAGGTTTGTTATCGCACGACGCGGTCACTCGCTACTTTGGTAGGGAGCGATTGTGTCAGCGTGTATAAATAGCAACTGTTTCGACTCGCCGCTCACTTAGCGGTCAGCCGCCGTAGAGTCTATACTACCTGAGGATGCCTCGTGTAGAGGCGAAACACGTGTCGTATTATCGTCGATGGTGTGTCTTGCCTGGAATAGTGGTGTTGAGAGTAGTGGTGCTTGGTCTAGTGGTGACGGAGTTAGTGTATGCAATTGAGGGAGGGCGGGAGGTGCGCTTCAATCCAGGTAAGACACATCATTTTATATGTTTAGCGGAAAGTTGCAAAGAAATTGATATTTTTATTTTTTATTGGTTTTCGTTGTTTTAGATTGTTTAACAATATTTCAAAGGAATATTAATAGTATAGATAGTGTATACGGTACCTATACACTTACTTCTTTTTTCGTTGGTTATATTTATATTGACTACTGCTTTCGATTTCGGTTTTCTGCGATTTGTTTTGTGATTTGGTTTAAGTTGATTTGATTTTTTTGGCTATCGTTTTCGGATTCGTGTTGTGTCTTGAATTGGTTTTGTTGTTTTGATTTTAAAAAATATTTAAAAGGAATATTTATTCCTTTTAGATACTATGGATTTGCTTTTCAAAAAAAATATTTAAAAGGAAATTTAATTTCTTTTAGGTATTTTAACGTTTTTTTATGAATAGGTTTTTTGTTACTTCATAATGCCTCGCAAACGTAAGTCCAGCCTTTCAAGAGTATCTTCTCAAAGACAAGCGAAAAGATTAGCTCGATCGCTAGAACCTTTAGAAGATGCTGAACTGAGAAGGCAAGAACAAGCAGAGCGTCAGGCTACTTTTAGAGCATCTGAGACACCTTCTCAACGTCAGCAAAGGCGTCTTGAACAGACAGAGCGTCAGGCTGCTTTAAGAGCTTCCGAAACACCTTCTGAAGGCCAGGAAAGGTATCTTGAACAGGCAGAGCGTCAAGCTACTTTAAGAGCTATTGAAACACCTGCTCAAAGTCAGCAAAGGCTATTCGAACAAGCGGAACGTCAGGCTGCCTTAAGAGCCGCGGAAACACCTGATGAAACGCAACACAGACTCATTGAACAAGCTGAACATCAATCTACTATAAGGGCATCAGAAACACCAGAACAGACGCAGGCGCGAGGAGATGCAAATGCACAGCTCCAAGCTGAACGTCGACAAAATATTCAAAGAAACAATTGGTCGGTTTTTAATGACGCAGAATTCAGTTATGATCCGTTGATTGATTATAAAAATCACAGGTTAGTTATTATCGGACTGATGGACAAGGCGTGTCAATTTTGCAGCGCTTTAAAATGGAAAGGTGAGACCGCAGGCATGTGCTATTCCTATGGCAAAGTATCTCTTCCGTTACTTGGGGAACCAGAATAACATTTGAAAACTCTCTTTTTATATGATGCTAATGAGTCACGGCGCTTTTTAAACAGGATCCGGAAATATAACTCATGCTTTCAAATGACGTCCTTCGGAGTTGACCGGGAAATAATAATGCCGGTATTTTCGCCTACATTTACGGTGCAAGGGCAAATTTATCATAGAATAGGTTCACTTTTTCCAGCTGAAAACGAACAGCATAAATTTTTACAAGTATATTTTATGGGTGACGAAGAAATCGAGGTAGACCGTCGTCGCCAATTTATCCAGGGAGTTGAGACAGACACAGTGTTCGAAATTCAAAGAATGAACGTAACATTTAAGTCAAAACATTTAAAACTGCTTTAGAAAACCTACCTGAAGATGATTATAAAGTCGTCATTCACGCAGATCGGACCCCTCGAGGAGAGCATGAAAGGCGCTACAATGCACCTTTGATAAACGAAATAGCAGCCGTAATTAGTGGTGATCAATTTTCTTCACGAGACATTGTCTTGCGAGCACGTGATGATACGTTGCAACGGGTAGCCGATACACACAAGTTTTATGACGCTCTGCAATACCCATTGATTTATTGCAATGGACAAGAGGGTTATCATTTTCAAATTCCACTCATTAACCCGGTCACAAAGAAGCCTACTCCGAACAAAAAAGTATCATGTATGGATTTTTATGCGTATCATGTGATGTTGCGAGAAAATGATTTTAACCTCTTAGCCCGGTGTAGACAATTATTTCATCAATTTTTGGTAGACATGTATGTGAAGGTAGAAAGTGAACGTCTCCGTTATATATCTTTAAATCAAAAAAATCCGCGCGTTAAGAATTATATATATTTTACAAGATGCAGTTTTTAGCGACGCTAATGTAAGCCCTAGAAATTTAGGTAATATGGTAATTCTGCCCCCATCATTCCTTAACAGTCCCCGCTACCTACATGAGTACACACAAGACGTCTATGTACGAATTTACGGAAGACCTGATCTTTTTGTTACTTTTACTTGCCATCCCACATGAAAAGAAATAACCGAGGAGCTAATGCCGGGCCAAAAGAGTACTGACAACGAACACGATTTAGTTGCTAGAGTATTTAGATAAAAAGTACAAAAAATAATGTATGTAATCAACAAAGAGAAAATTTTCTGAGAGGTGCAGTGCTTCATGTATTCAATTGAATGGCAAAAAAGAGGATTACCGCATGCCCGCATTCTAATATGGCTTAAAGAGAAGTTGCGGCCCAGCCAAATAGACGAGATAATAAGCGCCGAGATTCCGGATCCTGAGCAAGATAAAGAATTGTATGATACTGTTACGCGCTCAAGTCGACTGCACTAGCGCCATCTAGTCTCGAACCGAAGAACTAAACTTCTTGAAGTCGAAACACGAACTCTCGGTACCTTTCGCGTGTTTACTTGAATATTCTGGATATTTCGCTGCTAATTTATATAAATAGGCGCTGCAAGATGCGATCAGGGAAGTATTGGAGTTGGCGACACAAGCGAAGCTTCGGAGCGGAATAAAGTGAATCAGTGTGATTAATTATTAGTGTTTTAAGTTTTAATTTGTGTAAAGAGAATTAAAGTGTTAATTTAGGTAATTTTATCGGCAATTTTTATTGTCACGAACCTCAAGCTCGTAACAATTGGTGTCAGAAGTGGAATAAAATCATGCCGATTTTACCTAAGGAGGAAACGGAGGGTGTTCGTACCCACAGTCAACGCCAGCATGAGACGGACCAGAGAAGATTTGGTGGTGCAACGCCGCAGACGTCGGAGGGCCAGCCGCCGGCTACGGAGGCCGGTACGTCAGTAGCTCCTGCATCTGCAGCACCTGATTTAGGCGCCCTGATGGTGATGCTGCAGGAACAGGCTCGCCGGTTCAAAGAGCAGCTGAAGCGCGGACAGGAGGAACAGGCCAGTCAGTTGAAAGAGCAGCAGGAGGAACAGGCCCGCCGACAGGAGGAACAGGCCCGTCGCTTAGAAGAGCAGCTCAAACGCGATAGGGAAGAGCAGATGCTTCTCATGAAGGCCCTTCACGCTACCTTCGGGAAAGAGATAAGGGAGGTGAAGGATAAGGTTGCTCAACATGATAACCGCCTGTCGGAAGCTGAGACCCAAATCAACCAAGTTAAGAAAACGCTGGATGAACTCAAACTTGGAGATGGAATTGCAGCCCCCGCAGTAGCTACTACACCTTCGCTACGTGGGTTCAAGGTACCACCGTTCGACGGGACTTCTTCCTGGTCGGCCTACAAAATCCAGTTCGAGGCCGTCATGGAGGCAAACGGCTGGAATAAAAGCCAGGCCATGACTGCACTCACCTTAGGCCTGCGCGACCAAGCCTTAACTGTGTTGGAAGCTCTCGGTAAGAAAGTGACCAACGAGCAGCTCCTTGAGGCATTGGAGGCGAGATATGGTGACGCTCACCTGGAACACGTCTTTCGCGCGCAGCTTAAAGATCGCGTGCAAAGCAGCAACGAAAACCTGCAGCAGTAGGCCCTTGAGGTGGAGAAGATGGTTCGAAAAGCATACCAGTCTGTACCTGCGCTCATTGAAGGGAACCTGGTTCAGACATTCATCGACGGAATCCGCGACCTTGAAGTCAGAGCTGCTGTGAGGCTCGGGCACCACGAGACGCTTAAGGACGCCTTGGCCCATGCACTGGAGGTGGAAGCCGTGCGGCAGGATCTTCGCTCCCATCGCGTCAGGGAGGTTGCAGTAGCTACGTTTCGCGACCGCAATAAAGGGTACAGCCCTAGGTGCTATGGCTGTGGGGAAAGGGGCCATCTTCGATCCAGCTGCCCTAAGCGAACCGTAGAAAGGGAAGGTGAACGATATCAGGAGGTTGGTGCGGCTAAGAGCCCCGCCCAGCAGCAGCAGGGAAACGAGTAAAAGCCAGAACTGCGGGGCGGGTGCAGGCTGATATTAAAAGAGCCCCAAGGATCTCGATCTCACAAACCCATGATGGGAACAGTCTAATCATCAAGGGCGAGGTCAACGGAATGCCGTGTAAACTGACCATAGATACTGGAGCCTCTCGTACGGTTGTTAGTTCCCAACTTATAAGTCAGTTCCTTGGGGACTCCGCATACAACCGAGAACGCATTAATTTGGGAACAGCCACCGGTCAGCGTATACCCGTTCGTGGAGAGAAAGAGATGGAGTTGAAGCTAGGCAACATGATCTACCTGCATAATGTCATTGTGGCTGATATAATGGACGACTGCATCCTGGGCCTAGACTTTATGAGGAATAATTGTTGTGAGATCGACGTTAAGCAAGGTGTTTTGAAATGTGGACAGGAGGAACTTTTTATGGAAGGTGCGTTACCAGGGAACGTGTACAGCATTAAGAAGATTGTTCTTCAGCCGAGATCGGAAACGATTGTTCCGGTTAGTCTTCCTCGAAACGCTGGGCAAGCTCACCGTTGTGTACTTGTGGAAAGGGTAAACAATAACCTTCCATGGAAAGTAGCTCGAACCTTGGTCAGGACCACTAACATCTCAGGAGTACGTGTGCTGAACCTTTGCGACCGGGAACAGATTATAGAAAAAGGCACACTGGTTGGTACTTGTGAGGAAGTGGATTGGTTACGCCGGTGCCAACATATATCGAGTGGGACCCCCAGCAAGGATTCAGAAACGAGAGTGACCACACTTTTGGAAGACTGTCGCAGTGTCCTCTCCCCGAACGAATTGGGCAAGGCGAAGAAGTTGTTACTCAAGTACGCCGTTAGTGCAAAACACCTATTTTGGGATACCCTGATGCAAGCAAAGAATTTATAGTTGACACAGACGCAAGTGATATAGGACTTGGCGGTGTATTGTCTCAACGAAATGGTGACCAAGAGGTCGTGATAGCGTACTTCAGCAAGTCGTTGTCAAAACCGGAAAGGAACTATTGTGTCACAAGACGCGAATTGCTAGCAGTAGTAAAGTCATTGCAGCATTTTAGCAAATATCTTCTGGGGCGGAAATTTCACTTACGAACTGACCATGCTGCACTAAAATGGCTATTGCAGTTTAAAAATCCAGAAGGACAAGTTGCGAGGTGGATTGAACTACTGCAGGAATATGACTTTGAGATCGAACATCGGAGCGGGAAATCTCATGGCAACGCAGATGCATTGTCGAGAAGACCTTGTCCTGAAGATTGCAAACATTGTACTAGGCAAGAGAGTAAGGAACTGGTATCCGTGAGGATGCTCAGGGCAGACCACCTCAGCAACGAGTGGAAGGACAGCTTACAACGTGCACAGCAGGAAAATCCGGACATCCGCACAAAACCGGACGGATTCTGAAATGGATGAAGGCCAGTGCTCCCAAGCCCAAGTGGAGCGACGTCTCAGCGATGAGTTCGACCACTAAAAGCTATTGGGCCCAGTGGGACAGCTTGCTGCTTCAGGATGGAGTTTTGTGCCGTAAATGGGAAAGTGTTCGGGGAGACAGCTGTCATTTGCAAATGGTTGTCCCTAAAGCTAAAGTACCGGATGTTCTACGGCTGTACCATAATGATTATTCAGGAGGCCATCTGGGAGTTAAACGAACTCTACTGAAAATCCGAGAACCGTTTTACAGGGTCCACTGTCGAAACGATATCGAGGACTGTTGTCGCAAATGTACAAGTTGTGCGGCTGTAAAGGGACCTCAGACTCGTAGTAGAGGTGCATTGAAGTTGTACAATGTTGGTGCACCGTGGGAGAGAATAGTCATTGACGTGGCGGGGCCGTTTCCGGAGAGTGAAAGCGGTAACAAGTATTTCATTCATATTTCAAGTACTTCCCTAAGTGGCCAGAAGTCTTCGCCATTCCAAATCAAGAAGCTTCAACAGTTGCAGATAAACTTGTTCACGAAGTCTTCTGTCGTTTTGGAGTACCTTTAGAGATTCACAGCGATCAAGGAAGGAATTTTGAGTCTCAAATATTCCAGAAAACTTGCCGAGTTATGGGTACTCATAAAACAACAACGACTTCTTATCACCCGCAATCTGATGGAATGTATATATAACAATACCTAACAAAAGTTGTAGACAATCGGCAACGAGATTGGGACAAGCACATACAACCGTTTTTGTTGTCATATCGAAGCGCTGTTCACGAAAGTACATCAGTGACACCAGCTTTCGCAAACTTTGGGAGAGAATTACGGCTGCCTGAAGACCTGATCACCGGGATACCACCTGATGCTCCACGCAGTATAACCGATTATGCAAATGACTTGCGGAACAAAATGAATGACGTTTATGAGCACGTCAGACAATCGGGCCAGCAAATGTCTGAAAAGATGAAAACCCGGTACGACCGCAAGATGAACAACAAAGAGTTCGACGAAGGTTCACTTGTGTGGTTACACAATCCAGTCCGCAGCAAAGGGAAATCTCCTAAGCTTCAAGCTAAATGGGACGGCCCGTACCGGATTGTGACCAAGATCAAGGATGTAACCTACCGGATACAGAAAAGCGCGAGAGGGACTCCTAAGATCGTCCATGTGGATCGCCTGGCGCGTTATTATGGGGCCGATAATACTCGGGACGAGCATGTCTTAGGAGGGGGCAGTGTTACGGGCTCAAGTCGACGGCACTAGCGCCATCTAGTCTCGAACCGAAGAACTAAACTTCTTGAAGTCGAAACACGAACTCTCGGTACCTTGCGCGTGTTTACTTGAATATTCTGGATATTTCGCTGCTAATTTATATAAATAGGCGCTGCAAGATGCGATCAGGGAAGTATTGGAGTTGGCGACACAAGCGAAGCTTTGGAGCGGAATAAAGTGAATCAGTGTGATTAATTATTAGTGTTTTAAGTTTTAATTTGTGTAAAGAGAATTAAAGTGTTAATTTAGGTAATTTTATCGACAATTTTTACTGTCACAAACCTCAAGCTCGTAACAATATCATCGTCTGAAATATGATTCATGGTCCATGTGGAGCACGAAATTCAATATCACCGTGTATGAAAGAAAGAAAATGTACAAAGAAATTCCATAAACAGCTATTAAAAGAAACAGTGCACAATGACAACGGCTACCCTTTATACAGACGCAGTCCTCCCGAAGATGGTGGCAGGAAAGTTACAATCAAATCTCGCCCTGGAGCATTCGAAACCTTAGATAACAGCTGGATTGTCCCGTATTCGCCAATTCTATGTAAAATTTTTAGTGCCCACATTAATGGAGAAGCATGTATCTCTGTCCGCGCAATCAAGTATATCTGTAAGTACATAAATAAAGGAAGCGACCAAGCAATATTTAATCTCAGGAGTGAAGGTGAGGCCAACCCCGTTAATGAAGTACAGACCTTTCAAGCAGGGCGTCATGTCAGAAGTAACGAGGCAGCGTGGTGTCTCCTTGACTTCCCTTTACACGAAAGGCACCCAACAGTTACTCACCTTGCTGTGTACTTAGAAAATGGAGAGCGTGTATATTTCACCGAAAGAAATTTCCAAGAAAGAATTGCATCACCGCCAAAAACTACACTAACAGCCTTCTTTCAACTTTGTCAAACCGACTCCTTTGCAAAAACGTTGTTATATTCTAAAGTCCCCCGCTATTATACTTGGAACACATCTAGGAAGGAGTGGAAACGCCGTATAAAAGGGCGCCTGTTGCATATTGGCCCGGTGTAGTCATCAGATGCCCTTGATCGTGTGTATACCGTCGATGTAACTAATTTTGAATGTTTCTGTTTACGGTTGCTGCTGCACCATGTTCGGGGTCCTACAGGATATAAAGACCTTAAAACTGTCAACGGTCAGGAATGCGCAACTTATAGAGAAGCATTTGAAGCTCTGCATCTTTTATAAGACGATAATCACTGGGATGAAACCATGGAGGAAGCTGTGCAGTGCCAGTCACCAGCCAAAATTAGGGATCTTTATGCACTCTCATATCATCTTGCGGGCTATCTAATGCACATGAATTGTGGGACAAATATAAAGAGTACATGGCGGGAGATATTTTGCGAAGGTTACAGCAAACACACGCGAACATGACATACAATGAACACATTTATAATAAAGCACTTGGAAAAATTGAAGATAAAGTAATGGCAATGGTAGGCAAAAAATTAAGCGACTTTGGAATGATAAGCCCTCAAAGTATTAGGACAAATCGAATCTGGAAATGGTGCACTTTTCTTTTTAGATGCCCCTGGAGAAACTGGGAAGACATGTTTGTTAAATTTATTATTAGCGCAAGTATTGAAAAATTTCTGAAAAAACATTGCTGTGGCCGTAGCTTCCTCCGGTATTGCCGCCACGCCGCTACGCGGGGGCCGCACTGCACATTCTGTTTTAAAACTCCCTCTAAATCTCGAAAGCCCAGGAAGAATCGCCGATCTGCAACTTTAGCAAAAATAGTGCACGAGGTATAATGCTACGACAATGCAAACTTTTAGTGTGGGACGAAAGTACAATGTCGCATAAAAAAGCTGTAGAAGCACTAAATCGAAGGCTCCAGGATTTGCGCAGCAATACCGATGTAATGGGAGGAATGGTGGTTTTAGTGCCTGGTGACTTTCGCCAAACTTTACCTGTCATTCAAAAGGGCACACCTTTTTTTTAACATGGGGAAATGCCTACGCATATCCGCCTCGCGGGGGCAAGGACGGGTTATGTCGGACTCGCACCGACTAAAACCCCGTGGTGTTCCACCTTCGTCGCATATTGGCAGGGCTACGGGAACGCTTTCGCACACTTCCGAGGCCCTACCAGCGACTGCCGCCCCATAGCAGCACCTCCTCGGGAGAGGAATATTCCTCCCCGTTCTCCTTCCCAAGTAAGGCGCACCAAAACACATGACACGCCTTCCTCCACGGCCTCCAATTACATCTGCGCAACAGACGCCCCCGCGTCCGATGCGCGAAGGCCATGGGGCCAGGAAAAACGAGCACTTAGAAGTACTAGCCTTCCCGACCCCAGCGGCGTATGTGGTCTGTGGCTCCGCCGCCAACCAAGATTCGGCTGCAGAGGATAGGGAGAGCGGCGCCTCGCAATACCGACAATCCTCTCCCCCCGCAGCCCCATCACCACCGCATCAACGGTGCGGCCCCGTTTGAGTCGCGGAGGATAGGGCGAGTGGCGCATCGCCATACCAACACTCCTCTTCCTCCGCGACTCCACCTCGGCTGCAGCGGTAGAGGGTGCGGAGTCCCCACTCGCTGCAGTCCACCAGCACACATCCGAAGTGGGCTCCCCAAGCCCACTCGGAGTGGCCACCTCAGGCCAGCCCTTCACCTCGGGCCAGCCACGTGGGTTCCTATTTGTTCACCGTGGGAGACCAAGCCACGACTACTAAGCCCCCCCGCCACGACAAGGTGGGAACCCGTTCGGGGGGGAAAAGGGAACACCTGCAGATTAAATTAAAGCATGCCTCAAGTCGTCTATTTTGTGGAACAATGTGACAAAATTCAGTTTAACTACGAATATGAGAGTGCATTTGTATAATGATATTGTAATGCTTCCCCCCCCCCCCCTTTATAAAAATAAATATGTATGATATTGAATATAATTAGTTCCCCTTTGTAATAAAAATTATATAATATATTTGTGACCAGGATAAATAAAATACGTTTTGATCTTTCTAAATGATCTTTCTAAAGGTTTAATAATAGGCCGTTTGTAATATTTTGGTGTGATCGTCTTAGTTAGGACCCTTATTTACGTTGTGTTTGTTCAGTAGCTTAGTTCTTTTCGGTGTCTTTTGGAAGAACGAATATTCACTAGAGCAATTGAAAACTGTTGGTAGTGCCTTATATGCTACTTGGTAGTGCCTTATATGAACCCCGTTCACGAAGACAGGGTTCGAGAAAGGTTAAGAACATAAAATGTCCTATTCCACTTGTATCAGATTTACATTATTAATTTATTATTAATTATCCCATCCCGCTTGGAAAAGGCTCACAAAATATTTATACAAAATACCCGATACAAGGGCTTCGCACTCCTACATTTATTTAAAAAAATGTAGGGGAGCCACACGGCCCCACACACGCCTTGCACGGTGAGTGCCAACCATTTTGATGCACTCCCCCCGAAGGGAACGCTAATTCGGGAACTGGACCGTAGTCCACAGCAAAATAACTGGCGAACCGGTAAAAGAGGCTTGGCTCCTTGTTAGTGCGTAAACATCGACCGAGGTCGCGCATGTCAATGCGTGTAAACGCCATACGGAATACGAACGAATCCAGCCACAGTGAATGTACGTCACACGGTTTAGGCAAATAGGCACTCTGGCCATAAACCCTCCGTGAGTGCCACCACCTGCCAGACCGCCGCTCCCGCAGACGTGATGTAAGTGTATGGCATCACCACCAATTGCATGAACAGCACGGCTACTAGCCGCGGAGCGTGTCATGAGTCTAACGCTCACCTCAAGGGAATGGGGTCCCACGTTGTGCGACTTTCGGCCGCAGCCTTGAGAGTCTCCTCAGATTCTCCCGCCAGCTACCACCCGCATGAGGTCGACACATATGCTCCACTAACCAATACAACGGCAGATATAGCCAAAAGGTAGTTATGAGATAAGAGTAATAATTCGCCATCAGAAAAGGTTTGTGTCACTGACATTGAGTAAATGCATTTTCGATCACGTTTGCCTCACCCACCAACAAGTTGCCTTCAATCATTCAAAGGTGTGAAAGTTACAGAGATATAATATTATGTTGTTATATAAAACATCGTGGAGGGCAGACAGTCTGCAGCCCCGTAATGAAGGGACCCGACTTGGGCAAAGCTACTTAGATGTGAGTCAAACCAAGACGCTGAGAGCGCCATTGAGAATAGCGTCCCACCAAACAACCATCGCAGAGACGCAATGCTACAGAACGCAACAAGTATCAATACGACTATCGTCGGGCTTACACCATTCCAAGGTCCCCCATACATCCCAGCAGTCATCACCACCCATATACCTCCATCGACCAGAACCACAAGAGAGCGTCGAATCAGGCACAGCACACCCGCAGATCCATCACAAGACGCAATACCGCAAGTAGCAGTAAGCATCAATGCAACTGTCATACGGATGGCGCCCCCTCACAACACACCCACATGATCCCTATCGACTTTGGTAACAAGGTTTGTATTGTTGTTAACTAAAAAATATCACCAACGTATCATAGTAACACGCTACTAAGACGCCAATGATCAAAACTCCACGTATCATAGCGCTGATGCACTAAGACATGAAGTTGAGTATGCCTGTTACACTTAAAAGTGCTACCAAACACACTCATCATCCCAATCCGAAAGATAAACGACGCATCGCTATGCGCTACGACGTCGCCCACAAACGGTATGGGTGTGCGATGTCCACGGGAAAGCCATATTGCTACAACAAACCCACTTACCACCGGCACTAAGATGTTAATTGTATACCTCCATCGACCGGAACCACAGGAATGCGTCGAATCAGGCGCAGCACACCCGCAGATCCATCACAAGACGCAATACCGCAAGTAGCGGTAAGCATCGTTGCAACTATCATACGGGTGGCACCCCCTCACAACACCCACATGATCCCTATCGACTTTGGTAACAAAATTTGTATTGTTGTTAACTGTAGCGGCGCTGTCGTCGCGCCACTAGCACACCGAAACACACCGAAGTCTAAATCGCGCTGTTAACATTCCGAATCATAGATAGTATATATAGAACTTCTCCGAACTATCACTCGGAGCGTTGGCCGCTCACCGGGCAGAACACCTTCCCCGGCGGGAGATCTCCCCTTTTCCCTCCACGGCCACATAACTAAAAAATATCATCAACGTATCATAGTAGCACGCCACTAAGACGCCAATGAACAAAACTTCACGTATCATAGCGCTGATGCACTAAGACATGAAGTTGAGTATGCCTGTTACACTTAAAAGTGCTACCAAACACACTCATCATCCCAATCCGAAAGATAGATGACGCATCGCTATGCGCTACGACGTCGCCCACAAACGGTATGGGTGTGCGATGTCCACGGGAAAGCCATATTGCTACAACAAACCCGCTTACCACCGGCACTAAGATTGTTGTTATATAAAACTGCACAAACGTATCATAGTAGCACGCTACTAAGACGCCAGTGGACAAAACCCCACGTATCATAGCGCTAATGCACTAAGACATAAAGTTCAGTATGCTGGTTACACTTAAAAGTGCTACCAAACACACTCATCCCAATCCGAAAGATAGACGACGCATCGCTATGCGCTACGACGTCGCCCACAAACGGTATGGGTGTGCGATGTTCACGGGAAAGCCGTATTGCTACAACAAACCCGCTTACCACCGGCACTAAGATTGTTGTTATACAAAACTGCACCAACGTATCATAGTAGCACGCTACTAAGAAGCCTGTGGACATAACTTCACGTATCATAGTTCAGTCAGTTCCTCTTGTATTATGACATTCGTTTCTTCTATGTCACCATATGGATTAATTATCTACAGTGGTATTACCATAGTCAAAATATCCTCAAACCTAGATTCAAAATCTGAATAGAGGGCATTTAAATGTTGAATGTAAGTTGAAACGTCGTCTTGCTGGCAGATTGTCTGTGACAAATTGGGGAACTGAGAAAATTCGCCCCGTCCAATATTTTGCTTCATTAGTTTAACTCTGGCAAGAAACGCTGATAAGATGGGCTTTGTTTTAATCAAATTTAAACTGTCGCCTTGTAATTGCAAATTAACCATATTAAATTTTTTAACAAATCTGTTAAATAGGCGATGTCTATTTTCCTCTTCATTAAATTTTCAGAACTCATTTCATCAATACATCTTTCAACAGTATTGTTGCTTAAGGGAATTCTTTTAATGATATCAGATGCAGGTTTGTGTAAAACCATAGCGCTAATGCACTAAGACATGAAGTTCAGTATGTTGGTTACACTTAAAAGTGCTACCAAACACACTCATCCCAATCCGAAAGATAGACGACGCATCGCTATGCCCTGCGACGTCGCTCACAAACGGTATGGGTGTGCGATGTCCACGGGAAAGCCGTATTGCTATAACAAACCCGCTTACCACCTGCACTAAGATGATATGTCTACGACACATCGGTTAGCAGGTCCAAGTTTACCTCGGACCAATTGCTCGTGAAGCAGCATACACGCCACCATAATATTCCTTTTCAAGTCCCTAATAAGGACTAGTCATTTTGCTACAGTACTAGGAGCAGTCGGTCACCCACCCGACCACCTCATATGCTTATGCATCAAGGAGACCTCCTATAATATTGCTTTTGTATCATAGACCTTACTTTCGTAAGTCATTCATATATAGGATTCGAACCCACGACCCTACTAATGTAATGCAAATTCATCATGGAGACCTTCTATAGTATTGCTTTTGTATCATAGACCTTACCTTCATAAGTCATTCATATATAGGGCTCGAACCCACGACCCTACTATTGTAATGCATATTCATCATAGAGACCTTCTATAGTATTGCTTTTGTGTCATTGAGTTTAATATCATAAGTCCCTAATATAGGACTAGTCATTGTGCTGCAGTACTTCAGGCAGTCTGGCTCCCGACCACCCCATATATATGTACAACTGCAGGTATGTATCTCCGGCAGCTCCTCCATACAAGACATCTATACATGAACACCTTCCATAACTTAGAAAAATTTTCTTTTATACGTGAACTCCTTCTATAACTTAGGAAATTTCTTTTATACATGAACTCCTTCCACAACTTAGAAAAATTTTCTTTTGTACATGAACTCCTTCCAAGACTTAGACCATTTTTAACAAATTTTCTAATTACCTTACAAATGTTATTTATCTTTATTTTTATAATATTTTCGACTTGTATTTCTATTATTTATCTTATTTTAAATATTTTCCAAGTTTTTAAATAAATTTATTTATTATGAAAGAAAATATTTTGCCTTTAATTTACTATGTTATTGGTGTAATGTGAAATATATTTATATTAACTTTATGTTTATTAATGTAATTTTATTGCTTAATATATATATTTTAAGACTATTTTTGATGCCCCTTTATATTGAATTTAATTATTAATAATAATATTGGGCCGTCACAGTATCAATTCTGGAAACTATGCTGACACACTATTAAAAATTGGCGATGGGCGGTCGGAAACGGATGCTGAGGGCTGCGTTAAATTGACGTTAGTTGTAATTTAGTACAGAGTCATTCCGAATTAATTGCGAGCGTTTATTCAGATTTAACGAACAAGCATGAAGACAAATGGTTATGTGAAAGGGCGATTCTTGCACCAAAAAATGAGAGCGTTAACAAAATAAATTCGGATATATTAAGCGAAGTAGCAGGAGAAATAACAGAGTATTTGTCAGTAGACACAGTTATGGACACAGAACAGAGCACTTCATATCACGTAGAGTTTCTAAATTCTCTAGAGTTGTCAGGTGTGCCCTCACATAACCTTCAATTAAAATTAGGCGTCCCAGTCGTGCTAATGCGAAATTTAGATGCTCCTCGGTTATGTAACGGGACAAGGCTGCGTGTGACACATCTTGTACGGAACATAATCGGTGCTACCATTTTGACAGGCGTAGGAAAATGTTATTATACCACGGATCCCTATATTTCCCACAGATCTTCCTTTTCAATTTAAAAGGTTGCAGTTCCCTATTAAGCTCAGTTTTGCAATGACAATTAATAAAGCGCAAGGGCAGACGTTACAGGTAGCGGGGGTCAACTTAGAAAAACCGTGCTTCTCTCATGGTCAGCTGTATGTAGCATATTCGCGTGTGTCAAATGCCCAGAATCTCCACATTCTTTCCCCGAATGGAAAAACATATAACATTGTGTACATTAGCGTCTTAAAGTAGTGTTCAGTTAGTTTTTTTCCAAAATTCCCACAATCAATTAATCAGAATTCCCACAGATCTTCCCCTTCAATTCAAAATTTCCTATTTAGCTCAGTTTCTTTTCCATTCCAAATGCCGTACCTCTGACGGACCCATTAAGCTTAGTTTCCTTTCTACTCAAAAGGCTGCATCTCTGACGGATCTTTTATTTGGCTCAGTTTCCTTTCAATTCAGAAAACTGCATCTCTGACGAATCAATTTAGCTCAGTTTCTTTTCAAAAGTCTGCATCCCTGACGGATAATAACGCTCACGCTCAGTTTCCTTTAATTAAAAAAATATCCCATTTCCATTTGGAATAAACAGGCTATTTTCATGCTTTCCTATATGCTGCGTTTCAAAACATTTAAATAGGCTGACGAATCAATTTTGCTCAGTTTCCTTTTAGTGGCTGCATCTCTGACAAATCTACAAAACTCAGTTTTCTTTCAATTCAAAAAGCAATGGATAGTTCATTTCCCAGTGACCATGCGGGCGAAGCCGCGGGTAACAGCTAGTTTTTATATAAAAGATAGTTTAGTATTATAATACTCAAAGGTATTATAATCATCATAATATACAAAACAATGCCTCTGTGTCAATGCCAACTTTGCACAAGCGTACTCACACAATTTAAAATAACCTTTAATTTAAATCCGAAGAATTATGAAGTTATCTATATTTCATATGCTAGTAGTATATAAGTCAACGATATTTCATAACAACGTGTATTATTTTTTATCACTAATTTAAATTCGAATCTCACTAATTTACATTCGAATCCTTCGAAGTAAAATATTAAAAAATATCCAGTATCAACTTTTTTACTTGACGTCGTTTCAATGATATGTCGCTATGTACCTTACCGTAATGTTTGGATGATTAAAATTCATTGTTATGTGAATAATCGGCAAAAATATTTAAATGATCGGTAAAAATATTCAAATAACCGAATCATTAATTTTTTTAATGTATTATTTGTTTAATTAAATTTTTATTTTTAAAATTCCTCAAATTACATGAATCATGAATAAAACAAGTTTATTTTTTTAATTTGTCTACGTAAATTTGTGTAGGCAAAAGCCATTTCGGTAGCTTACTGTGCGTAATTTTGTTATTTTGTGTTTGTCTTCTTATTTTGTGACTCGGCTTTAACTTTTTTGGACTGTTTATTCTATATTCGTTGAAGCATGTGCCCATGTCACAAAGGATGATTGGGCAAAAGTAGCAGAAAGAACAAAAAATTGATTATGGATGACTTTGAATGAGACATTAATTTCGACTGCATTATTGAAAATCAAATAATAATTAATCTAGACAACGACAGCTCAACTAGTTGTACTGAAAGTGATTGAATAAATTTATTTTTAATCTAGTTTCAATCTTATATTTTTATTAGTTTGTCTCTATAAATAGGCAGTAACAACAACAAATACGAAGAAAGTGATAAATCTTGTGTTATAAATAATACGTTTTTAATTTATTCTTGCATTATTCAAACCAAACTGTAAATGATTACCAATTCTGAATAATCGATATCGAGTTTTTTAAGAATCGAATAAAATACGTTCCCATTTTTTGGTTGGCATTGCGTAAGCATCGTAATAGTCTGTGGTTGGCATGCTTTGTGGAATAAGTCTGATAGCTGTCAAATGTATTTCTTAGATTTGGTTGACCATAATATAGTTACAATAAAATCTTTTTGGAAGCTATTGTAAACTGCCAGCTCATGAGGTACCTTGAGGATCACCAGCTGATCAGTGACCGCCAATACGGTTTCTGTCGTGGTCGATCAGCTGGTGATCTTCTCGTCTACCTTACTCATAGATGGGTGGAGGCAGTAAAGTCCAAGGGTTAGGCATTGGCCTTTAGTTTGGGCACAACGAAGGCCTTCGATCGGGTCTGGCACAAAGCGCTTCTTTCGAAGCTCCCTTCCTATGGGCTTCCTAAGAAATTACGCGATTGGATCACTAGCTTTCTTGCTAATCGAAGCATCAAGGTCGTAGTAGACGGTGCATGCTCTGATTCTAAACCTATTAACGCTGGTGTTCCACAAGGCTGCGTGCTATCACCAACGCTGTTTCTTCTGCATATCAATGATAAAATTCATTTTGTTTTTGTTGCAAACTGATAAAATTCATTTTATCAGTTTGCATAAAATTCATTGAGACGACAGCACTGGTTACGCCTCATACACCGGCCGTGCCAATATTTCTCGGGAAATTGTAGCCGAGTACCGGGTCAAACTGGTGTCTGAAGTCGAGTCTTTGCTTAACAAAGTCTCGGATTGGGGTCGACTAAATCTAGTCCAATTCAATCCCCAGAAGATATAAGTTTGCGCGTTAACCGCAAAAAAGAACCCCTCGACATATCGAATAGTGTGCAGTTTTGTGGTCACTTGGAGGGGGAGGCCAAATTGGCCTCTAGAAAGCTTGGCGTGCTCAGCAGAGCGAGACAGTATTTCATGCCGGCACATCGCTTGCAACTTTACAAAGGCGCAAATTTGGCCTCACATGGAATTACTGTTCTAATCTTTGGGCCGGAGCACCCCAGTACCAGCTCCTTCCACTTGACCGCATCAAGCGCAGAGCGATTCGAATCGTCCACAACCGAGTGCTTTCTGATCGGCTCTATTCACTAGCGCTGCGTAGGGATGTTGCATCCCTTTGCGTTTTCTATCGTGTCTACCGTGAGGAGTGTTCTGAGAAATTGTTTGGATTAGTTCCAACCCCCAAATTTCATGAACGCACATCGTCTTCAAATTCCCGATGCCATCCTCACCATCTGGATGCTTGGCGGTTCACTACTGTGCGTTTTATTAGGAGTTTTCTTCCTCGTGGAATTGTTTAGCACCGGTGACTTTTCCGGACCGATACGACTGGGACCTTCAAGAAAAGAGCTTACTCCTTTTTGAAAGTCCAGCAACGCATCTGTAATTCCCCTGGTATTGCAGTTGTTTCATGGGCGGCGGTAGTCACCTACCATCAGGTGAGCCGCATGCTCGTTTGCCCTCTTCTATAAAAAAATATAACTAGGGGTAGGTACAGAAAGAAACATTATTAAACATTATCCTTTACAATTTTCAAACAAATTAACTTCCCTACTATGAAATCAACTCAATTTAAGTGGCACCGCCCTGGTGGCAGAAAAAGTCGTGGATGTCTTCATTAACATGGTTTTATGTGCATCTATGAGTTCATCCATCAGTAAACTATTACAGGCTGATAACGAAAGAAAGAAAAAAGATGTATGCGAGAGTGCATTTCAAAAAGTTGAGCATGGTTTCGGCTTCATTTAAAATGTACGCAGCGCTCAGTCTTCCATCCTTTGTTGGTCTAAGCAAGTATCTAGTTTAGTTAGGTGTAATGTCTGATTTACACTGGGTCGGTAACTGGCTCCAAATTCCAGGAAAGTCAGTGCTGACCCGATACTGACAGAGTAAATTGATTTGGAGTCAGTACAACGCTATCACGCCAGTGCCGACTTCAATATCCCTGCATGAATATTTTTTAGTCAGTCCACTCCCCATGGCAGCCGTGCCAGTCTTATTGAACTTGTCTAAACGACCAAGTCAGTACTTAGCTTAGTCAGTCGCTGGCGCCATCATAGATAAGAGGGCGCCACCACAGATAAGTGTATAATATAAGGGGTATGTTCCGAAATACAACGCAGTGTACTGTCCAATGCAAATGACGTATCATTTGACACTTTATTGTACTAGCGTGCCGCCGCTATATTGGGTGCGTTTGGTAGAAAATAGCGCCAGCAAGCGCTTGTAAGCAAAATGGCGATCGTAAGCGGTAAGCGCTGTCAAATCGTAAGTAGCTATTTTCCTCTGGGACACGGTGTTAGTTTTAACCGGGGAACCTAACCTAATTTAAATATATTTTTTTGAAGTATTCATATTAAAAACTTACCAATCATGAATTTTTAATAACATGTAGGTATATGTCTATTCATGTCTTTATATTACTTAAAACGAATATTGCAAAAAACAACTTATAAACTCTACTTCAAACAAACAAATTAAATAAGCAAAATGGCGGATTGTGTCAGCGCTACTGAAGTAGCAATCGTGTCCTGGCCGAAAACTATTTTAGCGCTAGTAAGCGCTTTTTTCTGCCACACGCACCCATTGTGTCGGATATCCGGCCATAATAAAACAATTTTTAATTGTGTGTTTGCCGAATGAAGCATGCCAGAATTTGTTTCTATTTAGTCAAATACAAAAAATTATAGAATAATTGATTGTATATCCATTAGGAGGATATAATGATTTTTGGAGCACAAAATGACAAAATAATCGCCAACACTTTTCCAAATGGCGCAAAAGTATGACGTCATATACTGTCCAATGTTTTGGAACGAATCACCAGTATAGCGTCGATTCATGACGTCATTTGCATTGGACAGTACACTGCGTTGTATTTCGGAACATACCCAAGGAAAGCTGGCGGTGCATTACAGGTATACAGGGTGACGTCGCGTCGCGTCATTTCAAAAATTCAAGCGAAAATGACGCGAAAATTAAACAATGAAAACTTAAGATTCGTTGTTGTATGGCGAACATGAATGTCTAGGGGATTAAAACCCAAAATTAACGTAATAAGGTAATGTGTGCAGAAGCATTAAAAGACCTTTCTCAGCATGGGAATGTAGGAGTAAGCCTTACCGAAATTAAAAATTAAATTATGTAACGTCTTAAGGTCTACATATTACTAAGCGATAAATAAAATACTAGTCGTTTCTTTTTAGATTTCTTTTCTTCTAACATTTCCGTCAACTCTTTCAACAGCAAACTGACTTCAACAACGTGCGTATGTTTTACGTTTATTTATTTTATTAGTAGTGGTCTATCACAATTATAAAACTTGTCATTACAATTAGGTATAGCTTTTTATTAACTTTTTTGTTCTTCACTTATTCAGGATTTACACATAATTATTATTAAAAACAATAAGTTTAACCCTTCAATCCTCTTAAAAATCCCATGCAGTCGCATGCGTCCGCCAAATCTCGAGCGGTCGCATGCGACCGCACCCACCCACATATATTATATTTATAGACTACATTTCTATAAAGGAATTTGGCATTATAAAATCTATACAAAACTCTATCCTGTGGTCTAGAGAGTCAGTTACTCTATGTATTTTATTTTTATTCTTCTGTCAATTTACGAGATTTGCCAATTTGCCAATCATACGAAAATGTAACTGACTTTTGTTTAGACTATAGAAAAGAGAATTTCGATCGAATCGAGAGAATTCAAATCGAAGAGATATCGAATAGATTTGATAATGCCTAACTTCTTTAAGGAAAAGTAGTCTATAAATGTGTTTTAATAGTTTAAAGTGCTGTGGGTGGGTTCGGTCGCAAGCGACCGCTCGGGATTTGACGGACGCATGTCATAAAACTTATATTTATAGACTACTTTTCTATAAAGAAGTTTGGCATTATAGAATCTATACAAAATTCTCTATCCTATAGTTTAAACAAAATTCAGTTATTCAATGGATTAATCATTACAAAAATACTTTATTGTATTTTGATAACTACATACCAAGCGGATGAAAATTACTTCTATATATTACTCGAAATTATTTACATAAAATGATTAATTATATTCACACAAAAACTTGCATAACTATTTTATTATATAAAAAAACTATTCTTAACTTAGAAAAATCAAAAAATCAACACAACAATGTACAACAACGAACACTCGACAATGACGCACTTTGAATGTAAATTATAAATGAATATCTATAGACTAACTGAATTTTTATTCAACTAGAGCATAGAAAATTTCATATTGATTCTATAATGCCAAACTTTTTCATAGAAAAGTAGTCTTTAAATATAAGTTTTTATGGGTTATAGTGCTGTGGGTGGGTGAGGTTTCATGAGACAGCTAGGAATTTGATGGAATATGGTCACAGTCTAATTAGATCATTATGGGATTGAGCCGTTATGTAGATACATCATCTAAAAAGCAGAATAAGATTTATAAAATAACTATGATTTTTTAAAGCATAATATTCAGATCATAACAAAACTTGTGATAAAGCATAAGATCTAAAGGTTAAAAATATGTTCAGGAGCTAAAGTCATGTGAGGTTATGCCTTATGAATTGATAATTATTTAAAATTGTCAACAAAAAACTAGCTCAAAAAGTTAGGTTAGTTAGTAAGTCAGTGGGCTGTAGATAGAAAAAGTAAGTCTATGCCATATACAACCAAACACAATGCAACTTATATTATTAGCACATTAACTTCTTATTACAACTCATCATATTTTTCCATTAAAACTGAAGTAATTCATGACCTTGATATCCCTTATTAACTTATGACCTTGGTCTCTTCATAGCTTTCTTTTCTCTATTATTCTTATAGGCTAAGGACATTTTTTGCATATTTTCTTTATGAATTTTGTCATGATCAACAATGCGTTTTGGATACCCAATACCCACTATACATCCAGCTTTAGTTTGTATAGATTTAGGTGCCTTCCAGGGCTCATAAATATATTCACTTGGATATTTTTTTAACTCTGGAACATACTTTCTAATGTACAAGCCATCTTTATCAGTTTTCTTCCCAAATGCAACAGGGCTGTAAACTCTAAAATATTTATAAAAGAATGCAGATGCAGAAAGCCACATCCAATTACCAGCATTTAATGACCAGTCATAGTCAAGAAGGTAATTCTCAAATACTTTAGCTCCTTCTTCCCAAGAAATCCATAAGTCACCCCTCGTTAAAAAACAAGCAACCATGTGTCGAGCTAAGTGGTGAATCCATCCTTCTTGCTTCAACTGACGCATAATGGCGTCTACAAAAGGATAGCCTGTCCTCCCTTCAGCCCACGCTCTAAGGTGTTCAGTATTCTCACCCCAAGGTATTTGTGTACAAAGTTTATTGCCAACCATTCTATCAAAGTTTTCAGTGCCTGCACCTGCTGTGTAATAAAATTCTCTCCACATCAATTGTCCTAAAAGTGACACAGGTGGTTGTGTGTGCAGCATTCCATTTTCAACCTCTTTAAGTTTGTGATAAAACAATTTTGATGAAAGGCAACCATGACTGAGGTAAGGACTTAAGACTGTTGTGCTAGGTTCAATACTATTTGGTGATGAATTAGGTTTTTCAAATTTACAAACCCACTGCTTTCTTGACATATACACATTAAGTCTTTTTAAGCCTTCAGTTTCCCCACCTGGATATTTACATTCAGATAAAGTTGATTCATCAACACCAATTTCTTCTAAAGTTGGTACATCATATTCTTCAGAATTATAATCTTCAGCCTTACAGCACTCCGATATTTGCTTATTAATATCTATTGTTTCTTTAACTTGCATATCCTGTACCAATGAAAGAAATTTTTGATATGTCAATGGTACACTGCCATTATTCTTTTTTAGAACACTGTGGACATCATAAACTGTGTGTTGAACCCTTTTGACTATAAAAATATCATTTTCTTCAGCAACTTTCTCAATAGCATCATCTTGATCTACAAGGTCAGGGTCAATATCTACTTGTACTGTCAAAAATTTGACTTGCCACTTTTTAAACAGTTTAGGTAAGCAATTAATAGCTGTATCCTTTATAATATATAGACGGGTGTTGAGCTTACGTAAGTTCGCATCTAAATCTTGTAAACTTTGTATAAGAAACCGCAACCTATTTGTACCTATGTTATGTATACTGTCAGGGTTTAGGAAATATACTGGTCTCAAAATATGTTTACGATTTTCAGCCTGAAATTAAAAAGATTTCACATTTTAAAGTCAACACAATATAATGAAAAAGAAATAAATTTAAGATGAAGAATGGACAGAAATTTATATAATTATCCCTTACTTCGTTGATTGCATTTCTCAGTGCAAGATTGTCATGCAATCTTAAATCTAAGCGGAACCAATGAACGACAGTTGGCATTTTGGACACTTCTGGAAAAGGTAAATAAGCAGGTAGTCTCCTGTGAAGGGCAGAAAAGAGCATGTAAACAATTTACAATAAATTTTCGACTAGTTCAGACATGTTTTATAATAATATGAATTTTAACCGAGTTACTTTATAACTGAGCCGAAGGTGAATAACTCAAAGAGTAATCTAATTAATATACAATATGAAGTTATTAAAAGTGCTCATTAATTCAAACGTATTGATTCTAAACTCTTTGTTATCAATTACTGCGTTTTAGGTTGTTCGTATTTCAAGGTTTTTAAAAGGCTTTGGTTTGAATTTGAAGTTTCTACCCATAACAGGTTTCCATAGATCATAAACAGTTGACACTTGACAGAGTTGTTTTTAGTTTTTACGATTTGTTTACGTAGACCAGAGTTCCCCAAACTTTTTTGTGTCGTAGACCTCTTGCCATGTTTTTCCGTGTTGGGTAGACCCCCTAATTACCTGATATTGATTTCCTCTAAATTTCTAACTGTAGTGAAGTTTAGTGTTAAAAACTTAAAGTAAAAACACATTGTTAATTTATACATTTATTAATTGAATTTAAATTAAAACTACTCAAAATAAAATTTTGTATCTGTTATGTAAAATATACGTAGCATTAAATAAACATAAAATAAACTATAAATAAAATAACATAAGCAATAAGTCAATATTTTTAGTGAGAAGGATGAACCTGATGCTTTAATAATAAATTATCAACGGTGGTATTACCATAGTCAAAATATCCTCAAATCTACATTCAATATCTGAATAGAGGGCATTTAAATGTTGAACATCTGTTAAATAGGCGATATCTGTTTTCCTCTTCATTAAATTTTCTTTTAAATTATTATCTTTAGTATCCAGAAATTCTAAAATAGTCTCAAAAAGTGCAAAAAATCTTGTCAAACATAAGCCTTTCGACAGCCAGCGTACTTCAGTGTGAAGGAGTAATTGATGAAAGTGTTCGTCATTTTCTTCACACGACTGCGCAAATAACCGCGTATTCAACGCGTTGCTTCGGATAAGGTTTACTGTATCAATGACTAAATGAAGTGAGTCATGCAATCTAACACTCAAAATTTTTGCAACTAAATGTTGTCGATGGATGATGCAATGTGTTGCTAACACCCCTGACACATTTTGTTTTAAATAGCTTATAAATCCATGATAAAGTCCAACCATGGCAGGTGCTCCATCTGTAGCTACTGATATTATATTTGATAAAGGAATTGCTTTTTCAATGAAGTAATCCTTCAAAACATGAAATGTAGATTCACCTTTAGTGTCGGTTATCAATGTTCTTGCGAAGAGCAGTTCTTCGTAGATTTCTGGATTCATAATAAAACGAACATATGCCACTAATAATGCTGCATTATCAGGTAAAGTTGACTCGTCCAGTTGTATAGAGAAATGGGTCGTTTGCAAATAATTACATAAGAAGCTCAATCTCGGAACTTATTTCATCAATACGTCTTTCAACAGTATTGTTGCTTAAGGGAATTATTTTAATGATATCAGATGCAGGTTTGTGTAAAACAGTTTTTAAAACCTCTTCAACGGCTGGCAAAATTAACTTCTCTCCGATATTATGCGGTTTTCCGGATTTTGCTATAATTAACGAGATATTGTAAGACGCCCGCAAACCATCATCATTTCTTTGTGACATCAAAGCGAACATTCTGTCCAGTGTAGGTCTCTTCTGAAGTTTGTCTTTGAGTGTTTGAAAGTATTTCAAATCTTTCTCTGTTTTATCAGGGTGGCATCTTCTCAGATGATCTTGCGGTTTAGATGGTTTCATAGCGTCATTGCCCAAAACTTTGTTGCATAAAAGGCACATAGGCGATTGTTTGTCCGGCAATGATGGAATGAAGCCAAATTTCAAATAATCAACTCTGTACTGTCTACATTTCTTTTTAGATTCGGACATGGCATCAGTCATCTGTGGTCAAAATTAAATTATTTAAATAAGACAGAAAATCCAGCAGCTGTATATTAAAAATATTTTTTGATTTTTCTGAAAACATTCCATAATTCGAACATCTTCTTGCAACAATTAGCTCGAATTACGGAGATTGCAATGTAATTATAATACCGATTGCTAAAACTTTCAAAATGAAAGGATGGAGGAGTATTCATGTAATTTTGCATGATTGAATATTAAACTACTAATAACTAAAGTCATGATTGGCGTAATTTATCTATCTTTGCTAACTACGAGTACAAAACTAAAATTTAATAAAAATAATGTAGTTACTTTTCTCCAGCACTCTCAAACAAAATAACACTGACTCACTATAATTTGTGTGATATACCATCTGTTTATATTTTTTAAAATATTTTCTTAGCACTTTCCTTTTCAAGTTTCAGGAAACGAATAAACGTATTTGTCCCACATTCGTATTTATAGTGTGACGAACTGAACAAGTCAGTGCAAGGTAGCGAAGCTCTGAGACTGCGACTCTCAGGTTTTTACAAGTTCAAAATGTATTGCGACCACAAAGCGAATACTAACATCCTACAACTTACACAATTTTATAAACATATATAATAAATTTTTTACTTCATAGGTACTTTTATAAATAATGTATATGTTTTGATATTATAAGATAGTATGATGTAAGTAAATAGGTACTATCAGTGTATGTGATGAGATTCACTATCGTGGACCCCCATTTTCATTTCATGGACCCCCAAAATATTTTTTGCTGACGTAGACCCCTTGCAGGTTGTCATAGACCCCTAGCCGCAGCGTCCGAGCTCGAGAGTGCAATATCCCTGGTACTCTAGCGCTTAAAGCGCTTTTTCTCTTTAGTTGGCAGCAACAGCTTCGTAAAGAGTACGAAGCGTAGAAGTAAGGAGTACCAACTCCCATAGTAGAATAGTTGAAATGTTGAAAAAGTGTCCATCTGTAAGCAGTAAATAACAGTTCAAAAACTCTCCACAAATGTGCTGAAGTAGCTACCGGGATGAAATGAACTTAGCAGTTGTCGACGGTTTAAGTGTGCTGCTAAACTTCTCAGTAGCTCTAAAATCTAAAATAATTTTATTTAGTAAATATTATAACCTCGAAAAAGTCGTCTATCCCACTTCTCTGTCTACGTTAAGCATTTTTTTTTTAATAATATTCCACAACTATCTATTATTATATCTAGTCCCAAGCTAAGCAGGGCTTGTGTTATGGGTACTAGATAACTGATAAACATACTTATATATTTCTAAATACATAAACATTATAGATAAATTACACCCAGACACAGAACAAAATGATCGTGCTCATCACACAAACATTTGTCCTGGGTGGGAATCGAACCCACGACCTCCGGCATAGCAGTCAGGGTCACTAACCACTAGACCAACAGGCCTGTCAACAGGCCTGCATTGGCTGCGTTTGGCAGAAAAAAGCGCTAGCAAGCGCTTGTAAGCAAAATGGCGATCGTAAGCGATAAGCGCTGTCAAATCGTAAGTAGCTATTTTCCTCTAGGACACGAAGTTAGTTTTAACCGGGGAACCTAACCTGATTTAAATATATGTTTGTAAAGTATTCATATTAAAAACTTACCAATCATGAATTTTAATAACATGTATATGTTTATTCATGTCATTAAATTACTTCAAACTAATATTGCACAAAACAACTTATAAAATCTACTTCAAAACAAACAAATTAAATAAGCAAAATGGCGGATTATGTCAGCGTTACTGAAGTTAGCAAACGTGTCCGGGCCGAAAACTGTTGAGTTTAGTTTCGCCATTTTGCTTACAGGCGCTTGCTAGCGCTTTTTTCTGCCAAACGCACCCATTAAGCACCGTAACCTCTTGCACTCTTGGGAGTCTGTGTAAACCGTAGACTGAGAAACCTATAGACAAATTGACGCCTTCTTTCGCATTCGCACACGAAAAAGATAGATTTATGCATACGTCTTGCATAAAAATGAGATAGAGCGGTGTGATTGTTTGTCCCTTTCTCCGTGCCGGTTTTTTGTTTAGCAAACTCTACAGTTTGCTAAACAACTTTAACAGCGTAGCGATTTAAGGAGTTTACAAGATGGTTTAAGTGAGAAAAAAGTGTTTTGTGAGCTTAAGATTGGTGAATCTTGTTCAGTTCAGTTCTTAGAACAATTAAAAATTTTATCTAAATGTGTTTAAAAGTCATAAAGATTATTGTATAACCTAAAAATTCGTTATCGTCCTTTCTCACTCGAGGCCACGCCGATCATTAGTCTATAGGTTTCTCTGTCTACGGTGTAAACAATGTGTAAACCCTTTTCTCCGTGTTTTCATCATTTCATAAATAAATATGTAGTAAGGTAAACACCCGTTGCCTTGACTACTGCCTTGTGCCTCTCATATTGTCACTGTCATTGTCATATCATCGTCATAAATCACAAAGTTTGTATTTTGTAATCAATCCTTGCTCCTTACGAATTTTCTATTTGTATAGCCATTTAAATTTTTGTTTAAATGTTTTTAATTTAACAAAAAGCATGTTTTCAGTGAAGAATCGTAAATCTTTAAAGTGACATTATATAATGCCAAAAAATATTGAGTTAACTGTTGAAATTGATGTTCAAAAGGTAATTTAATTTATTTCGTAATACTTAACTCTAGGATCCTAGACTATTCGGTGTAGTTCTTGTTGTTTCACAGGGGTGCAAGGGTACTCCATGCTAAAATACCAGTTTTTTTATATTAAAAACCAAATAAAATTATTTCTTATAAAATAGTGGGTACTTGAGATTACAAATTAGCCTTAAAATCAGGGGCGTAGCTACCACCGTATCAGTCGCATCAATGATACGGGGCCCGGGATACAGGGGCCCCGTTAAGTAAAAATTCGTAAAATGTTATCGGGCTTTCCTCGACTGCGCTACGTTGAGTGGCATGGTGCTTCCCTCCCACAACTCTCTCCCGTACTTTTGAGTAGTTTATAAAAAAATAACCACGAAGGAGATGGCGGGGTCTATTCGCTCGCTTTGCTCGCTCACTCGATCCCACCAACTCCCTCTAACCTTACCTGTCTGAGTTGGGATGCCCTAAGCCCCGAGCTCGCTCCGTTCGATCTTACACTCAATAAAAACCATAATATTAGCTTTTATAGTTATTTCGATTTTCTAGAGTGTTTATGATAACATTTTAAGTCAGAAAACCATATAAAAACATTGTGATAAAAAATTAATAAACTAACATTTTTCAATGTTTCTTTTTTTTAAATATTCGTTTTTTTGTGTAGATTAACAATAAAAATATAAATGTATCTGCATTTGTTACCATATTGGTATCTAAAACATTATCATATTTTATGTTCTCATTGGCTATTGATATAAAACAATTCACATGCAGCTTCCTGCCAAAAAAGAGTTTCTTAAGTTTTAGAAAATATAACATTCGTAATTCAATCATTTATAAGAAGCCACGAGTGCAGAACTTTCAGTGTGGTCCTATGTAATTCATTAAAAATGGGAAAAATAACTTAGTTTAATTTTGTTTACAACTGGTGTTTTTCCGTAACTCCAAGCGTCTAAAAGCATTTTTGGTATTTTATTATTGTCAGTTGTTATGACTTGTAATAAGAATCACAAAATAATAATTTATCATGAGGATGACATTAATAATATATTTATACTAAATCTATGCAATTTACACACTTATACAATGACTTCACATAATCATTATCATTACTGTCTACTACATTAACAAATTCACCTCTGAACATAGCCCTCAAGGAACAAAACACAAAACATGGTCTTGAACCCTGTATATTTTAGTAGGTTGTTGCTCCATCTAGTAAGGGACTCCCCTACACTTTGCTTACTGGTGCAAGACTGCCTGCCACTTGAGAACTTTGTTCCCCATTAATTATCAGTATTTTGAGCTATATTGCTGGCCCACTGCCACTTCAGCTTACTGATCTGTTGGATTATATTGATCAACCTGGTTCTACTGCAGATATATTTATTATGAAATTTATCATGCAGAGTCACACCGAGCATAGCCCTCTTCATGAGCAACCATGAGCTCAATGCAAATGGCCACACGCACTGGTTGTGCACTCTTGTTTTTACTTACTTACTTACTTACTTATCGTCACGCACAATCCCTAACGGGGTAGCCAGAGAGAACAGATCGCCAAGTGTCACGATCCTTACATACCTCTTTCGCTTCTTTCAGGTTCATTAACTTCTTCATACATGCACGTCTAGGTATCCGAGTACTCTTGACCCTCCCCTCTTCGAGCAATTTGCTCACATGGTCTTCGAAAGTTAGTCTCGGTCTACCTCGACACCTTTTAATATTTACTTTCGCTCTATATATTTTCTTCACCATTCGGTCTTCACTCATTCGTTCAACGTGTCCAAACCATTGGAGTACGCCCCTATCAATTTTTGTGATAAGGTCATCTTTCAATCCTGCCATATTGCGAATCTCTTCGTTTCGCTTTCGGTCGGCTATGGTAACGCCACACATTTTACGAAGAGATCGCATCTCCACTGCATTCAACTTGCTTTTATGCTTCTTCTGGCATACCCAGGTTTCGCTGCCATATAACAAAGTCGGTACCAACACTGCGTTATGTATTGCAAGGCGTGCACTCTTCACCACGCCTTGCCTTTTTATTAATGCATTCAGGGCACCATTGACTTTGTTTCCGGCAGCGACACGCCTATCCACATCTAAATCACATCTTCCATCCCGGCTGAAAGCACTCCCCAAGTATACAATTTCATTTACCTGTTCTAGACATTCCTGATTTACCCATATTTCACATTTCGTTCTCTCTTCGTCCTTTTCAAATACCAGAACCTTAGTTTTATTAGCATTCAAACGGAGACCTTTAATTTCACATTCCTCTTTCATACACGTGACTAATGCCTGCAGTTCTGCTTCTGATGGTGCAATAAGTACTGCATCATCAGCATACAGCAGACAATTAACTTTTATGTCACCCAATTTCACACCCAAACAGCTATCTTTCATCTTCTGTAAACAGCTGTCGAGATACAGTATGAACAGCCAGGAAGACATGACACAACCCTGTTTTACGCCCGCTTGGACGCTAAACATGGGTGACAGGTCATGCCCTACCCGCACACAGGCTTTACAGTCATAGTAGAGTGACTGCACAGCCCTTAACAATCGACCATCCACACCATATCCCGGCAACAGTTCCCACATTTTCTTCCTTATAACCTTATCAAATGCTTTCTCCAGATCCACAAAAGCACAGAAAATCCTCTGGTTAACACTCAGAAGCTTCTCCGTGATCATGCGGAGAGAAAACATTTGATCCGTGCATCCTCTTCCAGGTCTAAATCCGCATTGTGCCTCCCATAAGAATCTTTCCGATTTCTCTTGCATCCTGCGTGTCAAAACCTTCGAATAAACTTTACTTGCTAAACTGGTCAAGCTGATCGCCCGATAGCTCCCGCAGTCAAAATGTGAACCTTTACCTTTATATAAAGGCACAATGACCGCGGATCGCCAATCATCCGGGATGAAAGCTGTCCCAGACGCGAGGCCCACCGTACTTGACCATTTCAGCAGTAACTCTGTCTAGTCCCGCAGCCTTACCACATTTCAAACTTCGAATCGCACGTTCAATCTCTTTCATGCTGATGACCTCAGTGTCATCGAGGTCCGTGTCTGGCGTGCCAGTCACGGCGTCACCCCCGGATCCTTCACTAAGATCATGACACGCATACAATTCTCTATAAAATTCACTCCATCGCTGCATGACGTCCGATTTTTCTGAGAGGACGTCATTGGTTCTCGAAAGCACTTTGTTCATTCTTAAAGCTGTCGCACCACTCCGGGACCTTCCAACCTCTTTCCAGAAGAGTTTGGAGTTTTCCCTAAAGTTGTGCGACAACCTCTCGTCCGCGTCTATTCTACACCTTTCACGTACTTCCTCAATCAATGTTTTCGCATGAACTTTCTGCAGCTTATATCTTTCTTTCATCTTCTCTCTCATATGCTCATCGTTGCTTGTTGTTAAGTTTGTTTTTTAAACTTGTTTTTAAGTTTTGAGAAATATGTGACGAGGAGATGTGCAATATGTATATAATGCATAATCTCCAGAATGCTGTACAACTGAGGTGGATCCTTTGGTTGACCTTTTTGTCTAAGTTGGACTTATCTAGTCAACCAATTTGTCAAAGGTAATACCTTATCAACAACTTCAAGGTTTCTATATTTTAGCCATTATTGGATATGAACCCATCCAAGAATGTAACAAATGACACATTCCTCAAAGGATTAGACTAAACACTCAATACAGGCTGGTAAGTGAATATTGACCTTAGCACAAGGCCCTTCGGCACTTGAGATTTGTTGCAAAAAATTTATAGCTTTCTCTAAAGGCCAATTTTGAATAGAAATGTTTTAACTTTGACTTTGATTACTAATATAAAATGTTTCGTAATAATATACTAGTGTAGAAATAATATATTAGTTGGTTTTTGTCTTAGGTATCATGCCCAGGCGTTTGGTTATGTCAGGCCGGCAGTGTTTCACTTACTGTGTTTGCACTTGGCACAAGTTACCAGACATGTATGCTACCACCCGTTTTCCCTCTTCAGTTCAAAGATGTGTTCTACTTTCGGAAGCGGTTCCAGGAGACTTGTGCTCTTAACAACATCTGTTGTTTGTTGAGTTAGTATGTTAATTTCATTTTAAAAGTCAGTTATCATAACTGTAGCATAGTTTACTAGATTATACTAAGTGGTAAGACTTCTTTTTTGCCTAGGTGACCGTCCAGGTCACTCTTCCTTAACTATTTCAACCACAAAATAGCAGTACCTGCCCTGCTGTTTTCTGGTCTAAACAGTATACAGATGAGGCATTCCATCTTAGTCCTCAGAGGCGACCACTTGTCTTTAGGCTTCTTTGTTTGAAGTTGGTTGCAGATATCCATAGGCTGAAGTAACCACTTACTAACATGGGGACTCTTAAGTTCATTCATCACCCAAACGTAATATCAAAAATGATTTATATGGACTAAGGGATCACCCTTTTTTTTCCTAAATGCCAACCTCACCTCCATGCCATTAACTGACTGATTAATAAACGAAGCTCTAGCGACTCACTAATGGCGAAAAATCAATAGAAAAATTCCACAGACTAGTGATGTAAACCAGCACTATCAGACTGCGAGTATCGGCTCTGCACTTGTTAATCCTTGCCTAGTCTGGTCTATGTAAGCCAAATCTTCAAAGTAAGACAATCCAACTAGCACATTCTTGGAAAGACCTATATCCAAGAAAGTGGATGGAGTGATTCAAGGCATGGAACGAGCTTTATCATTCCATTGTAGTGGTCACAAGGTTATACCAACTATCAATAATGCCAAATATGGCAAATATGCCCCCTATAAGAAAATCTAAGGGGAGGCATACATTTGATAGTAGACTTTTGAAAGGCTGTAATGTGTTTGGATGATTGTTCATCATTCATTACACTCTATCGAAAGTCCATTGCTGAACATAGGCATCGCTCATAAATTAATGATATAGATCGAAAATTGCACAAATGCGTCTGTCCATCTAGCCATTACAGCATATAAAGCCCACGGCTGAATGTAGGCCTCTCTTATAGATTAACTCAACCTCAACTCAAAACTAATAAAAATTAACGCTCGAATATAATGGACGACACACATGGTCAGTTAAACTGATTATTCCAACTGATCAATTCAAACTAGGACTGTTGATATTTTTTAAAATTTCGGTTTTTCGATATATCGATAATTATAAATATCGGAGTTTTATTTATAAGTGGTCGCGCTACTGACTAAATTTATATCTGGAATGAAGGAACGGCCGCGTCGCGCGACGTGACGACGTGCGTCTTATTGGTCGCCCAAAATGACGTCACCATATCTAGCCTCCTATTGGAGGCGTGCCCGTGCAGGAAAAGAGGCGGAAGTGATGGGGAGGAAATACTACCAGCTAATATAGTCTACAAAATATGCGTTTTGGCGCAACCAATAAGTTTATTTATCGAGATATCGAAAATCCGATATTTTAAAAAATATAAACAGTCCGAGTTTGAACTTATCAGTTGGAATGATAATTGAACTAACCGTGTATTTGGTCCATAATTGTGCGCGGCTATAGCGCGATTTTGGATTAAAAAAGAGAGACAAAACCAATCGACTCTATTCCATTGCAATCGCATGAGAGCAATTAAAGCAAAAACCGCTTATCGCTTGTGAGTTACCTTTGAGAAAAATCATCGTTCATTCGATATTGCACGCGTGTAACCATAAACATACTTTTGTAAATCCTATGTTCTACGTCATGTCCACTGCCGTCGGGAAAAGTCAGTTTTCGCTGCTCTGCTTGCTGCTCCTTCACCGTGTGTGATTATAAATGATCAAGAACGCGATTGATACCTTCCTTCAATATTTGAAAGTAGTCACTGTGGCTTAAATTAGCCAGGAGGAACGACATTACGATCATAGTTATTAATGGTTTTACCGTCATTTTCTCTTACGTCAACAACTACGAGATAAGATTTTTTTAATTTTGATGGATTATCTTTTAACATCTCTCCGTTTCTAACAAATGCCTTGTTTGGTCAATGATAGTTACTTATATACATTATAAAATAATGTTGCAGAAGACGAAACGATATACAGTGAACTGGTGCAGTGGAGTGACGACTGCGTGTCGGGCGAATGCCTGATATTGGCGCAGTATTTAGGCGCACTCAACGACGTCTTGTTTCCGCCCAATATGTGCTCCAGTGATGGCGTCGATCTACTCATGCGGAGGTCTAAGGATTTCCCAGTAATTACATAGCATTGTTACGGTTATAGCTTTCACGTACTTCTATTTTTAATATAAGGTTTATTTGTTTTGTCGCAGTTTTCTTTTTTTTTATAGGATAAGGGTGTCAAACGAGCACACATCCCACCAGATATAGTAAATGTGTACTGCGGCCAATAGACAGATACGTTGTCACCCCTGAGGACTAAGATAGAATGCCTCGTTTCCAGTTAAAAGGGTCTCCGGTTCTCTACACTCACCTTACGAAACGTAGGAAATAGTTAAGCGTGTAATCTATTCCTATGAATAATAAGCTGTACCGTCGATCATGGAATTACGAGTTTTCGGGATGTTTGGCGTTGGCTAATACCAGATACCATTCGTAACTCTCTCAGTACTTGCTCTTCATTCTCAAATCGTACCGCTGGTCTACCTACTCTCGGGACATGCTAACCGGGTAAGACTCCGTTGATGTACGCGCATAAAGACCCTGTAGTCGGGATTTCTAATACCTGAACTAAGACAGGGTTTCTGGCCTTTTCAACAAAGGACTAAAGGTGAAAGAGAGGCACAGTTTCTTTGTCCTTTTACTTCTTAGAAAATATATCACTACCAGTACTAAGACGGGAGTTTTGGTCTTTTTCGACAAAGTTAATATTTCTATAAAATTAGTGAAGAGTTTCTGGCCTTTTCAAAAATTCTAAGTGTGACAAGCACAATGATAGCTCTAGCATTCCAATGTACAAAAACTAGCAGTTTAACTAGCAGCATAAGTTTCAAAATTATCCAATCTAATGAAATTTGCACTTCGATATGGAAAAACGATCACAAAACTAGAACTTAGAAACAAAGAGTGAGTTACCTCATTTGAATCTCGTGAAGATAAGTTCTTTGTTTTTTTATTATGTTTAAGAAAACGCTATCATTATTTATGTGGGCATTTTGTCAACGTGATTCGAAGTTCATTTCGGAGTAGCTGTGCCCCGCGACTTCGCCCGCGTGGAATTTATTACCATTGGATTTCACGGGTTTTATTTGTATCCTTATTCTTTTTCTAAAATAAAAGTACTCTAAGTTACTCTTTTTCTTTCTTAAAAAAAAAACGTTGTATGTGACGTGGGACACTAGGATTTTTTTTTAGTTTACATACATAAATTGCACAAGGATGAACATCCAGAACCGGAACGATTGTTTTTAGGTCATTCAAATTCTTGTTCCGTGCGGAATCCGAACCCGCGGCCTCGGCACTATAACTCATTGCTAAGCTACTGCGCCACGGAGCCGTCGTGCTCCTTATAACATTATCTATCTGCCAGTGGAAGTGTTATTTGCATAGATAAGCATGTAAATTCATTTCGTATCGGCATAAAAACAGTAAGTGTAATCTACAACACCGTGGCATACTTACCGTGCCGGCTACCTGCCGGCATCCCTGCGGTTAAAGCTGGATTTGCCGGATACAATTACCGGACTAGTAGCAGTAATAAGTACATAGAAGTCTGCTTATTACAAATAATATTAATAAATTACCAGTGATTCGTTTTTCAGGGTATCCTGTCGCCCAAAATTGAAGTAGCGACTAAAGTAAGGATAGATGAGATTTGGAGTCAATCAAATAACATATTGAATAAGGCCACCAAGTGTCAGTGCGTACCGATGCCCGATCACGACGGCTACAGGCAGAAACCGGTCTGCCACACACCTCTTTATCACAGGTAAAGCTTAATTTGCACAATGATACATTATGATCATCCCACTAAACAGACCATTCTCCTCTCAATACCTTTATTTCTCAAAAATCAAATAGAGTAAGAGAGTAATTTCCATACTTGTATTGGAGATGCGTCGCTCTTCAACCCATTTAACAATTTTATAAGATTTAAAAATAAGACACGGTAGGGTAACCTAACCTTAACCTTTGCCGCCCTATAAAACCAAATCTAAGACGAGGACAGAGACAAAAAAAGCAAAGCCGTATATTATAACTAATATATTAAGAAAAATATAGCCCAAACAGGGCAGTTGACAGTAAACGGTTAAGTGGGCAGTAGCGTTCAAACAATGTCTTCGTGGCGAGTTTAGTTAAGGACATTAGTTCATATTCATAGAGTTCGTTGGCGTATGACGTTTCAAGACTACAGAATTTTTCTGGTTTTCGTTTAAGATAGTTCTAGGATTACTTCAAGAATTAAATGATCCAGTCAGAGAAGTATTAATGGTTGTTGTTAAAGAAGTTTTTAAGAATTTTCATGAGTGCAGCATCTCGAGTAGATTTAATTTTACAATTTGAACTTCTACTATTATATAAACATTCGTTTTCTAAATACTCCTGCAAAAATTTATACGTGATATCTTCGATCCATTTTATTATTAAAACTCAATACAAAACGTATATATATTCAATAAACAGTATCGTACAAACTTTGTGGCGAGTTTCATTATAAAAGTACAATTGTACGTTTTGGCGCGCAAACGTTGCGTCCTGTCAACTTATGCACTGAACTAAACTCGTTCGTTTACACGAACGGCGAGTTTAGTTGCGGGTGGCGGGAGACTTGCGGGTGGCAGGAGACGCGCGGGAGGGCAGCACTTCGCACTTAACTCGCCGAAAAATAGCTCGGCTGGCTATCCCGTTCAACTTAGTCGTTAACTTGCAACTTAACTCGCTTATTGCTGTTCAAACGAGGTTCAAACTTAACTCGCCAGGTTCGCAAGTTAACTCGCTACTGTACTTGTCGAAGTGTAAATCGGTCTTAACTCTCGATATAAATATATAACGCTTTAGAGGCGTCGTGGTTAAGCAATCGCTGTTCTAGGTGTAGATGTTTGTTGACATGCAATTTTTCAAAAAGTGAAGACACAAGGAAACTTCATTTCACCTGATAGCAAGTGGCTACTGCAGCCAGCTTCAAACAGAGAAGCTTACAGAAGCTTTGTCACCTCTGAGGACCATGATGGAACGCCTTACAGCCTGTAATTATACTGGATTATACCCTATAGACAGGTACACAGCAGTGCTAGCATTTCTATTTGGTGACAAAAATAGGTAATACAGAATTAGAGGAGGAGAGAATTATGGAAGTAATGTTACGCGCTCAAGTCGACGACACAACTAGCGCCATCTAGTGTCAGGAACGAGAACGAGGGGAGCTTTGCAGAAAATGACATCACAAATCTCTCAACCGACAGCGCCATCCGAAGAACTAAGTTTCTAGAAAATCTATACTCGCACACTCGTCCCTTTGCGCGCATTTACTTGAATATTCGGGATGCTTCTTTGCTAATTTAAATAAATAGGCGCTGCAAGATGTGATCGAGGCAGAGTTGAACTCGGCGACACAATCGAAGCTTCGGAGCGGAATTAAGTGAATTAGTGTGTTTAATTATTAGTGTTTTAAGTTTTAATTTGTGTAAAGTAAATTAAAGTGCTAATTTAGGTAATTTTATCGGCAATTTTTATTGTCACGAACCTCAAGCTCGTAACAATTGGTGTCAGAAGTGGGATAAAATAATGCCGATTTTACCTAAGGAGGAAACGGAGGGTGTCCGTACCCGAAGTCAACCTCATCAGGAGACGGACCAACGAAGATTTGGTGGTGCAACGCCACAGACGTCGGAGGGCCAGCCACCGGCTGCAGGCCCGTCAGTAGCTCCTACATCTGCAGCACCCGACTTAGGTGCTCTGATGGTGATGTTGCAGGAACAGGCCCGCCGACAGGAGGAACAGGCCCGTTGGTTGAAAGAGCAGCAGGAGGAACAGGCTCGCCGACAGGAGGAACAGGCTCGCCAGCAGGAGGAACAGGCTCGCCAGCAGGCGGAACAGGCACGCCGATTGGAAGAGCAACTGCGGGGCGGACAGGAGGAACAGGCCCGCCGGCAGGAGGAACAGGCCCGTCGTTTAGAAGAGCAACTCCAACGCGATAAGGAAGAGCAGATGCTCCTCATGAAGGACCTTCACGCTATTTTCGGAAAAGAGATACAGGAGGTGAAGGATAAGGTTGCTCAACATGACAACCGCCTGTCGGAGGCCGAAACCCGAATCGACCAAGTAAACAATCGGGTCGACAACGTACTGGCTGACGTGAAGAAAACGCTGGACGACCTCAAACTTGGGGATGGAACAACAGCTCCCGTAGTAGTTACAACACCTTCGCTACGTGGATTCAAAGTGCCGTCGTTCGACGGTACCTCTTCCTGGTCAGCCTACAAGATCCAGTTCGAGGCTGTTATGAAGGCGAACGGCTGGAATAAAAGCCAGGCCATGACTGCTCTCACACTAGGCCTGCGCGACCAGGCCTTAACAGTTCTGGAAGCTCTCGGTGAGCAAGTGACTTATGAGCAACTCCTTGAGGCATTGGAGGCGAGATATGGCGACGCTCACCTGGAACACGTCTTTCGTGCGCAGCTTAAAGATCGCGTGCAGCGCATCAACGAAAACCTGCAGCAGTGGGCTCTAGAGGTGGAGAAGCTGGTGCGAAAAGCATACCGGTCTGTACCTGCGCTCATTGAAGGGAACCTGGTGCAGACATTCATCGACGGCATCCGTGACCTGGAAGTCAGAGCTGCTGTGAGGCTCGGGCACCACGAGACGCTTAAGGACGCCTTGGCCCATGCACTGGAGGTAGAAGCCGTGCGGCAGGATCATCGTTCCCATCGCGTCAGGGAGGTTGCAGCAGCTACAGTTCGCGACCGCAACAGAGGATACAGCCCTAGGTGCTATGGCTGTGGGGAAAAGGGCCATCTTCGATCCCGCTGCCCTAAGCGAACCCTAGAAAGGGATGGTGAACGATCTCAGGAGGGTAGTGCGGCCAACAGCACCGCCCAGCAGCAGCAGGGAAACGAGTAAAAGTCAGAACTGCGGGGCGGGTGCTGGCTGATGTTAAAAGAGCCCCAAGGATCTCGATCTCACAAACCCATGATGGGAACAGTTTAATCATCAAGGGCGAGGTCAACGGAATGCCGTGTAAACTGACCATAGACACTGGAGCCTCTCGTACGGTTGTTAGTTCCCAACTTATAAGTCAGTTCCTTGGGGACTCCGCATATAACCTAGAACGCATTAATTTGGTAACAGCCACCGGTCAGCGTATACCCGTCCGTGGAGAGAAGGAGATGGAGTTGAAGCTAGGCAACGTGATCTACCTGCATAATGTCATCGTGGCTGATATAATGGACGACTGCATCCTAGGCCTAGACTTTATGAGAAATAATTGTTGTGAGATCGACGTTAAGCAAGGTGTTTTGAAATGTGGACAGGAGGAACTTTTTATGGAAGGTGCGTTACCAGGGAACGTGTACAGCATTAGGAAGATTGTTCTTCCGCCTAGATCGGAAACGATTGTTCCGGTTAGTCTTCCTCGAAACGCTGGGCAAGCTCACCGTTGTGTACTTGTGGAAAGGGTAAACAATGACCTTCCATGGAAAGTAGCTCGAACCTTGGTCAGGACCACTGACATCTCAGGAGTACGTGTGCTGAACCTTTGCGACCGGGAATAGATTATAGAAAAAGGCACACTGATTGGTACTTGTGAGGAAGTGGATTGGTTACGTCGGTTCCAATATCTATCGACTGGGACCCCCAGCAAGGATGCAGAAACGAGAGTGACCACACTTTTGGAAGACTGTCGCAGTTTTCTCTCCCCGAACGAATTGGTCAAGGCGAAGAAGTTGTTACTCAAGTACGCCGATGTATTCTCATCAAACGATGCTGACATAGGAAAGACTGGCTTAGTTCAACACAAAATAAACACAGGAGAAGAATTGCCTATCCGTCAGCGGCCAAGAAGATTGCCGGTAGCACGTGAAAAGGAAGTGGAAACCATGATTGAAGGAATGGTGAAGGATGGTGTTATTGAACCTTCCTCTAGTCCATGGTGTTCACCAGTGGTGCTGGTGAAGAAGAAGGATGGCAGCATGCGGTTTTGTGTTGACTACCGCCGTCTGAACGACGTTACGAAGAAGGACAGCTATCCCTTGCCAAGAATTGATGACACGCTGGACATGCTTACAGGAGTAAAGTGGTTTAACACGCTGGATCTAAAAAGTGGCTACTGGCAAGTTGAAATTGACCCTAAGGACAAGGAGAAAACTGCGTTCTCGACGGGAAAGGGTCTGTGGCAATTTAAAGTAATGCCGTTTGGGTTGTGCAATGCTCCAGCAACGTTTGAAAGGCTGATGGAGCTTGTACTTACTGGGCTAATTGGCGATGCCTGTCTGGTCTACTTGGATGACATCATCATCGTGGGCCGTACGTTTGAGGAACACCTTCAAAACCTGGAACGCGTGCTCATGAAGATTCAGAGTGCCAACCTCAAGTTGAGTCCGAAGAAATGTTCACTATTCAAACGGCAAGTCAACTTTTTGGGGTATGTAGTGTCGGAAGAAGGTATCCGCACGGATCCAGAAAAAATCGCAGCTGTAAAGGATTGGCCGGTTCCAAAAGACAAGACGCAGATTAGAGCATTTTTGGGTTTGTGCTCCTATTACCGGCGATTTGTGAAGAACTTTGCAGATATAGCCAAACCTCTGCATAAGCTAACCGAGGAGAAGCGACATTTCTGCTGGGATGAAAGTTGCAATATCGCATTCCAGGAGCTCAAGGACCGTCTGTGCAAAACACCTATTTTAGGATACCCTGATGCAAGCAAACAATTTATAGTTGACACAGACGCAAGTGATATAGGACTTGGCGGTGTGTTGTCTCAACGGAATGGTGACCAAGAGGTCGTGATAGCGTACTTCAGCAAGTCGTTGTCAAAACCGGAAAGGAACTATTGTGTCACATGAAGCGAATTGCTAGCTGTGGTAAAGTCGTTGCAGCATTTTAGCAAGTATCTTCTGGGACGAAAATTTCACTTACGAACTGATCATGCTGCACTAAAATGGCTATTGCAGTTTAAAAATCCAGAAGGACAAGTTGCGAGGTGGATTGAATTACTGCAGGAATATGCTTTGAGATCGAACATCGCAGCGGGAAATCTCATGGCAACGCAGATGCTTTGTCAAGAAGACCCTGTCCCGAAGATTGAAAACATTGTACTAGGCAAGAGAGTAAGGAAGAGGTATCCGTGAGGATGCTCAGGACGGACCACCTCGGCAATGAATGGAAAGACAGCTTACAACATGCACAGCAGGAAGATCCGGACATCAAGCCGATTCTGGAATGGATAAAGGCCAGTGCTCCCAAGCCTAAGTGGAGCGACGTCTCAGCCATGAGTTCGACCACTAAAAGCTATTGGGCCCAGTGGGACAGCTTGCTGCTTCAGGATGGAGTTCTGTGCCGTAAATGGGAAAATGTTAGGGGAGACAGCTGTCATTTGCAAATGGTTGTCCCTAAAGCTAAAGTACCGGGTGTGCTACAGCTGTATAATGATTATTCAGGAGGCAATCTGGGAGTTAAACGAACTCTACTGAAGATCCGAGAACGGTGTTACTGGGTCCACTGTCGAAACGATGTCGAGGACTGGTGTCGCAAATGTACAAGTTGTGCGGCTGTACCTCAGACTCGTAGTAGAGGTGCATTGAAGTTGTACAATGTTGGTGCACCATGGGAGAGAATAGCTATTGACGTGGCGGGGCCGTTTCCGGAGAGGGAAAGCGGTAACAAGTATTTCATGGTTGTGATGGATTACTTCACTAAGTGGCCAGAAGTCTTCGCCATTCCAAATCAAGAAGCTTCAACAGTTGCAGATAAACTAGTTCATGAAGTCTTCTGTCGTTTTGGAGTACCTTTAGAGATTCACAGCGATCAAGGAAGGAATTTTGAATCTCAAATATTCCAGGAAACTTGCCGAGTTATGGGTACTCATAAAACAAGAACGACTTCTTATCACCCGCAATCTGATGGAATGGTAGAACGATTTAATCAGACATTGGAGAGGCACCTAGCAAAAGTTGTAGACAATCGGAAACGAGATTGGGACAAGCACATACAACCGTTTTTGTTGTCATATCGAAGCGCTGTTCACGAAAGTACAGCAGTGACACCAGCTTTCGCAAACTTTGGAAGAGAATTACGGCTGCCTGGAGACCTGATCACCGGGATACCACCTGATGCTCCACGTAGTATAACCGATTATGCAAATGACTTGCGGAACAAAATGAATGACATTTATGAGCACGTCAGACAATCGGGCCAGCAAATGTCTGAGAAAATGAAAACCCGGTACGACCGCAAAATGAACAATAAAGGGTTCAACGAAGGTTCATTAGTGTGGTTGCACAATCCAGTCCGCAGCAAAGGGAAATCTCCTAAGCTTCAAGCTAAATGGGACGGCCCGTATCGGATTGTAATCAGGATCAACGATGTGACCTACCGGATACAGAAAGGCGCAAGAGGGACTCCTAAGATCGTACATGTGGATCGCTTGGCGCGTTATTATGGGGCCGATAATGCTCGGGACGAGCATGTCTTAGGAGGGGGCAGTGTTACGCGCTCAAGTCGACGACACAACTAGCGCCATCTAGTGTCAGGAACGAGAACGAGGGGAGCTTTGCAGAAAATGACATCACAAATCTTTCAACCGACAGCGCCATCCGAAGAACTAAGTTTCTAGAAAATCTATACTCGCACACTCATCCCTTTGCGCGCATTTACTTGAATATTCGGGATGCTTCTTTGCTAATTTAAATAAATAGGCGCTGCAAGATGCGATCGAGGCAGAGTTGAACTCGGCGACACAATCGAAGCTTCGGAGCGGAATTAAGTGAATTAGTGTGTTTAATTATTAGTGTTTTAAGTTTTAATTTGTGTAAAGTAAATTAAAGTGCTAATTTAGGTAATTTTATCGGCAATTTTTATTGTCACGAACCTCAAGCTCGTAACAGTAAGTTAGGGAATAGAGAGTGCACTTGTGTTTGCGCACGCACTCGTGCACTATAATCCTATCCAGCGTAGATGGCTAGTCTCCGTTTCCGTTGAGACTAGCCGCGGTGACCGAAATTCGGTCATTCAAATTACTATTATTATTCTTTGTTCGAAGATACTTTAACTTATGACCACAAACGAAACTACGAGCGTTTAGTTAAACTTGCGACCATCCAATTATATGTGAATTTTGAGAACTGTTTTAGGATGCCAAAATACAAGTTTTTATGTGGTAATATACTGGGTATGTCGATTTTCCGAGATATGCACTTAATTTGGCCTAAAATGACTGGACTAGAGGGCTTTACGGCAAGAAAGTGTCCGCCGCGCTGCCCCAATGCGTGTTGGCGAACTTCGCATGTCATTGAAATTTTCTTTTCTTATTTCGCAGACATGCAGGTTCGCTCACGATGTTTTCCTTCACCGCCGAGCACGTGGTAAATCAACACATAAAATTGCAACTAACAATTCATTGGTGCCGGTGCGGATCAAACTCGGATCGAACATCGAATCTGAGTTAGCACGGCTCTATATTATGCGCTGCCATATCGTTCATCAGATTGTGGTAAAACTTTGTCAACATATTGCTTGCACTTTCGCTTATCATCCCATTAAACAAACCATTCTCCTCTTAATACTTACTTTAAATCTCAAAAATTTAATATTTGAGACGCCCCAAAGAGTAATTTCCATACTCTTATTGGGGATGCGTCGCTTTTCAACCCATTTAACAATTTTATAAGATTTAAAAATACCTGAGGGTAACCTAACCTTCTCCTCTCGCTTATAGGCATAGTTTGACCCGGCCGGTGGTGCCGCTGTAGAATACAGATATCACCCGTGCGAAGCCGGGGCAGATCGCTAGTTTATAATAAAAATACGTGAGGGTAACCTAACCTTCTTCTCTCGGTTATAGGCATAGTTTGACCCGGCCGGTGGTGTCGCTGTAGAATACAGATATCACCCGTGCGAAGCCGGGGCAGATCGCTAGTTTATAATAAAAATACGTGAGGGTAACCTAACCTTCTTCTCTCAGTTATAGGCATAGTTTGACCCGGCCGGTGGTGCCGCTGTAGAATACAGATATCACCCGTGCGAAGCCGGGGCAGATCGCTAGTTTATAATAAAAATACGTGAGGGTAACCTAACCTTCTCTCGGTTATAGGCATAGTTTGACCCGGCCGGTGGTGCAGCGCGGTGCATACTTCCTTGCCCTAAAACCCTCTCAAAGATGAGAGGAGGCCTGTGCCCAGCAGTGGGACGTATATATGCTGTAACTTTACAATACTTGTAAACTTTTTTCAGAGTGAAATGCCATCATCACAGACGTCCGCTTTCAACGACTAGATCTCGTTCGCGATCGAGGTCCGGTAGATCGAGATCGTGCTGCAGCTTCGAGCCGAGAGAAACCAACGTTACGTGCGGCTGTCCCAAGTAAGTAACCAAATAATTGTTAGAAAACTAAAATGATAAAGTGAATTACAGTTCTAATGATGGTAAGTGATTACTGGACAACTGCCACCAACTTTAAACAGACAGTATTACAGATGTATTGTCTCATTTGAGGACTAAGATGTTATGCCCATAGAATACTATAATACACAATAGAATGGCTGTCAACTTTATTTTATACGATGATTGGCGTCGCCAAACCCGATTCGCTGTGTTGACAGACTGAGTAAATTTACACATTTTAGACTTTTGATTAACGTTCAAGATCATCATTAAATTTTAATACATATTTATTTGTAAATAGGGTGCAATTTGGCTGAGTAATTTACATGCAATCTGAATGACAGGGTGAGAAATTGCGTGATAAGAGATAAATGTGGTATGCAAGATGATGTTGTGACCAGGATTAAGAAAGGAATGCTTCGGTGGTTTGGTCACGTAGAAAGAATGAATGAGGAAAGAGTGACAAAGCAAATTTATATGGCAGATGTGAATGGCCGAGTCGGAAAGGGACGCCCTAGAAAAAAGTTTATCGACCAAATTGGCGATATTTTGAAAATGGGCCACGTTAGAAGTACCCTTAACCGACGAGCATGTATGCGTAGATATATGGATGTAAAGGAGGCGAAAGAGGTATGTCAGGATCGTGCCAAATGGAAGTCCGTAGTCTCTGCCTACCCCTCTGGGTGACAGGCGTGAGTGTTTATGTATGTATGTAATTTACATGCGAAATTTGGAAACGGTTGTAACGCCAAAACACATCTCGTGTTGACATTTATACGTGTGAATTGACGTGTTAGTGGCATTTTAGTGGCTAAGCGGGATCCGCCCACTCCCCCGTTCTTTTATGTATGTATTATAGTATTCTATGGTTATTCCTCACAGCCTGTAATTATGATACCCTTCAGACAGGAATACCAACGTAACCGAATGTATTGAAACTATGATAGTAATTACGATATATGTATAATTAAATATAGTACACAGACCAACGGTGGTGCCTCACTCGCGTTGTCGATCCGTCATCGGTGGCGAGTGAACGTTGTCGTTGTGCTGTGTACCTACTTACTGATATAGTTGTTTTACTAAAACCCTAGACTTAAATTAGTGGACACCACAGTAATAATTAAAGTTAAAAATTAATTTTACGGTTTTTAATGCGAAAGTGTCTCATAACTATAAGTTTAAATAAAACTAGTTTTTACGAATTTTATCGCGTGTATTAATTAACTTATTTTATATTCTCAACGTTTCGAGCACTTTACAGCACCATGGTCACGGGGGGAGGGGACTGAGGTGTTCGACGTCACAATATCGTAGTTAACCACGACTACCTCCAGATCAAAATTATTAATTTTTGTTCTGATCTACGCAGTATGAACTTACAGTATCTTGAAGTCTTGCAGTTGTTTGCGTGGGTTGGGATTTAATTTTATTAATTATAGGATCCCAAGGAGATTATAAGAAATTACATAAGTTTAAAAGCAGTAAAATTAGTAAAATTATCATTCAATGGTTAGTGTTCGCGTGAATATAATGGAAAGTTTATATACTCGCCGAGCACAGAAGAATAGGCACGGGTACAAACATGTAATGAACATGTTCGGGTGTGCTCGTTACTCGGCCCGAGTATTGGTCCTGTTCTCCACTCGTTGTCGGTATTTTAGGGCGAATCAAAGGATTTAAATGAATTTGTGTGTATTCGTATCGGTGTTTATATACTCGTCATTAATCAGTTGACCCGTAAATTTATTCTATTACTATTAACTGTTCTCATTTATAACGGGAATATTTATAACGAAACCTGTTAATTGAACGGTTAGCTCGTTTGTTAGATTCAATTATATGCCCAGACTTAACAAAATTACGATAACAGCCTGGCCACGGGACATTCGCCGTAGCGAAAATTCGCGCGGCGCGAACGGCGAGACGTCTAGCGACTAAAACAAATGTATAGAAATGTATGAAGCATGCCACGCGTAGCGGCGAGTGGCGACGCGATCGGCGAATTTACCGGGCGAATCGCGCGGGCGACTGGCTGCGCGGCGGGAGACTGAAACAAATGTATGAATCAGTACGGTGCAAGCCACGGGTCGGGCGGCAATCGCGGCGGCGGACGTGGCGAATAGTATAGGGAACAAAATATTTTAGTTGTTTTCGCCGCGAAAAATGCCGGGCCGACAAAAACAACTTAAAATTCTATCCGCATTGACTATTATCTCCAATTCTGGTTGAATATTAACAAGAATATAATCGCAGGTTTTAACACTCATTCTGGTATTTACTCGAAATTTTTTTCTAGATGCATTCTATTTTTTTCTAGATGCATTTTATTTTTGGAATTCTCCATCTATAACCCGATTCCTATTCAAATCAAGTACTCGCAATCTCATCCAAATATTATGTCTTGAATTAAAAAAACAATTACTTTCTAAGCAATATCGAGATAACTGTGATAAAGACATTTCACTCTCGGCCTATCTGGTCGCGGCGGCAAACGTGCATTCCCGTGGCCCTCAAATCGCGCCGCGCGAATTTTCGCCCCGCCTGTCGCTTCGCCCCGCCTGTCGCTTCGCCGTTCGCGCCGCCGATCCCCGTGGCCAGGCCGTAAACGCGTCACATTTAACGTTGGGCTAATCAAAAGATTGTCCTTTATATTCTGGATGACCTTTTTTACCGTCTGGAAAAAATAGGGTGTAACATGTGAACGGAGTAGAAGGCTATGGCACTAATATTTTACAAAAAATAAAAACAAAAGTTTTGAATTAAATAAATAAATAAATTAAAATCTATAGAAATTCAAATTATATACACGCTAGCCTGTGACCCTGTGAAGTGACAAGGTCAAAGATGCTTCTACTCCGTTCACATGTTACACCCTATTTTTTTCCAGACGGTAAAAAAGTCATCCATTGTATGGCATAATCAAGAAGCTCCTGAGGCATTTTAATTTAGTTCGTTATTCTGCCAGTGCGGCGTTTACAGTAATTCCTCAAGATCGCGTCAACGGCTAGTTTGATTATAACTTTGAATTTAAAACTGAAAAAGTTTAACTAAATAGGTACTTATTTACAATGCCTATACCTATGTCTATACATTTTTGTTTGACTAAGCGATTTAGTTAAGCTTTTAACTATGCTAGCCTTCTAATTTCTGGCTGACTAATAGTCGAACAGCAATATGCTAGATAATTTTTTTACCGTCTGGAAAAAAATAGGGTGTAACAGGTGAATGTAATAGCACTATGGCACTGATATTTTACATTTTTTTTGCTTTTACATATTATAAAATTAAACTATCAATAAGTACCACTAATTTGAAATAAACTTTCGGTAATTAAAAAAAAGACAAAAATTTCGTACTCAATCAATGAATTAAAAATTATCGAAATTAGAATATACACACAGTGGTAGAGCCACTGTGTGTAACAGTGGTAGAGCCACGCGGCAGCTTTCCTGTCGCACGTATGGGCCGGCTCAAACCGGGGTGGTACCACGACCTCACAGAATACCGGCGTGAAGTGGAAGCTCTGCTTCCGCGTTTCGTCTGGTGAGTGCAGGTGGCCGGAGGCCCAAATCCCCCCCCCCCTCATCAACATGGTAGCGGAATTAAATGATAGACTACCCCAGGAGGGTACCAGCACCCCTGGAGAATCCCTCGCTGAGCATCCACGACCATGTTTCTCCACTTCTGAGCGTGGGTGCTCAGCCTGCCCCACGTATTCTGGGGGGGGGGGGCAAAATTCCGCTCAAGACTAAAACTGCTCGGGGCAAACTGAGCAACAAGACCAAGGCGACCCCTGCCACGCTGTCCGTGAATTTCTGCAATATCAGGGGACTTCACTCTAACCTAAACGCCGTCCACTACCATCTCGAGACGGCGAGGCCGGCTCTGCTCTTTCTGACCGAGACGCAGGTGTCCTCTCCGGCTGATGTCTCGTATCTCTCCTGCCCGGGGTACAAACTGGAACACTCCTTTGTGCCTCGGGCTGGAGTTTGCGTTTACGTCAGAGAGGACATCTGTTCTCGACGCCTCAGCAGACTTGAAGGTTCGGACCTGTCCATCCTTTGGCTACGCGTAGACAGCGACGACCATCCGCGCGTCTACGGGTGCCTCTATAGGTCCCATAGCGGCAATGCCGAAACAGACCGACTCTTCGACCACGTCCAAATGGCTGCAGATTCGTTGCTACAGCAGATCCCCTCGGCAGAGATCGTGATCCTCGGCGACTTTAACGCCCATCACGCCGAATGGCTCGGTTCACGTTTAACCGATCATGCGGGGAGATCTGTTCATGATTTTGCCTTGGCATATGGTCTGACACAACTGGTTACTTCGCCTACGCGGATACCAGATGTGGAGGATCATGCACCTTCCCTGGTGGACCTTCTGCTGACCTCTCACCCGGACGGATATCAGATTTCCGTCGACGCCCCTTTAGGCTCCTCGGACCATTGTCTTGTCCGCAGTGTGGTGCCACTCACGCTGAAATCGCGGTTGCATTATGCAGGCTGCCGCCGTGTTTGGCACTATAGGTCAGCCGATTGGGATGGGATGCGGTCTTTCTTTGCATCCTACCCTTGGGGGCGGGTTTGCTTCTCGCCGGACGATCTCAACGTTGTTGCGGATTCTGTCGCTGATGTGGCACTTCAGGGTGTGGAACTTTTTATTCCTTCCTCTGTGGTGCCCATTGGAGGCAAATCTTAGCCATGGCTTGGTCGCTCCTGTAAAATAGCATCATGCTATAAGCAGGAGTGCTACCAAGCTTGGGCTGACGCATCAGCGTCCAGGGATGTAAACACCAGCGCTCTAAAAAAGAAGTATAATTCCGCCTCTAGGTCCTTCAAAAGAGTCATTGCCAAGGCAAAGTCAGAGCACATAGGCAGAATTGGCGAAAGACTAGTTCGTCTTCCTTCTGGAACCCGTGCATTTTGGTCTCTCGCCAAGGCTGTCCAGGGGAATTCACAGCCATCTCTTCCATCTCTGCACAGGGAAGACGACTCACTGGCCCACACCGCAAAGGAGAAAGCCGATCTTCTAGGCTCTTTCTTTGCGTCTAACTCGACTCTCGATGACGGGGGGAGTACGCCGCCGACCATCCCGCGGTGTGAGTGCTCTGTAGCAGCCAGACTAATTAACCCTAAACGGGAATAAATAATATATACTCTGCTGCTACCATAACGCGGAAGGCGAAGATAAAAAACATTTATTTCCTAACTATCCTTGGCTACTGAGATACTGCGGACTGCATATAGATAATTTGACGTTCTTATAAAGAAACAAGAAGCAGCCGCAAATATCATTCAGCGCCACATCGAATTCACACGCCGCTATCGTCACGTATTCGTCGACTAATGGTGAGCCGTTTCTTCAACGCCGCAGCTCGTTTCTTCTTGCTGTTCCGGAGCTGTATTCCACGCCGCCGCCGCTCACCGACTACGCGCGCGCACCGATCTGCATGTCTTTTATAGCCCGGTCCAGCGATGTAGCTTCGTGAACAACACACAAGTCTCACGCCGGGAAACGAAACGTACATAATAGTTGTATATTTTGGTTAATTTTCATTGATCATAATATAAGCATTATAATTGGCTAGGTAAAATAAAAATTGTTACCATTGGTAAACCAAAAACGTAGCCGGCCATATAAATATAGGCAAGGTTGATGCAAATATATTCCGTTCCACATTCCATTCCATATACATACTCCACTCGGCTTTTAAACGGTAGTTTCATTTCTCCACCTTAAAACCACTCGGAGTCTGTTAATAGTGGACCATTCATCTCCACTATTACAGTGGTGACCCCGACGTGATTTGAACACGCAACCTTCTGCTCACAATAAGAAGCATAGATGTTCAACAACCGTATCACAAGATCCTCGAAGAATACCCTGGTATCACAAGAATAACTTCAATGAAATTAACACCGAAGAACGACGTTGAGCATTTCATCGAAACCAATGGACCACCACTTCATTGCCGTGCACGTCCAATCGCACCACACCTATACGAGCAAGTTCGAAAGGAATTCGAAAACATGATTGAGCAAGGAATATGCCGTCCAAGCAAAAGCCCTTGGTCATCACCACTTCACATTGTACCGAAGAAGAACGGAGAATTACGAGTTTGTGGAGATTACAGAAGACTGAATTCTATTACCACTCCTGACCGCTACCCAATACCGCGAGTCAGGGATTTCACTCATCAACTATCAGACAAGACTATATTCTCCACCATCGATCTCAACCGAGCTTACCAACAAATAAGAGTACGCGATGAAGACATAGAGAAGACAGCAATAATTACCCCAATGGGATTATTCGAATTCCCAAGAATGATCCCAGGATTAAAGAACGGAGGTTAAACTTTCCAAAGATTCATACACGAAGTACTTCATGGACTGGATTTCGTTTTCGCATTTATTGATGATCTCCTTGTTGCAAGCCCTGATAAAGAAACGCACGAAACCCATTTACGCACCGTGCTACAGCGATTGGAAGACAACGGAATCACAATCAACCCTTCGAAATGCATATTTGGACAACAAGAAGTTCAATTTCTTGGTTTCACCGTCAGCAAGGAAGGAATCAAACCGCCTGCCGAAAAAGTCAGAGCAATCATCGATTATGCAAAACCTAAAACTATCGAAGAACTAAGGCGTTTTCTTGGGATGATAACAGATATCAGAGAACACATACATAAAGCCGCTGAAATCCAAGCACCACTTCACGCCTACCTTCACAACACGAAGAAAAAAGATAAAACGTCAATCGAATGGAACAATGAAGCCACGAAGGCATTTGAAGCTTGTAAAGTTGCGATCCAAAATGCAGCTTTACTCGCTCACCCATCACACGAAGCAACCCTTGCTATCTTCAGCGACGCATCCGATCTCTCAGCAGGAGCCGTTCTCCAACACTACAGCAATGGGAAATGGCAACCACTTGGCTATTTTTCGAAGAAGTTCTCCGATACTCAACGTAACTACAGTACATTCGACCGAGAGCTACTCCCTATTTACATGGCTATCAAGCACTTCAGAAAAACGTTCGAGGGTCGAAACCTGATCGTTTTTACCGTCCACAAGCCATTAACATATGTACTTCCAAAGAAACCATCACTATCGGAAACACCACGAAGAGCAAGACAACTTATTTTCATAAGTGAATTCACGACCGACATACGTCACATCAGTGGAAAGGACAACATAGTCGCCGACGCACTCAGTCGCGTACCAATCAACAGTGTAACGTGCCCTACATCAATCGACTATCATAAGATCGCCGCAGCTCAAGGCAGAGATAGTGACAACATAAAACATCTATCGAAGCAAGGTAACTTGTCCATCAAGCAAGTTACAATGCCAATGACGCATCTACCTATATACTGTGAAGCCTCAACGACAACCATGCGACCATACCTACCAGAAGAATGTCGTCGCGAAGTCTTTAATGCACTGCACAACATCAGTCATCCAGGTGTTAGAACAACAAGAAAACTCATCACTGAAAAATTCTTTTGGCCTTCAATGCAAGTGGATGTTGGCAACTGGGCGAAGCAATGCATTCAATTCCAGAAATGCAAAGTACAAAGGCATACATCAAGTAGTCTAGCTACATTTCCGCCCACGGAGAGATTCGAACACCTGCACGTTGACATCGTTGGACCATTACCTACTTCACCGCAAGGACATCGTTACCTCGTAACAATGATCGACAGAACAACAAGATGGCCAGAAGCAATACCTACCGATGATACTTCAGCCGAATCCGTCGCGAAGATAATTTATGAAAATTGGATTACTCGTTTCGGATCACCTAAAACCATCACAACGGATCAAGGAAGAAATTTCGAAAGCAACCTATTCCTCAAACTTCTTCAAACTATGGGAATACAGAAGACACGTACGACAGCATACCATCCTCAGTCAAACGGAATAATCGAACGATGGCATCGTACATTAAAGACCGCACTAAAAACTCGTTTATCTCAACATACAAAGTGGATTGATGAGCTACCTACAGTGCTACTCGGACTACGAGTAATACCGCGTGCAGACACTAGTCTTAGCGCCGCTCAGCTAACCTACGGCTGCAGCATAAGACTGCCATGTGACTTCTTCAGTTCAGCAGCGTCAAACAAACAAGAAATGGATTACGATTTCGTAACTCAACTTCGAGAGTCAATCAACAAAGCCTTATCGTCGAAATGCACCGAAATGCAATCACACAGAAATAATAAATCAGTATTCATTCACTAAGATTTGAAAACATACAAGCAAGTTTTTATAAGAAACGACGCAATGAAAAAACAATTTCAACCTACCTACGATGGACCGTATAAAGTATTAGAGAGAAATAGCAAGACTTTTAAACTACAAATACCCGGAAGGAAATCTACGATTATTTCGATCGACCGACTAAAGCCTGCCTATATTATTAACGAGGATACTTCGGAGGATTCATCATCATCATCAAAACCACCAGCGAGGAAGCTTGAAACTCCATCATCTACATCAACCCAGTTGAAACCTATTTTAAAAACTGCGAAATACGGGCGAGTCGTCAAGCCTCCGGTACGCTTTCGCTAGGGGGAGAGTGATGTAGCAGCCAGACTAATCAACCGTACACGGGAATAAGTAATATAGGTACTCTGCTGCTACCATAACGCGGAAGGCGAAGATAAAAAACATTTATTTCCTAACTATCCTTGGCTACTGAGATACTGCGGACTGCATGTAGATAATTTGACGTTCTTATAAAGAAACAAGAAGCAGCCGCAAATATCATTCAGCGCCACATCGACTTCACACGCCGCTATCGTCACGTATCCGTCGACTAATGGTGAGCCGTTTCTTCAACGCCGCAGCTCGTTTCTTCTTGCTGTTCCGGAGCTGTATTCCACGCCGCCGCCGCTCACCGACTACGCGCGCGCACCGATCTGCATGTCTTTTATAGCCCGGTCCAGCGATGTAGCTTCGTGAACAACACACAAGTCTCACGCCGGGAAACGAAACGTACATAATAGTTGTATATTTTGGTTAATTTTCATTGGTCATAATATAAGCATTATAATTGGCTAGGTAAAATAAAAATTGTTACCATTGGTAAACCAAAAACGTAGCCGGCCATATAAATATAGGCAAGGTTGATGCAAATATATTCCATTCCACATTCCATTCCATATACATACTCCACACGGCTTTTAAACAGTAGTTTCATTTCTCCACCTTAAAACCACTCGGAGTCTGTTAATAGTGGACCGTTCATCTCCACTATTACAGCTCCATGCCGGAGGTGCAGTTCACTCAGCGCTCGGTTAGCAAAGCACTCCTCTCCCTGGACATCCACAAGTCGAGTGGGCCTGACGGAATCCCCCCAATTGTGCTGAGGACGTGTGCTCTAGAGTTGGCACTGGTTTTAACGCGTCTTTTCCGGTACTCCTACTCCATAGGCGTAGTCCCAAAATCATGGAAGACGGCTTTCGTCCACCCGATCCCTAAAAAAGGCGACCGCTTAGACCCGTCCAACTACCGGCCTATCGTCATCACCTCCTTGTTCTCTAAAACAATGGAGTCCATTGTAAACTGCCAGCTCATGAGGTACCTTGAGGATCACCGGCTGATTAGTGACCGCCAATACGGTTTTCGCCGTGGTACGTCAGCTGGTGATCTTCTGGTCTACCTAACTCACAGATGGGCGGAGCCAGTAGAGTCCAAGGGGGAGGCATTGGCCGTTAGTTTAGACATTGCGAAGGCCTTCGATCGGGTTTGGCACAAAGCGCTTCTTTCGAAGCTCCCTTCCTATGGGCTTCCCGAGAAATTGTGCGATTGGATCACCAGTTTTCTTGCAGATCGGAGCATCAAGGTCGTTGTAGACGGTGCAAGCTCCGATTGCAAGCCTATTAATGCTGGTGTTCCACAGGGTTGCGTGCCAACGCTGTTTCTTCTGCATATCAATGATATGTTGCAAACCCGTAACATTCATTGCTATGCAGATGACAGCACTGGTAATGCTCTTTACAGCGGCCGAGCCAATATTTCTCGGGAAAACATCTCTGAGTACCGGGACAAACTTGTGTCTGAAGTCGAGTCTCTGCTGGACAGAGTCTCGGATTGGGGGCGACTAAATCTAGTCCAGTTTAACCCCCAGAAGACACAAGTTTGCGCGTTAACTGCTAAAAAGAACCCCTTTGTCGTATCCCCTCAGTTTCAAGGCACTCCCCTTGTGGCCTCAGCCAGTATCGGAATCCTCGGCGTCGACATATCGAGTGGCGTGTAGTTTCGTGGTCACTTGGAAGGGAAGGCCAAATTGGCCTCTAAAAAGCTTGGCGTGCTCAGCAGAGCGGGACAGTATTTCATGCCGGCACACCGCCTGCAACTTTACAAGGCGCAGGTTCGGTCGCTCATGGAATACTGTTCCCATCTCTGGGCTGGGGCTCCCCAGTACCAGCTCCTTCCACTTGACCGCATCCAGCGCAGAGCGGCTCGAATCCTCGACGACCGAGTGCTTTCCGATCGGCTCGATTCACTGGCACTGCGAAGAGATGTTGCATCCCTTTGTATTATTTTCTTTCGCATATACCATGGAGAGTGCTCTGAGGAATTGTTCGGATTAATCCCAGCCGCCAAATTTCGTGAACGCACTACGCGGCAAACGTCCCGATACCATCCACACCATCTGGATGCTTGGCGGTCCACCACTGTACGTTTCAAAAGGAGTTTTCTTCCGCGTACAACCTCTTTGTGGAATAATTTACCACCGGCGATTTTTCCGGACCGATACGACCTGGGGACCTTCAAGAAAAGAGCTTACTCCTTTCTAAAGGGCCGGCAACGCACCTGCAATTCCCCTGGTGTTGCGGGTGATCATGGGCGGCGGTAATCACTTAACATCAGGTGAGCCACATGCTCGTTTGCCCCCTCTTCTATAAAAAAAACACCCAATTAGCAGTAGGTATTTACTGATAGATTAATTTCATAATATGTAAATGCAAAAAAATTGTAAAATATCAGTGCCATAGGCTGCTATTCCGTTCACCTGTTACGCCCTATTTTTTTCCAGACGGTAAAAAAAATCACCCAGTATAAACTAATCCTTTTTAACATACATCCTATAACTCCCACAGACCTGACAATAAATCCCGTGTTCACTCAACCTCCTCGCCACGTCACTCTCCTGCTCGTGGTGCCAGAGGGTGCGCTTATAACGTATATAATATAGAAAACACTTCCTCTACGCCATGGCGTGCCAATATTCGCAATGCACCAGATGGAAATATTAAGGATCATGCAGAGGACAACGACGGGTATTGCTTATTAAAACTGTTTAAGTAGAATAATTTTCATAGTTTGTTCGTGAATGGTAAGCTGGTAGGATATTTAACTATCCATCCATCTATTCATTGCAAACAATACAAGTTGTGTTATTTTTTTTATAGAATAAGGGTGACAAACGAGCACACAGTCCACCAGATGGTAAGTGGATGCTGTGGTCAGTAGACATCTACATTTAACCTCGATTAAGAATCTAAATGCAGATGTGTTGTGACCCTGAGGACTAAGATGGAATAAAACAAGGTTTCCAGTAAAAAGGGTTTCCGGATTTCTACACTCACCATACGAAACACAGCAGTATTAAGCTGCTATTTTACGCTGGTATTCTGTGAGAGCGAGGTCCTCCTCCGGTCGAGCCGACCCATTCGTGCTACAAGCATATTATAGCTGCAGCATGGCTCTACCACGTTTAAAAAATACCATTGTACAACCGAAATCAATATAAATATGATTTTAATTTCATTTAATTTCATCAGTGTAGTTGAAGTCAATTAAATATGCATTCTCAAGGATAACTCAAAAACTACTGTTCAGATCTTGATCAAATTATATGGGACCACATGAGAAGCAACAGCTTTCACATGAAAAAAGAATCATCAAAATTGGTTCACCTAGAAAAAACTTCTGAGGTAACACACGTATAAAAATATAATCCTTTATTATAGAAAAGGGCGCAAGTGAGCATGTAGCTCACCCGATGGTATGTGAAGTGATTGGGGACCTCCTTTTTTTGAAATCGTTTGAAAATTTCTGCGGAATACTGGCCTCTCCCATGGATTGTTTCATAAGCAAGATTTTGCCATAGTTGCCAAGCTTGGCAGGCGTGTTGGCAACCGCAGTTTTTATCGAGTTTTTATCACGAAGATGCTGCTGTCTTCGATTTTAAATTCCATCTGTCGCCTCTTGCGACATCCACGGGACGATATGGGCTAGTGGATGTTCTTACTACGCTCCAGCCATAACACGGTGAGGTAGGTAGGATAGCATTGAACAGAACTCTGATAAAGCCATTTTATAATATGACACAACCATTATTTACACAGTCCCAATGTTGTGTTACAAATATTAAAAAATCCACTGCAATTTGCGTTATATATTTGATATATATATATATATATATATATATATATATATATATATATATATATATATATATATATATATATATATATATATATATTATACTAATATTTGCAATTTTTGCCGTATTCGCGTTAGATTAATGTAAAATAAATAAAACTATATATTTAACATTTGTTTCTTTCATAAAATAAAACAAAAGAAGTTTGTACCTAGTAGAATGACGTATATAGTTTGTAACTCTACTCTTACTTTTAAATAAATAAAACTCACCTGACGGAAGCCCTCGATTGGTGAGACGAATAAGAGGATACGAGTAGTATCGAGAAGCTCCGCTTACTGCATTTCCGGAGCGGTCTGTCACGTAGTCTCAGACGCCTCAGGGTTATCTAAGGAGTCTGGGACTCCGTGGATTACAACCCGCAAGGCTGATCGGGATTAACTCATTCGCACAAACGACTACAGAAATAACTTCGGTCAGCAGACCTCCCCAATCGGCTACCTTCCGAGCTAGATCCAGATATTTTGTTTGGATAAACACTGTTGTTACCCGTGGTAGCACCAAGCGGGCAACCCGGGTTCGATCTAACCTGCATATAAGAAAAAAAATATTTCGAATACATGTGAAATTCGCCAACACGCATTGGGACAGTGCGGCGGACATTACCTTGCCCTAAAACCATCTCAAAAATGAGAGGAGGCCTGTGTCCATAGACGTGTATAGACTGTGACGTATTTGTAGACTGTAACTTTTTAACTTAAAACACTTAATTATTATTATTTACAGAATCGACATCGAATCAGAGAATGCCAGGGCCGCACTACCGAACGAAGAACGGATACAGAAGTTGCTTCTTGAGAGTTGCTACGTGGACGAGCAGCGCCACAGTTGCACGACTCGCTCGCGACCAGAACATCACCCGACTCGAGTTCAGCCCTGCGTGTGCGATATATGCAGGCGTTACCACGAACTGTTTCATACGCACTCCGCTGATAGGTGATGAAGAACGTAATATAATATAAATTTATTAGTAAAATGTTATGAAATTAAAAAAAGTAATTGTAATTAAGTGGCTCGATGTAGGAAACTAGCAATATTTAATTATAAAGGGGGTGAAAAAACCTTGATTTTGAAACTGTAACCAATTTTATAACTTAGTGTGTTGCCACTTTTTTTAAGTCCTTGAGCAATATGCGATGCGAATGCGAAAGTATATCTGTCTGTTTTGATAAATTTCAAAAATTGACAATTCAAAAAAAGATGAAGAATGTAGGAGGCGTCTGTAGATCATTTAAAGGTCTTCTTGATAGATTGTCCAGTGGGCATGTAAGCGTCGATAAAATATACAACATATGTAATGTTTATTATAAAAAATAACTTAATACAAAAAAAATCGTAACGAACTAGTTGGAATAAAAAATAAATTTCCATTGATTAAAATTATACTTTTCGAGTTCAAAAAAAGTATATTTTTCAGTATTCATTAATATATCATTTTAAGTAATCGTTTCTGATGATTTTTTTAAAGTTTTATTTCATTGTATGCCCGTCGCTATCTGTCAATGGGTAAATGGAGAAAACACAATGTTTTATTTACATTTCCCTTAGTCTAGTGTATCTCCCTAACGACCACCATGAGCAATAAGTTGGGTGATGAGCTCTTCTACGTCTCCCTTACTCAGCGAGTGTAATATTAAATTTAGAACATGACTCGAATCAGAAAATTAAAATTTTTGTTAAACTGTATATTATCAGATACTTTATTGAATTTTTATTTTTTGTTAAAATCATAAATTATTTTTAGTTTTAATACTGTAATGAATCGCTAATTACAAAAAGGACACATGTCCGTACTTGTAAAATGTTCAGGAGAGACAAAATACTATTTTACTATATAATTAATAAAAATAAAACATATTTTATTTTTTAGGAACATTTATATTGGTATTTTCTATGAGAATAAATGAAGTTTTCTTTTCAAATTAATTTAGTTTATTGTTAAATTGCAAAAAGAAAACATGGACATGTTTCCTTTTTGCTGTTACCATTGGACATGAGTCCTTTATGCAGAAAAAGCATTATAATTTCATACAAAATTTTATAGAAAATTAAACAAAGAATAATTCAAATAATGTTTATTTACTAAACATATATCATTGTTTAAGCTGAGCTGTGAACTTACATGAGTATACAAATTAATTATGCACTCGACTATCCCTTTCTGTACGATTTTCAGTTGGCCATTCATAAAGTTCATTCCAAAAAGTGTTATATGTTGAAAGAATGTAAGGCTTAAGTTTTTTTTAAATCTACCATTTTACATTCTAACAGAGGTATTTTATTCTGATAAAGTTTTTCTGATGGCAAGTGTAATGGAATTGTGGCGGGTTTTCTCAAATGAAAATAATGTGATAATAGGCCACCAATAAGAGCACGTTCAGACTCGGCGGAAACCGTGCGGACGCAAACCGCGCGGGTCCGATCCGCGAGAATAGTGAAGTGTTCAGACAAGCGCGGTTATTGTGCGGTGCGAGGACTGCGAGGTAGGGTGACAGCCTTTCAGTTCAATCATGGAAGTTGAAGAGGCAATATGTGTGTACTTACTCCTACTCCACAAAAAAAAAAAGGAAACGGCAGTATTGGGTGCATCCAATTTTACAAGATCGGTTCACTCATGGTCAGTTTGTGTCTTTATATGCAAAGTTAAGGAATTATGATTCCGAATTTTTTAACTATTTAAGAATGTCAATAAAGTCATTTGACGAATTATTGGAAATAATCAGTGAACAAATTACATCTTCTAATACCCATATGAGGTCAAGCGTATCACCAGAAGAAAAACTCGTGATCACTTTAAGGTAAGGTATTTATTTTTATTTAATAATTATCAGAATATATATTTATGTAATATAAGAATATATATATTTATATTTATGTTATATTAGAATATATATTGGGTATTTATTTTCACATAATATCAGAATATATATTTTCTACAATAGAAGACTGTGAGTCATCAGTAGTGTATGATGAAGGCGATGGAGATCCCGCTGGTACAATTGTAGAGTATCCAGTAAAATATCCTTGTGGATTTGAATATGGTTGGCTATTTAAATATGCTGTATTATGCATGTTTTGCTGGTTTGTTGTAATGCGAAATGGCAATGGTAATTTCTGTCCCTTCTCTATTACTTGAAGTAATTCAATTTTAGTAGCCAAACGCTTGTTTTCTGGAACTTTTTTTAATTCTTTGTACAAAGATAAACAAAAAAGCTTATCATCATCTTGGTTAGAAATATTTTCTTGTAATTCTCTTTGTAATTTATCTCGTGAGTGAATGCTTTCCTCTAATATGTTAGCCAATCGATCTTCTGGTGCACTTTTACTTTTTTTTCTTTTTTTGGGGGGAGGGGAGCGTATTTCACGTGCATTCACAAAATTATTTTGGTCTTTGTCACTGTCTTCATTATGCTCATTTTTCGCTTCTTCTATGTTACTAGTTGTTTCTTTATTTTCTACCGTCTTCTGAAGAAAGGAAAGCCGGTCAAAATACATGTATTTTGAACCTTTACATGCACCTGAACCAGAAGGAGCTGACTTGCCTTTTTTGAATTCCTTGTTGTAGGCATCACGTATGTTCTTCCATTTTTTTTGCAATGTTACACCTGAATAAGAAATTTATCGTTAAGAAAAATGTTAAGGTTTTCATAATATGTGCTGGTATTTTTTTTTGTTTCAGATATCTGGCTATTGGTTGTTCCTTTGGAGAACTTCGTTACAACTTTCGTCTTGGCAAATCTACAACCACAGGAATTGTCCGTGAAGTATGTAAAGCTTTGTGGAAAATACTCGCAAAAAAAGTCATGCCCGAACCGAGTGAAGATGTGTGGGAGAGAATAGCTATAGATTTTGAAAGATATGCAAATTTCCCCAATTGCATAGGCGCCATAGATGGCAAACATATAAGGGTTATAATGCCTGATGATTCTGGATCTTTATATTATAATTATAAAAACTATTTTTCTATAGTACTTTTGGCACTTTGTGACGCTAATTACTGTTTTACTTTTGTTGACATTGGATCATATGGAAAAAGTAGTGATTCTGCAATATTTAAAAATTCAATATTTTATAAAAGATTAATAGAAAAATCATTACACATACCAAAACCTAAACCAATATCTAACGCAGATCCTTTACCATTACCATACGTTATAGTTGGCGATGAAGCGTTTGGTTTATCGGAAAACTTAATGCGACCCTATGCGGGTAAAGGGTTATCATACGAAAAAAGGATTTTTAGCTATAGGTTATCTAGGGCTCGACGTAATATTGAATGCAGCTTTGGTATTTTAGCAAACAAGTGGCGTATTTTTCATAGGCCTATAAACGTTAACATAGACTTTGCCGAAGACATAATAAAGGCATGTTGCGTGTTACACAATTTTGTTAGGACAAGAGATGGTGTACGGTATAAAGACACTTTGTACACTGCGCCAATGAGTAGTCTTAATAAATTACATGCAGGAAGAGGTACACCTTCATCTTTGAACATTAGAGATAGATATGCTAATTACTTTGTGAATGAGGGTCGTGTAGAATGGCAAGATACTAAAATATAAACTTATAAATATGTATATTACATTGGTAGGTATCTATATTATGTAAACACAATCACAAACAATGTAAAGTAACTACTAGGAGAAATGTTTAAATAAAGTACCTACTAACCAAAAAGTTTTTTCTTTTCCAATGAATCCTCGTTTATACCAAAAATCTCTACCAGGTCCTGCCAAGCCTTATTTTTGGCAATTTTATTAGAATAATCTTCACACTGGATGTCCCATATTGCTGGTCTTTTTTCAACTTCGTCAATGAATAGTTCGGTGTCAAAGCGCTCCATTGTCATACGTGCGATACGCGCGGATTCCACGGAGCAACTGAACACGCCCAGGGATTGTCATAGAATTACGTCCGCGCGGCGAACGCGCGAATTCATTTTCTTGCGGTCGAGTTGCGGCTACCGCGCGGTTGCATGGTCCGCGCGGTGTAGTATGAACGTTCTAGTACTATGCCATTATAATAAGATCCGCGCGGTTGACCCGCGCGGTTTGCGTCCGCGCGGTATCCGCCGTGTCTGAACTAAGGGTTAATTCTTTAGTTTTTACAACTTTTGGCTCCTTTTCATTAAATTTAAAATTAAATAATGGTAATTTGATATTGTCAATGGAATTGAGGATGAGCCACCGCGAGCTTCAGATTTTTTATTTTTATAATTGACTGGCCTGTTGGTCTAGTGGTTAGTGACCCTGACTGCTATGCTGGAGGTCGTGGGTTCGACTCCCACCCAGGACAAATGTTTGTGTGATGAGCCCGATCATTTGTTCTGTGTCTGGGTGTAATTTATCTATAATATTTATGTATTTAGAAATATATAAGTATGTTTCATCAGTTGTCTAGTACCCATAACACAAGCTCTGCTTAGCTTGGGACTAGATGATGTTGTGTGATAGTTGTGGAATATTATTATTATTATATTTATAATAAAAGTTAGGGTACCAGTTTTGGACATCATAAATAATTGAAGAATCTGCCAGAAACACGGTAAACTTATCTTGAATATTGGAAGACTTCATTATTACTTCATCCACATACTGCTCTACTGTGTAAAGTCTGTCAAATTCTTTTAATTTTCTTTTAATGAGACCGAATGATCGGTCACATGGCAAAAATGAGTGGCCTCGTTGAGGAAAATGCAGCTTATTTTTTTTTAATAAATCAAGTTCTATCAAACTCATCACCATTCTTATAAGAGCATGGTTTTTGTTTTGGCCCCAGCAATTGTCACAAAAAAGGTGCACTTCTTCTACTTCAGGGTCTAAAAAATTCTTAAAGTAATGTAAATGAAGAGACATCATCAGGTGTTTTCCTTGCCATTCCTTCATGAAATACATAGCAAGTTACCTTGTCATTTCATGTATTATAAACCCCAAAGGCGTTCACACCGAGTTGACGGTAATAATATACTTCTTGCACAGGTATCTTAGGCAAGTCTAGCACAGCCATAAAATCAAAACAAAGTGCAGCTATTTTTTTATTTTGCTTGGCTAATTGGAACTGTTATCGATAGTTGAATAGAATTTTTTACTTCTATTTTTATGAACTAAAAGTTCTGCGACTGAAACTCGTTTAGCCGCATCATTCAAAGAAACACTTTTAATTTTTGCGTTTAATTCTTCACACTTTGAGCAAGTGTCTTTTGCAGGTTTTCCGAATGTTAGAGAGAAATTTCTTTTGAAATACTGTTAATAGAATGTGAAAAGCACTTTGTCTTTCAGGTACTTTTCAATAAATAATCTGTACTTTTTTAATATTTAGATTAGCACTGAAATAAAAGTATGATCGTGTTGTGTAGTGTGATTCGCGAACTGGAAAAGATTTAATATGCCCATCTATTTTTTGTATGATATCAGAGGGCATGGCATTTACACCGCTTTTCTTGCCTCGACCATCTACAGGCACAACATTTTTTTCTAACAAATTTGAAATTCTTCTTGCCCTTTTGCTTGTAATGTTGTGAACATTGATGAATGCGTTTTTACAAACTTGCGTACGTATCGCGCCAAGCAACAAGAAATATTTGAAATTCTTTGATTTTGGTTTCCGATCACATTCCAGTGTATCAGCACGAGCTCGTGATCTTGAAATTGGTGCAATTTCTATCATTCTTTGCAAGTGAAGGTCTTGTTCATCCTTGGATTTAAGTCCATAAAACATGAAAAAAACATCATCTAACAGTTCTGGAGGATTTATTTTTGCTAAACATTTACCCTTGCAACTGGAAAATAAAAATTTATTTTATAATACAATATGATAAAATACCATAGTGACAGAAATATAAAAAGTATCATAAAGATAATTACCAGTTTTTGTTGATAAAATCTGGATCATTTTTGGCGGGCACGTATTTGCCGGCCCAATTTATGTGACTTTCGCCCAAAATTTTTGCCTTCTTTATTACGTTTCTTTTGTAATTTTCGTGGTTTGAAATGTTTTTTTCTTTTGCAGCTATTTTCGTCCATTATATCAAGTGTATATAAGGAAATTATGGATGATAATAACCCCGGGGAAGGGCGATCGCTACCAAGCTATTTCTAATTTGTCTTGTGTTGTTTATTGTAAACATGATTGTAAGCTATTATTAAAAAAAATAGTCCCGCTGGGTTTCTTGCTGGTTCTTCCCAGGACAGAGGTTTTTTTGCGAACCAGTGGTAAATTAAAAAAGTGACTTTCAATAAGTATTTTTATAATCTACATTGAATAAAAAAGTTTCTATTTCTATTTCTGTAATTCACAAAATATAAGTATTTTATTACGTTAGAAAACACCACACTCACTGACCTCACATCGATTTTGACACTGACAGTTGTGATGATTGATAGGTTATTGCCATACAATTTTTGTAAAAAGGGCACATGCTCACGACCATGTGCCTTTTATGCAACAAACTACTAAATTCTGCCTTCAATATTTCTATGCTGGTTAGCTGCTCATGTGTCCTTATTTTTAATATGCAAAAAAGTGATTTCGACGAAATGTTCACCATGTGCCCTTTTTGCAATTAGCGATTCGTATGGTCTCAAAATTGTGAACTTTATAATTTATACATAGATTGTTATTTGATGAAAACCCTTTCATTATGGATTAGAGGCAATACAAAAGTTTTCAGTATAACTGTAATTTTTTTATAGGATAGGGTGACAAACGAGCACACAGTCCACCTGATGGTAAGTGGTTGCTGTGGTCCATAGACACCTACATCTATCCTCGATTAAAAATCAAAACGCAGATGCGTTGCCACCCGTGAGGACCAAGATGGAATGCCTCGTTTCCAGTAAAAAGGGTCTCCGGTTCTCTACACTCACCATACGAAACACATCAAGCAGCATTGAGCTGCTATTTCACGCTGGTATTCTGTGAGAGCGTGGTCCTTCCCCGGTCGAGCCGACCCATTCGTGCTACAACTATACTATTAATATAACTGCAGCATGGCTCTACCACGCATAATTTATTACATACTTAAAGATTTTTTAATAACTGTAATTAAGTTCTTTGATCGGGTGATTTCTGGATCTTCATAACAGCGTCACTTACAGGGCCCAATTAAGTTTTTAAACTATCCAAGGACACACCCAAATACACACAAAAAGTTTATCAGAATTCGTCGAGCTATTTTCGAGTTTTTGCGAGACTAACGAACATCAATTGAGTTTTGATTTCTTGGTGACTATATTGTAATTGTTACCTATTTAATATTTATTGTTAATTATACCGTTACAGCTTATCGTAAGTCCATTACTCAACATAGGCCTCCTACATAGATTTCCTCATCCCTATGCCAGGATATTTGCCATAGTTGCCATGCTAGGCACGCGAGTTGGCAATCGCAGCTATTTATTTTTTTAGCTGTTATTGGAAAGACGCTTCTGCCCATCTTGTCGTTTGTTTTCCTATATCACGTTACGATGTAGCGAGACAAGCCAGGGGATGTTACGATATGGGGTATTGGATATACTTACGCCGCCTTTACACGGTGAGATTGTTAATCAATACGATTTTATTTAATGAAGAAATACCATTATTTAGCCTCGAAGTTTTATGCATCATGCATCTTTGCGAGACGCATACTTAAGGATGGTGTATCACGTTATAAAACCCAACACATAGTGATTATATTATATTCTTTGTACATTACCTACTTTATTATATTTATTCATATAAAGTTTCTTCTGTGAAATATTAATCATGTTGGAAAACGACGATCTTAGTGGTGTTCATATTTGAAAAATGTCATTGTTAATGAATTTAGTATAATTTATTTATTGCGACGGAAAAGGGATATTTTTACTGTATGAAATAATATTTTCTCTTCTGTAACTTTTCATCTTTAGTTATTTGTATTTGTAGTTACTGTGTCAGAAATAATTTTAAGTAAGTCAATTTTGTCAACAAATGTAATGTAAAACAAAACAAGTGTAAATGTGTTTGAAATAAAACATGCAGAAATTGTTACAACTAATTTTTATTTTATATCACGATACTCATCGCATGCTAAGGTAACTTACCAATTATTTTATTTCCTTTATTATGGCTCATATACATTTCACTATATATCTTAACATATAAATTAGCATCGTTGAGATATACCAGTCACATCGCAGGTGCTTATAAATATATATAACAAAATATATATACTTATATAATTTGTGTATAGTTGTACATATCTGCAGTGTAATGCCTATTTTGTCAGAAGCATTTCCAGGCGCGCGTACAACTCACCAATAGGATTAATGGTTTAGGAAGACATATGGGATAATCAGAAACGTTTATTTATATGTATATACTTATATTTATTCAACTAAACCTCTACTACTAAAATAAAACTACTAAATTTCTTAACTCATGTGACATAATTATATGTGGCAACAATTATATCACATGAGTGAAGGCACTACCGACGCGGGTTTTTTTGTCTGCTACTGTAGGTGAACACCGCGTTTGTTTGCATGCATTGATATTGTATGAACTACCCATACTTCTATATTCTCGTTCACTTTATTATGAATCTGTATTGGACGACGGAATGGGAATAGACCTGCGACGTGATGTGTACGAAAAAACTTCTCAACTTAATTTTTTTATTCTAAGGAAAATGGATTGTATTATTTCAAAATAATCAAATGAGCATTATCTGAAGGCAGTGCGAGTTAATTAATGTTAATAAATTCGGCACTCAATTATTTACAAAAATTTTAATAAAGTATACCTACTTACATTTATTTATTTTCTAATTACTATAATTGCTGTTGTAATATGTAAGAAAGAAAGATATAATTCTATATCAATAGACAAGACGCAACCATGAAACAAAAATAGTTTTAAAACTAAGATAAATACAGATTATACAAAATATATATTATTAGACTAACTTATTTCTTACTAATGTTTTAATTTAGTACTATGGACGGAAGACGTTATTATAGTCAGCCTTCGATATTTAGTTATTTTTCATTATTTGATAATATAATAATACGGATATTAAAATAATAATTTAATTGATAAACCTGTTTTTGTACATTGGTTCCAAAAATAAAATTGTTGAAAAAAATTTTGGAACAAAATCTTTGAACGTTTGCGTTTCAACAATTTTTTTTTGTTATTGCTTAATCATATTATAATATATTATTCGTATTTCATCAGTATGTAATTTGTATCTAAATATAATTTCCAAAACACACGAATTAAAAAAAAACCGAGCAAAAATACCGAGCAAAGCTCGGTCAACCGGGTACTATATATATATAGACAATTAATTACGATAGATTTACTTGGAAGTAGGCTAAAATATTTTTGGAAAATTTAATTAATCTAGAATTTATGATATAATGTAGCACCAAAATATGACCATCGATTGCCTAATATCTGCCAACGGTGACCTATTAAGCACCGATATTATATATTAAAACTATAATTTATATTAAAAGAGTTTGGTATTCTACGGGGAATCGTAAAACGTACAAGTTTTTCTTTATGGTCCACTAAAGCCATTTTTGTGATAGCTGTGTCTGAGTAGCTTGCTTCTCTTTGGACCGTGCCTACCCTCTTTGCTGATTACAGGTGTGACATTATATTCATCAGCATGTATTGCTCATATTTTAAAGTCCGGCGAAAAGAATTTTCGGACTAACATTGCAGATTTTTTTTATGTTTCACGGAATTTTTTAATTTTTGGACATAAATGAAACTTAATTCGTGAATAGCAGGGCGCTATTTTGAAACAAATCAAAAGAAAAAGTTACAACTAGTTGGACACTGCTTACGTAACTAATATGAGATATCAAAGATATTTTTACTCAGACTACAGTTTCAATGTAAATGAGGTTTCAACAACCCAGTATTCCACACAGTGCGACACGGTAGCATTTCAGAAAGCATGATTTTAATCCGCATATTATAATTAATTATACCTTAAGGTGTGTTTACAGTAACTTTGTGCCCCTTTAACGACTTCCTCTCTTTACTCTTAACGTATTTAGTACAGTCTACTACAAAAGCTATTATGGCGACTAGAGCGAAAACCGCGTAGAAAACAGCTAGAGCTATGAGGAAGCTCTGCTCGTTCCACTCCCATATGTTGTCAGATCTTAAGTACTCATAGTTGGATAGCACTTGAGTTCCGTTTGGAGGTGGGCATGGCGATTGTACTATTATGTCTTGATATGGTCTCTGAAATAATAAAAAGAGTTTTTTTTTTATAAACGGATAATTGAAAGTAAGGAATACGTAAAATAACATACAGCCTAAATACGTGTCACCGCTGGGCACAGGTCTCCTATCAATATTAAGAAGGTTATGTAGCAATTATTCCACTGCACTGATCACTGCTGGCCGTATGAGGACGCTCAAGGTCGCTCAGCGAGTTATGGAGAAGGCTATGCTCGGGTTTTCTCTGCGTGATAAACATAGAAATGAGGATATCCGCAGTAGTACCAGAATGACCGACATAGCCCAACGGATTAGTAAGCTGAAGTGGCAATGGGCTGGCCATATAGCTCGAAGAATCGACAATCGATAGGGAAAAAAGGTTCTCGAGTGGTAGCCTCGTACCGGTAGGCGTAGTGTAGGGCGACCCGCCACTAGATGGAGTGACGACCTGGTAAGACATACAGGAAGTCGATGTAGGTGGCTTAGAACCGTGCTTTGTGGCATTCCTTGGGGGAGGGGGGGCTATGTTCAGCTGTGGATTTGTGAGGGGCTGTAATGATGATGATGACTGATCCAGTGCGTGTTGGCAGACTTCAAATCTCTCCAAAATATTTATACTCTTTAGACGTGCATGTTTTCTTCGAAAATATTTTTATGTCTAAGGCATGCAGGATGCCTCAGGATGTTTTGGGTATGTTCCAAAATAGAACCCAGTGTACTGTCCAATGCAAATGACGTCATGAATCCACGCTATACTGGTGATTCGTTCCAAAACATATGACGTCATACATTAGCGCCATATTGGAAAGTGTTGGCGATTATTTTATCATTTTGTGCTCCAATAATCATCATATCCTCCTAATGGAGATACCAGCAATTATTCTATAATTTTTTGTGTTTGAATAAATAAAAACAAATTTTAGCATGCTTCATTCAGTGTACAGAAAATTAAAAATTGTTTTAATATGGCCGGATATCCGATACAATATGTCAATTGATGACGTCACTTGAATACGGCAGTATACTGGAAACGTTCAGGAACATACCCTTTATTTCACAGTTGAACTTGTGAAAAACCATAACTAAAAGATGTAATTTACAATTTCATTGTTATAAGTATCCAAACCGAATCGCTCGCGTGTTGTTGAATTTATGGCTCCACAATTTAAAGTAAAAATGTGAAAAACAAATTTAATTTAAATAAAAACGGTTAATTTTTATTGTAGAATAAGAATGAAAATGACCTCGCAGCTCACCTGCTGGTAAGAGCATGCTGCGGCCCATAGACATCTTCATCTATCTTCGATTAAGAATCAAAATACGGATGCGTTGTTGAAGGCTGGACAGGATGAAGACGTAATGTTTCGTTTCCAGTACAAGGGGTGTCTGGATCTCTACACTCACCATACGAAACAGAGTATTATTCTGCTGGTTCTACCCCGGTCGGGCCGGCCCGTTCGTGCAGCCGCTAAAATGTAGCTGCATCGTTTCTCTACCGCGTAAAATCGATTTTTGACACTATATATAATATGATATTTTGTATAATTTCACTCTTACCTGTTTATTGGTACATCTAATTTCTTTACTGATGCTACTTTTCAAAGCTATTTCACTGAGCTCCCGCTGTAGAATCTCCGGCAAAGTCCATCTTGAAGGGGAGACGTATTCCAGCCAACGGGCATACGAAGGTAAATCTTGTTGGTGTAGCATCACGCCGTTCACCAATGTGGTGAGAAGCAGAACTAAGCCTGATATTACAGAGGAGGTCTTCTCCATTGGCACAAGGAACACCATTGCACGGCAAAGCATCTGTATGCTGATTAGGTATAGCAGCATATACCCTGGAATTTTAAGTGTTTAAGTTTAGCTCACGAGTGTTTTACTGTAAAACAAATATTCATATTATTCATCATCAGCCTCTCATTAGGCTACAAAAATCCACTGCGATGCAATGGATCTACTGCAATGGGTCTCTTTCGAAGAAGGACTTGCTGTAATCACCATACCAATTGAATAGATCGAAGTTCCAGATGGATTACATCGTTGGCACCATCACCGGTCAGGATATAATTTCTTAAGAATAAAATAAATGTACTGCCTTTTCTCTTTTTCTAGGTTTTACATACGCACGTGAACACGCACTCGTTCATACAAGCGCGCTCGCACGCAAGAACACATACACTCACTCACATTGTAACTGTAAAAATGGTATTTACTTACCTAAATAAATATAGAAACCGTCAAGTGAGCCGGGTGATTGCGCGTACAAACCGCTCATCGCGTAACTTGGCACCAAGTATGCTAGCCATGTTAGTATCGCAGACCAAAGTTCAAGGAATTGCTGAAAAAGATTTTTATGGTCAAGGTATGTGAATTAAAATTAAAACCTCCAGCTTCTAAATATTTAAACCGAGTTGCGATTCAAGTATTTGACGGCTTTTGTCTTTTAATACTAAAATGGTGGGCTTGAAATCATAGAATACTATGTATGTAATATAATAATACATACATAATAGAACGGGGGAGTGGGCGGAGTAGCGCCGTGTAGCCACTAAGATGCCACTAACACGTCAATTCACACGTATAAATGTCAACACGAGCTGATGTGTTTTGAGTTTTGACGTTACAATCGTTTCCAAATTTCACATGTAAATTATTTAGAAAATGCCAAATTGCACGCTATTTACAAATAAATATGTATTAAAATCCGTCTGTCAACACAGCGAATTGGGTTTGTGGTAGTGATTTACTGATAATACAACGTAATTGCTTGTATGTGTGCTCCCGGCGACGCCTATCCTCGTACAAAATAAGGTTGACAGCCGTTCTATTGTGTATTATAGTATTCTATGCTTGAAATAGTATTTTTTTGTCTTTGTAATCACAGTGTCATTTCATTCGAGTCTACTTTGCACCTACTTATCACATTAACGTTATACTGATTACAATTGAGTGCTTAAGTACCAATGAAGTTACTTTGAAGCTAGAACAATTGGCAGAAGAACAATAATATACAACTATAAGCACTTTATTAAATATGTAATGTATTGTAATTTCTGTTTTGCTGTAGAGTGCAAAATATTATTATCAATAAAAAAACTCACGTCAAAAAGTATAAACACCGTCCTCGAATACAGTCCGACTGCGATGTCCCTTTCCACGTAATGTCGCATGGAGCTGGCCTCTCTGGCACTCAGCCACAGTAGTAACGGCCATGCCGTCAAACACATTACCGAATAATGGAAACCAACCCTATCGTTTTGTGTAAGCTGCAAAAAATTACAATATTATTATATTGTAATAATTATAATAAAATGTCCTCCAGACCGAATTTTGGTCACGACGGTCTGCCTCAACGGAGACTAGCCATCGGCGCAGGACAGAATTATAGTGCCCAAGTGTATGCACAAGCACAGGTGCACTCTCTATTCCCTCCCTCTCATAATCCGATGGGACGGTAAACTGATACGACCGGAGAGAGATCAGGCGCAGGACCAACGGCTTTACGTGCTTTCCGAGGCACGGGGGTGAGACACCGCCAACTTCCTGACTCCGGGTAGCTACTGAGAATTTCTTGACGGAAAAACTCAATAATTGATTTTTTGGCCCGACCCGGGATTCGAACCCAAGACATGTTCAGCAGTCGCACTACTACAACCACTAGAGTGACGAGGCAGTCGTTCTATTATAATATAGAAGATGGGGCAAACGAGTTTATGATTTCCCTGATGGTAACTTACCATCAGGTGAATCACAAACGTCGTGTACTGCCTTACTTATATTTAGTTGGTAGAGTCACGCTGCAGCTATGTATGGGTGAATATATAAAGCAAAAGAATTTATATGGCAAGATTGTGTCGGCTCGGACCACACTCTCATACTCATAGAATACCAGCGAGAAACAACAGAATAATTCTGCTTTATTACGTATGGTAAATGTGTAGAGAACCAGAGACCCCTTTTACTGATAGCGAGACATTCCATCTCAGTCGTCAATGGTGATAAATGATAATTGATTCTTCGAGGGTTTGCATTTGAATCGAGGTTAGATGTAAATGTCTATGGGCCACAACATCCACTTACCATCAGGTGGACTGTGTGATCGCCTGTCTCCCTTATTCTATAAAAAATAAAACTACTGCCGCCGATGAATATTGCAACACCAGAGAAATTGCAGCAGGTGCGTTGCCGGCCTCTTTAACGGAGGAGACTATTTTTTTGCAGGTCCCGTAATCTGATATAGTCCCGGAAAATCGCTGGTGGTAGTAATTTCCACAGTGAAGTCGTGTAAGGTGTAACTTAGTAGATTAAATCTTTTATTGAGTACAGAACATGACAAAATTTACCGAAACATTATTTATAGACAAAACCATGGGTGGCGGCGGCGTTAGTTTCAATAACTTATTTTTGCTTGTGTGTATCGAGACTTGAGGATATCTCTGGAAAATCTTATAGTCTGATAGATGGCGTGAAAACTATCATGGATATATACCGGACTTAAACTTCCCAAATAAGCGACGACCATGGCGGCATCCAAGGTGCGAGAGGTTTAGTAACATGTATAATATTTTAATATAATAGTGATTGACAATCCGCCAGAAAAGGGTGGCAATAACGAATGGATGAGAGAATAATGGAAGAGGCCTATGTCAAGCGGTGGTGGGAGCTGATAATAAAGTGATTGTGAAAACTTACCTTAGCATCTGTGGCCGGCAGATCCCAGAACACGGTTCCTGTGACGAGTGACATGACTGCCGCTATTATTATCCGCGTAATTACATTGGAGAGAGTGGCCATTTGGGTGTACAACAAGCTTTTCCTGAAAATAGTAACTATTTTAATTAAGAACCGCAAAAAGGAGGTTAAAATAACAAATTGCCAATTGATGGCGGTGTAGGAATATTCACTATCGTCCCGTGGGTGCCGCAAGACGCAAGGAAACTGAAATAAGAGATGGCATCGCGTTCCTGATAACAACTTAAGATAACAAAAATTAAATATAAGTAAATTGCAATAAAACTGTAATTGCCAACTCACCTGCCAAGCGAGGCATGAAAAATCGTGGCAAAATCGGAATATTTAATATTTTTTTTTTATAGAAGAGTTTATGGTAAGTGACTACCGCCGCCAATGAAGAACCGCAACACCAGGGTTATTGCAGGTGGGTTGCCGGCTTTTCAGAAAGGTGTAAGTTCTTTTCTTGAAGGTCCCTAAGTCGTATCGGTCCGAAAAATCGCCGGTGATAAACAATTCCACAGAAAAGTTGTACGAGGAAGAAAGCTCGTAGGAAAACGCACAGTGGTGGGCCGCCAAGCATCCAGATGGTGAGTATGGTATCTTGAATTTAACGTCCAGCAGTGGACTTTTATAGGCTGTAAGGCACGTAATACGACAAGTAATAATCGAAACATAGTTGGCATTGTCAAACACCAAAATATTAATAAAATTCAAAAAATGAAAAAGATAAAAAAAGGTATGCCATGATATAATAGAGTATAAGATAAAATAATAATAAATTATTCCAAGACAACAAAATTATCTCTAGTCAAAAATGTACTCATATTATTTCACAAGCTCAGTATTAACTAGGGTTGCCACTTTTTTGAACAAATATTTTCCCCAAAAAGGATGCAATAATATAGTACTTATGAGAAATTCCTGACTAAAAATAGTACACATTTATTTTTAATCTTTGTCTGTATGTACTCAATACAAATAAAATAAAAGTATTTTTCCATATACATTTGTTATTGCTCTTTGCTTTGGCCATCAATGATTTAGCCTTATTTTAAAATAATTAGAGCAGTCTGAGCAATTTACATTCCTATTAAAATAAATTAAACATTAATTTTAATTAAACTAATACATGCTCTTTCTCTTTGTTCTTTCAATTTTACATTCATGATGGAAAAATTCTTTCTATAAACACACTTGTTCCAGATTTCCAATCATAGTTAATATAACATAGCGACAGTTGAATTAGGGATCAAAATATAGTACTTTTCGTACTATATTATTTTTGTATAATATATAGTACAATTGACTGAAATATAGGACTATACTATATATAATAGTAGTAATAGTAGTAGTACGGGTGCCAACCCTAGTCTTAACTAGGGGAAAGTTTTAATACCCTATACTACCTCAAACAGCTTAGCATGATCCTCCATTATGCCGAAAATAATGCAGCATTCATTTTGAAATAAATAAATGGTAAAGTTGAGGGTTAATATTAAGTACTATGTTTGATGAAAACACGATTCTATAAAATTTGCTCGATAAAAAATCAAAAGTTACCTCCAAACCGAACAATAAACTGCTGGTATTTAAAAAATACTTCAAATTAGATCATGAAACTTTGCATACTAACTGAACTAACTATAAAGCAGGTCCTATGTTTTTATTTTTTTATAACCATTATTTTTACAGTAATAAGAAATTATCTAAACTATCGGCGTCCTGAAGTTTGTTTCCTGCCGCCTGATACCCCCACTGTCTCGCTTCGGCTTTCGAAGGGAATAGGAAGACGTAAAATTAAAATAGGAAATAACCGTATTAAATATAAAAAGCGACTAGGTTGGCGTAAAGAAACATAATGAAGTAAGTATCTACCTACCTATCTGCTTACTATTAGTGATTACAAACATGTAGGTAGATAGCATACGACGCGCGGGGAAGTGGAAGCGAAATTAGAATTTAAGCTGAGGTTGTATAGACTCTTAAAAAATAGTTACGTATCGTCTTTGTAAACCTTTACAAGTGTAAACTTGCTACGCCTTAAACTAACCTAGACCTTCCCTCTTGTAACTAGAAACCTAATATTCCCTTCAGTTTGTAGATTACTCGGCACTCACTCGGTAAGGGCGCAAGCTTGCAGCAGTGCGTTGGGGCGGTGAAGCGGCGCCGGCAACGGCACGGGCGGCGGTGGCTCCGGCGGCGATTGCGCGCCCGCAAACACTCCTGCCAGGGCCTCGATGCGCCCGGACGACTCCAGCATTGCGGCCGCTGATAGGTCATCTAGAGTCACTAAGTCCACTGAAACAAATTATTTATTCATTTATATCAAATTTTAAACTTAAATTGCTGTACTATTATGTGCTGTTTTCTGAATACGACTTATCTAAATCCAATCGTCTGTTACAATTTCCCGGATCTTTTACAAAGAATTTTTTTTTGCCACAAGGTAACATATTGGGACCCTTATAATTTTTAGTCTATGGTGAGAACATTTTCATAGAGTACATACATAATATTTTGTTTTACGGAAAATATAAATAGGTAATTAAAAATCGGTACATACAATAGTAATCGGATGGATTTTTGAAAGCAGGACATGGGTAGTCGATTGAGGCAAAATATGGCAACATGTCTCTTCTATATCCACTGAACATTGTCCTACCAGCTGATATCAGAACAACCTGAAATAAAAAAAATATCAATAAAATATAATAAAATAAATCTTTTTCAATAAAAACAACTTTATAATTAAAATATCATTTGACTTTCTATTTGAGTTACTCTTGAAAATTTACATTAACCCTTACCTTAGTAAGCATAGCGAATATTTCATAAGTAGGTGGGTGCAATGACATTATGACGACGCGTCCAGTACTAGCCCAGTTCCTCAAGTATTCCACGAGGAAGAAGGTGTCGAAAATGTCCATTTCTTTAGTAGGTTGGTCCAGTATCAGTACTGCCATGTCTAACAATAGTTGACAGGCAACGTTAAGTCTTCGGATTTCTGAACGTGTCAACCGACTCACATTTGTGTCTCGAACTTGTTCAAGCCCCAATTCTTCTATAAGAAGGTTTATCTAGAATCAAATATTAAGCAAAACAATTATATTAAAATAAAAATGTAGAAATACACATTGGCTTTCATTCATAAAACATTAGCTTTAACAAGAAAAGGGATATTTATGCTATAAATATTAGGAATGAGCAAATTAACTCTCAAAAGTTCGATTTAGTAATCTTAACATTTATAAATTACGTGTCACTTCTGTCCGCGATGGACTCCTTAACTGCTTAACCGATTTTAATCAAATTTGCATACCGTGTGCATTGAGGTCCAACTTGAGATAGTTTTTTTTGCACATGAGTGACCAAAATTTTTTTTTTGCGAATTCAAGGATTTTTATAGGACAAAGGGTCGTCGAAAAAGGCACAACAACGCCTGCCTGGAAAGCTAGTTTATTTATAGGTTAATCTAATATACTTTTACATGTAAATTCCAGAAAATGTCCAATGCCTTTCTACAAGTTTAAAAATTTATTAAAACGAGGTCACGCACTTATCAGGCGGATTGACTATACGAGTTTTTTTTATTGAATCATTTTTTAAATTATTTTGCTACCGGGAATACGCTGCTGCGCATCTCCTGAATCAGTTTTCCTCTGTTGTCTCTTACGAAACCCACGGGATGATATGGAGCAGTGGATACGTTGAAGATATTAAGCGTGTTTGTTTTCTGGTTGTCCTACTCACCTGATCCCTGTCATCCATTTTGACCTGATTATGGTTATGTCTTGGTCTTCGCAAAGCCGCGTGGAACCGCAAGGTATGCTCTACGGTCATCGACGGGCATAGAGACGTGTCCTTCCGTACGTAGGCTGCTACTTTGCGAAGCGTAGAGGAAGCCACCGGTTGACCATTTAACACAATGTCTCCTGATAATTTCTGGTGAACATCAAAAAAACAAAAAGTGAGTATTAAAGTAGATGCATAATAGAAGTATTAAAGAGATGCACAAAGACTTCAAAAAAGGAGGAGGTTCTTAATTCCACCGCCTTTAAAAAAAATGTCTGTTCCTTTAAATCTTTTTTCTAGGTGAACCGATTTTGATGATTCTTTTACTTGAAATCTGGTGCTTCTCATTTGGTTCCATATAAATTTGATCCAGATCTGGCCAGTCGTTTTTGAGTTATTCTTAATAACGCGTATTTAATTGACTTCGAATACATCGATGATGTTTTCATTTTATTTATATTGAAGTCGGTTTTACGTCATTTTAAATTACCGCTTGTTTAGTTATAGGCATATGAACGTCGTCGTTCTCATCCACACGATTAATAGTTAAAAACTTATTTATTTTTATGGGCATATAAATTTTCTCTCTCTTTAATTAGATTGTCTTTTTAATTATATATTAATTTTCTTCTTATCTTTTAATTATATATTAATATATATATATAAATCTTTAATTATCAATTATAATCAATGGCTAGGTTTTTATGCACAGCCTATACCTAAGGCCAATATAACGCAACTTTGTATAACTCATAGAGTAATCCATACAATATTTATACAGACTTATAATGTCATGTCCTGTGTAGTTGACAACTTCTCGTGATACGTGGTAGCGCCACGCTGCAGCTATATTATCGTTGTAGCACGAATGGGTCGGCTCCACCACGCTCTCACAGAATACCAGCTTAAAATAGTAGCTCAATACCGCTGCTGTGTTTCTTGTGGTGAGTGTGAGATCCTTTTTTTACTGGAAGCTAGGCATTAAATCTTAATCCTCAGGGGTGACAACGCATCTGCGTTTTGATTCTTAATCGGGGATTAATGTAGATGTCTATGGGCCACAGCATCCACTTACCATCGGTTTCTCGACTCCACAGTCAGTAGTTCATTCTTGGGGCAATGTATACGCTATTACAACAAAGTCCCAAAAAATATACAAGGTCTCTCTATTACCAAGTATAAATATTTAATTAAATAAAAACTGTATAAAAGGAGTTATTATAATATAAATGAATACATGGTTGATAATAAACCCTGGGAATGAGTTGGTCGCTTCCAAGCTGTTCCTAAAATAAATTTTGTAACCACTCACATTGTAAAATTTATTTAAAAAAAAGTCCCGCTGGGTTTCTTGCTGGTTCTTCCCAGGACAGAGGCTTTTACCGAACCAGTGGTAAAGTAAAAAATTACAAGGGATCATATTTACCTTCCGGACTCCAGCGAGTACATCCAAAAGCCCAGTAGCCTCATGTTGGGATGTAGCCAAGACAGCCAATATCTCCCCAGATTTAACCTCGAAGCTTAGCCCAGACACAAGGAGAGTCGACTTGTTTTCTGGAGATGTGATTTCCAGACTGTTTACCTGGAAAGAAACACAAAAATATATTTTTAATTCCAATTTTAATTTAAGAAAGAAAACAAGAGAGAGAAAACTAGAATAACACTATTGATAATATCAGTCCGTAGAGAAACGATTACTGGACATGGTCTACAGCTGGAGGATTTGCCGAAACTGCCACTCTTGGTAGACTGAAATTCCTTTTAACGCTGCTCTTCATCGCGCGTCGAAATATGGTCTGGTGATTACGAATTGTTATTATTATTAAGCACTAGCGATACGCCCCGGCTTCGCAAGGGTGATTTCTGGATGTCAACAAAACAACAACAGCGCCACCTAGCGTGTTCAAATGTGAATATAAACAATATAGGGACCCATTCAAACACACGCAAAGTATTTTATAACCATCGGTTGAATGGTTTCAAAGTCTATAACTAACATAGGTAGAACAATTTTTGCGTTTTAATTGATTTCCATATATCAACGATTGCAACATTCATTTGTCGATATACGGTGACGGACATCGCAAACTGGGTAAAACTCAGACTATTAAAGCAAGGCAAGGATTTAGGCCCGTCTTTTATGCGTAATTTTGTTTGTCATAAAGTCTTTAAATCTCTCAAAAACTTTCAATGTGATTACATTTTGTATAAAATATTACAAATTAAAAAAATTAAGGAATTGGTTTGGAGCAGTTATTATCATACTTGCTATAAAGATAACCAACACCTGACATACAAATGACGCACACATAAAAAGACATTCTTTCAAATGGTAGAAAGGGTTTCTACGTACGTCAAAACGTAGTGATATTTAAAAAAATTTACCATCAAATATAAGACCCAAATCACGAACATCCAAATGGGAAGTTAAATAAATATTTATCAACGTTTCCATAGAAACATGAAGGTATTTATTATCTCTGAACGTTGTAATTTATAATTTCTAGCTACTCACGTAATAATTGGGATAGATGTACGCCGAGTGCGTGTAACCATCCAGCTGATCACCAGGTCGTAGTGTGGAGTGCTTCCTGGATTGTGCTAGTGATAAGTGACTTCCGGCTTTGGACATGCGGCCGCCAAGGTGGGATGAAGGCATCAAGTAACTAGAAAAAAAAGTGAACAGTAAGGCTAGCATGTCAACTAAAGCGTGCCACGCAATGCGTTGATGCGTGCCCCGCAATGCGTTGTTACGAGCTGAAGTACGACACACCCGGTCGTTAAACGAATCAGTTGAACTGACGAACGTCCAAAACCTGACCGTGAGCGTAAAATCTTAAGTTGAAATTTTTAAATGCAACCCACGGATTTTTCCGAGCGCACGGTTAGTTAAACTGATCACTTTGACCGTGTGTCTCGAGTTTTATGATATTCACTATTAAAAAAGTACTCTGTGATGATATTGTTATAATTGCATTTTGGTCATTGATTCCATTTTTTTTTGTAAATTAACATTAAATAAATAACTATTCTGCCACTACCCACTAACCTTTTAATATCTTTACATGTTTGTATTTTGTATGTAATGTGTAAGTCCCTATTATAGGAGATTTATTATTTTCCTAACAGTAGCAATCCAATTTTATAATTCTAAAAAGTGAACACTGATTTAAACAAACAAAAATGAGTACCTACCTATTATAATCGAAATTTCCTCCTATGAGGCAACCTATTTTTAGATTTGCAGTAGAACTTCAATAGGTAGTAATTAATGAACGAAGATATCTACAAATAGCCTAAAAATTCCCAATAAAAGTAGATGTAACTAACTAGCTATTCAAACATCTTTTAAAATGTCAAGAAATCAAGATGAAATCGACAAAAGTATTGCTATAACTCGAAATAAAGTTTTAAAAACATGCTTTCTCAAACCAAACACAATGCACAAAAACAATGTCATTCTCAAAACTACTAAAGTAATAGGGAACATTGCACCACTCCCAAAAATGTACGTAGAAATGGGCAGGTCATTTAGTACGATTCACTGATTCAATATGGTCTATACGGGCAACCGCGTCGACAGGACCAACCGTCAAACGAAACGAAAGGAAGACCGAAAAAATGATGGTACGATGAGATTGACAAAAACAGCGGACAAAAATTAGCTAACAGTAGCACAAAACCGGAAAGAGTGGAAAAAGACGGAGGAGGCCTTAACGTAAAGAAATACATATAATATTTTCTAAGCATACATAACCATAACACATATAATACTGTTGTTTTTTTTCTATTATTCTACTAATGAATAAAGAGGTTTTATTATACTGAATGAATGATATTAAGGGGAAATATAACCTCAAATGGCTCAGCAAGATCCTCCGTTATACCTAAAATATTGCAGCATTAATTTTGAAATAAATATATAGTAAAGTTGAGGATTAATGTTAAGTACTATGTTAGACGAAAACACGATTCCGTAAAATTTTCTCGATAGAAAAAAAATCCAAAGATACGTCCAAATTGAACAATAAACCGCTGGTATTCATAAAATACTTTAAATTAGATCATGAAACTATGCGTACTAACTATACTATAAAGCATTTCTTATGTTTTTAATTTTTTTAAATTACCATTATTTTCACTGTAAAAAGTAATTACATAAACTATCGGCGTCTTGTAGCTTGTTTCCTGTCGCCCGATCAGTCTCCATCAGTCTTGTCTTGCCTCGGCTTTCGAAGGGGAAAGCCTTGTCGCTTACAATCAGAATACTCATTACGCAACAGGACGACGTAAAATTAAAATGGGAAATAACCGTAATAAAAATAAGAAGCGACTGGGTTGGCGTAAAGAAACAGGCATAAATATGATAAAACTAATGAAATAAGTATCTAACGACCCATCTACTTACAGTATTAGTGATTACAAACATGAAACTTAGTGTACGACGCGCGGGGAAGTGGGGGCGAAATTTGGAATTTGAGCTGACTTACTATATCCCCTTAAAGAGTTGTGAAGCGTACCTGTTGTGGTCGTTGTCGGGCGCATAGTCGGTGGCGCTGGGGCGGCGGCGGTGCGCGCGTTCGGCGGCCAGCAGGTTGGCCTCGCTGTGCGAGCGCAGCCGCGCGGCGGCCCACTGCGAGCGCGCGCCCGCCGCCTGCATTGCCGCAAGCGGCACGCCCGTCGCGTGCTGCCGCAAACCACACAATTACTTGGTAGAGCCACGCTACATCTATATTATGGTTGGAGCACTAATAGGTCGATTCGACCAGGGGACACAGAATACCAGCGTAAAATAGCAACAGAATACTATGGTGTAGTGTAGAAAACCGGGGACCCTTTTATTGGAAACGAGACATTTCATCTTATTTTTTTATAGAAGAGGGGGCAAAGTCTTAGTTCTCGAGGGTGACAACGCACCTGCAATTTTAATTCTTAATCGCGAATAAATATAGGTCTATGGGTCACAGCTTCAACTTACTATCAGGTGGACTGTATGCTTTTTTGTTACCCTTATTCTATAAAAAATGTAGCTGCAACACCAAAGTGTATCCCCCGATTTTATTATCATCAGTTTTCTGAGTTGCCTCTCACTGTGGAAGCAACTTTAAGGAAGTATTCACGTCAAAAGAAAAAAGAACTATACGAAATATGGATTGCAGCAACAAAAAGACTATCGACTCAGCATAATCCTACAGTAACAGAGTTACAGCAGTGCTGATATTATTCTCTCGGTGCCACATAAGTCGAGTTGCGAGCAATTGCTGGACATAATTTATTATATGTTTTATAACTTATAATCTCTAACTACTTATGCAAAGTTTACATTAAATCTAATAATCATAAGTACAAAATATAAAGTAAGTACTTCGAACTACAGTGCCACCAACTTACCTGTTCAGGTGGACAAAATTGCAACTAAGGCCGCAATTTTATAAATAACATTTTGGCGGTTAGCTAATATTCGTTCTGTGCTGTGGGGAGAGTGCTTTTTTGATTTCATTGTGAAAAGTGCGAATAAATATGTATATGTCACCTATACCCTCGATAAATTTCTTAAGTGTAGTAAACAGTCCACTAGCGACTTTGTCAACTGAACAGTAAAGTTGGTGGCACTATAGTTTATCAACTCTCTGTACTTTGTGATGCCATCTTTTCTATGCCTACGGACGTATTCGTAAAGGATTTTTGAGGACTGAAGTGGTAATTTACTGTTTATTTTATATATATATATATATATATATATATATATATATATATATATATATAATATGTAGTACACTTTACTGCAGTAGTAGATACTTTACTGCAGTCCATGGATACCTACAACTAACTTCAAACAAAGAAAGCTACAGATGTGTTGTCACCTTTGAGGACTAAGATGTAATGCTTCACAGCCTGTAATTGTACTGACACTCTATAGTCTATAATAGTCTATAATACCCTTCCGAAGCGACGGCAGTAATAGGTGAGAGGTACCTACCCAGATGGACACCTTGACAGAAATAGAGTCTTACCATCTAGATAGCAGACATTCAAGATTGACGTTATAAATACATGTTATACAAATGCAATAGAAAAAAAGCATGTCTCACCTTACTTAAAAGGCAGCCACAAAAGCTAGGATATACTGTCATCGATAAGCCTCAATATTTTTTTTTATTTAAGCTATTATTAATCTCAAAATATAAACTATGGCAAGTTATAAACACACAAAAGAAAAATTTATGAAATAAGCTCCAAGGGTGATTGCGCTACTAATCATTACGCAATGTCCTCAGCGTTTGATTTTAACCTAAAGATGTTAGTACAATTGCCTTGGTTGATAAAAGTAAAGGTGGCAAACGACTACACAGTCCATCTGATAGTAAGTGGATGCAATAGCCCATAGACATTTAGATCTATTTCTAAGGCGTGTTCCTAATTGACTATCGATCGTACGATTAAACGATGCGATTTCATTGCACGATGAAAAAGATCGTGCGATGGTTCAACAGGTGTTCTAATAGCTCGCACGAATCTCATCAGCGCAACGGCGCCATTTCAACAATGGCGGTTTACTCAGATGCACAATTTTACTCTCTTAGGTGTCTTATCCTCTCTAACTTGACTCACCGGTGCCCTTACGTTGCTGCGTTTGCTGCATGATCAATTAAGACACTCAAAAGAGTTGTACCTTTGATTGCAGGATCGTACGATCAAACCCATCGTACGATCGTTATTAAGCATTCCCTCCGTTCGCGCGATGACTTCGCAAGCGCAAACTTCAACTACAACAACACTAAAAAAATGTGTAAATTACTTAATCTCGTCGTGCGACGAAATCGCATCGTTTGCTCGTACGATCGTTGCCAATTCGGGGGACGCTTTACACGGACGGTATCTATTTGGAAGTCAGCTAATAAGCTTAATGGCAAAAAAATTAACTTATATGCTGTTCAATAGAAATTTACGGGCTTGTAAATATTTACGCACCTGATACGATGGGTGTAAATTTTGCATTCTAAAATCGGGGTCGGAGCGGTATTTGCGACTATACTTGTAGTTGGTGGAGGTTTCATTGTCCGAGCTATCATACCCAGATGAAGTTTCGCGTACGCCTCGACTCTGTCTTTGAACCCTGGGAGAAAATCATAAATTATAATTCGTAATGGTGTGTAGACGTGGTAGAGCCATGCTGCAGCTATATTAATTGTATGGTTGTAGCAATGCGTCGGCTCGACCAGGGAAGGACCACGCTCTCACAGAATACCAGCGTAAAATAGCAGCTTAATGCCGCTGTGTTTCGTATGGTGAGTGTAGAGAAACGGAGACCCTTTTTACTAGAAAAGAAGCATTCCATCTTACTCACAGCTGACAATCCATTTGCATTTTGATTCGTATACGAGGATATAATATGTAAATGTCCTCGGCAGAAAAGGAAATTATCGTGAGGAAACCTGCATGTCTGAGGAATAAGATATTTTAAGGACATGTGAATTTCGCACTGTAGCATTCCGGATTGCTCCAAAATCCTTTGAAATGAGAGGCAGCCTGTTCAAGACAGGCCTTTTTTCACGTGGTGGAGCCACGCTGCATCTATATTATGGTTGGAGCAAGAATGGGTCGGCTCTACCGAAGTATGACCACGTTCTCACAGAATACCAACGTAAAATAGCAGGTCAATGTTGCTGTGTTTCGTATGGTGAGTGTAGAGAACCGGAGACCCTTTCTACTGGAAGCGAGGCATTTCATCGCAGTCAACTCATTTCGGGGACAACGCATATGCACTTTGATTCTTAATTGAGGATAAATGTAAAATCTACGGGCCACAGCATGCACTTACTTTCAGGTGGAATGTGTGCTCATTTGTCACCATTATTTCAAAAAAAAATATAGTTTACTTTTTGGTAAGCTTTCCTTTGGCTTCCATCCAATAGATTACAAGCTGGTATCTTCAATGTAATAGTGAATAGACTTTTTACGCCAAGACAGTGCGATTTCCCATCTAAAGCTTCGTCACTACTTGCCAGGTGCCAGGTGGGATTCTAGTCAAGTAAAAAAAACATTAGGTACTTTTTATACCTGATAGACTAGTAATGAGAAGGTTCCTTACCTTGGTACAGATTTCATGCCGCTCCCAATGGAGGTCTTTGGTTTGGGCGTACCAGATCGTTGAGAGCCATTGTGGTTCGGCGGGAAAACTCGAGGCAATCCGAATTTTAGGTAGGTGTACATGTTGGAACCAAGAGCAGATCTGTAACATAATGTTGAATTTTATCAAATCGTCAGATTATTTTTAATCACAGAATTTTTTTAGAGTTGAGTTGCAAAAAAGAATAAAGTAATATTTGACCTTTTTAAAATTATTATGTCATCATTATCAACAGTCCGACAAATATCATGTGGACCCAGATATTATTATTGTGATAAATATTTTTAACATTGTGTATTACTATCACTATTTCAACAATTTTAGTTAAATTGAAAACTAATAAAATAATTATTCTTAAGCTATTCATAAATTTACGGCGGAAAAAAAATCAGTTTTTTTAATCGACGTAGTAGTCTTACTTAAATATTATGTACTTAAATTAAAAATATTTAGGAAAATTAATAAATAGTGTGTTCTCGATTTACACTAGGTAACTAGTATTATACCAATAGTGACATGTTAGTCTTGACATACTATATGTCAAGACTAACATGTCACTATTGGTATTAAACACAAATTTAATACGAATAGTGACCCAGTATCCACGGGACGTAACAATTGAGAGACAACAACACGAGAATCAAAACTGACATTAAGAGTAATGCACAGGTACTATGATTATTTACGTGAAAGACAATTGTGTCATAACTGGCTACTACCGTCACGGGTCCTGGGTTCGCTTTCCAGCCAACAGAGCTACATTTGTGTTAAGGTACAGCCTATATATGTCCCACAGCTGGGCACAGGCCTCCTCTCATTTCTGAGAGGGTATAGGGCGACGAAGTGTCTGTCAGGCTGCCTCATTACGTGTTGGCGAACTTCACATGTCTTCGAAATATATTTTTGTTCTTATTTCCCAGACATGCAGGTTTCCTCACGATGTTTTCCTTCACCGCCGAGCACGTGGTAAATCAGCACTTAAAATTGCAATTAACAATTTCATTGGTGCCGGCGCCAATCGAATCCGGGTTGCTCGCGTACTGTGAAATTTACAGCGAGTGCCTAACCATCCGATTTTTAATTTTCTGATAAGGTTATGTTTTGATTGTATTTTTATCTTTGATACTCTTGTCCGATCATTCACATAAGCGTCGTTACGTCGGCCACGGATAAATAGACACGAATGCCTACTACTTTTTTAAACAACTTTTAAAAGGAGAAGTTACTTAATTCGACTGTGTTTTCTTACGTGTGTTACCTTGGAACTTATTAACAGATTTTGATAATTTTTTTTCATTTGAAATCTGGTGCTTCTCGTATGGTCCCATATAATTTATACCTAGATCTGGCCAATAGTTTTTGAGTTATTCTTAATTATGCGTATTTAATTGACTTCGACTACATTGATGATGTTCTAATTTTATTTATATCGAATTCGATTGTACAAAATTTTTAATTTTAGCACCCGTCATATACATACTTGTATATACATGTATTCCGAGGTTAATAGCTTTCGTATGCCCAATTTTTGATCACGATGCCGTAGTTGTCACTGTGGTCAAACATTTTCAAGGAAGACAGTTTCAACTTCTTTATTAAAAGTAACAATTAATTATCAGTTTTCACTGTTATAAAACTTTTAATAAAAAGAGAAACTAAGTTACATTCAAATACATTTATGAAAGTCAAATATCACGTTAAAAGTCAATAACGCGTATATTATTGAAAATAATGCGAAAATTATGCGAAAGCTGTAATAGAGGATGACTTTAATTATTAAGTTTGAGAAGTAAATTAGTGAGTGAAACTTATTCCTTTATCGCTTTCATATATAAAATATGATAAAATTTATAAAATCAAATGGTTTATTGTGAATTAGCAAAAAATAATCTAAATATTTAAAATATAAAATGTGCAAAGAATTTTATTGCAAATTTAGTTGCAATAATTTGTATATATAATAGTGTTGTTAGTAGTTCAGTGAAAAGTTTCATATTCTGCTTCTTCCGATAAAGATACCATTAATTTCTAGATTCTATTAGTTTCTTTTCAATATTGACAAAGTGTTCAAACAACGGTACAAAGAATATAATATATAAACGTTTGTGAAGACGCAATCAAACCGTCGCGTCCATTCTATTGCACGGTCAGAACAGATATGTAGCACCAACGTTTTATAGCATGAGATACCAGGAGCTACTCAACCATGTATCATTGCCTAATTGCACATCGCTCGTTGCACTAGCACCGTAGTAAGTTGTAGCGTTTTTAGAAAAGAGTACTTTTTTAAAGCCCAGCACCTGCAATTTCCCTTGTGATCCAGTTGTTCATGGGCGGCGGTACTCGCTTACCATCAAGTGGGTCGCATATTCGTTTGCCCCCTCTTATATAATATAAAAAATAGTAATATGTGTTACCAAATACAATATCCCTAATTCGAAAGATAGCCGATGTACAAGAACACACTAAGACGCCCGTAATCATTGGTACGTGGTGCCCATCGATGACACGTATATCGACAACAAACCCGCTCAACATGGGAACTAAAACGATATGTTTAGTATAAACTATTTACTAATCTGTGGTACATATCGATTATACAAATTTACGTCTACCGCAGTCTTGGTCATGGTGAGCCTAAGCCTTAATATATTATTATATATCAAACCTTACTTTCGTGCCTTTTGTATGGAGAATGTGAATACACTCTGCTAGATTTTAGATTTAGGTTCACGTAGGTTTATTAATATAAATCATATTGAATTAACTCACTTTGGGCCATATCGTGGGTGGGAGAGTATGGATTGCACTGTCGTATCTCTGAGCTGGAAGTTTCCGTAGGGCAGAGGACTCTTGTCGGTGCTGCCTAGCGCGCTGTCTGTAAAGTCGGAGTTCAGATTCTGCCTGTAAAAATATTAAATTTTAATGAAATAATATTAAATTTTTATGAATTAAGAAAACGTGCCAAATCGTTGTTTTTCTATTATTATTAGCTAATATTAAATAACGCTTAATGTGTAAGCTACCGTATACTGGTCATGTCCGGGTGGGCCGTGTTAGTCCTGGAATTGTCTTCTGGCCGTCCAAGGATATTGGATTACCAGCTTAAAATTAAGATTACACAGTTAGTATTAAGCTGTGGTTGCCTATATTTGGTAAGGCGCTTGAATGTTAACTTAAATTTTTATACCTATATATTTATAAGAGTATAGTGTAATTTTCGTTGGTAAGCCTAGACAATAAATAAATAAAATGTTTAATTTTAATAGTATAAGATCGTAATCCGGGCGTAGCCGTGGTTAACTGTGACATTGGGATGTGGAACATCTCAGTCCCGTCGTGACCATGGGTGCTGTAAAGTGCTCGAAGCGTTGGGAATACAAAATAAGTTATACGATAAAATGCGTAAAATCTAGTTTTATCTAAATGTTTGCGTAAACGTAAGAAACCGTTATTTAATAGTATAAATAAATAAATACTTTTAAAAGCAAACACTTTTTTTAATAGTGTAAATATATTAAAATTATTAAAATTAAACACTTTTGCTGCGTACATTAAGGCTTCAGCTTCATCAGCTACTGATTATCAAGGGCCAGGCTCCCCGGTCCTCCGAAAAATGCTATGATTCGATGGACTTTGATATGTCTTGGTTTTTTAATTACGATGATTCAATAACAGTATAGCTTTATACGTAATTAAATTAAAATAGCATATGCAAATAGACCAAGCTAAGACGACCAGGCAAAGAACCGATGGTGATGTTATGCTAGTTTCATTTATATTTTTAAAAACATCTTTTTTATAACGTCAATATCATCGCTAATGCTGACTTAGAAGCTCAATTTGTGCCCATACTGACATATTAAAAAACAAATACAATTGAACATTTAATTACTTTCTGTTGTTTGTTTTCTATAAAAAAGTTGATTTAAACTAAGAATAGAAGAGTGCATGCGCATATCATATGCCATGGTTAGAAGTTAACATTATTTTTTGTCTGTCAAAGGAGTTGTGAGTGCTTAGGTTCAAATTTCAATGAATATTCTATTATGTATTTTGATATAGAGTAAAAATAAATACCTGTATATAGACCAGGCGTGCAGGTCCTCGGAGTGCATGCTGCGAGGGTCGTGGAGGAGGGGGTTGGACGGCACCGAGTAACGCCGCTCCCCACCGAGCCCCAGCGCCGACTGTGACATGCTCTCACACTTCGACAGTCACCTAGACAATGAATACTTTTAAGTTTTATCTAAAACTTATACTCGTTTAACTCGTGGTATACCGTGTGCTGGTGGTGTAACATAATCAACTACCCTCATATCATTCCGTTGATGTTGTAAGAAGCGACAGATCGAAATAAACCAGAAAATGTGCAGCAGAGTCTCCCTAACAGCTAGAAAATAAAGAAACTGCGGTTACCACCCTCCTGCCAAACATGGCAACTGTGGCATAGAGTACCTCATAAGGGAGACTCAAGGTATCTCACTTATGGGGAGTATCTCTCACATATTATCTTACGATCGATTTCCGTACGTTTTCCGTTCGTTCTATAAATCTAACGAATTTTTATTTATTGTTTATTTATTTATTGTGATCAATAAATAGTTGTTCTAAGTGTGGTTGTTTGTCTAGTTATAATTAAAGTACATATAATATATTATGCACATATCATATGCCCACACGTGATATATAAAACTATATGATCTATATAAAACTTAAAAATTTCAAAACAAACCTGCGTCATCCTAAAATTACTTCGCAGTACTTTCTTTGGTTCCATAAACTCTGTCACGCCGAACCGTTGCCTCACTTCATATCTGTAACAATACATAGTGATAATTATTATGATAATCTGACTTAAAACAATAAACACTCACATTGCATTGATAAGATACGGACGTAGCACGTAAAAAAAGTTAAGCGGATTATTCGATTTTGAAAATCCATAACTTAGTTCACACGATGGTAAGGAAACGCTGAGGCCTGTATACACCTACATGTATCCTATATTAAATTGTACCTATCAAAACGCGGATGCCTTGCTACTTCTGAGGACTACGATGGAATACTTCGTTACTAGAAAAAAAGAGTCTCCGTTTCTCCACACCCGGGGTTCCTAAAATTTTAAGGTAATGGGACATTCACCAGGTCCCTTTTATTTTATGGAAACCCACATCAAATTATTATAAACCAAAGACAGTGCAATTTAAATAAAAAAACTTTTATAAGAAATATTTTGAAATTTAAACTTTTAAATATATGAAATAAAATAATAAAATGATGTATTTTACGTGTTGCAGCTATATTATGGTCTAGTCTATTCTAGTCTAGTCTAGTCTAGTACATTATAGTAATATAAGGGGTCGGCTCGACCGGGGCAGGACCACGCTCAGGGAATACCAGCGTAAAATAGCAGCGTAACGTTTCTGTGTTTCGTATTGTGAGTGTAGAGAACCAGAGAACTTTTTTACAAGAATCGAGGCATTTTATCTTAGTCCACAGGGGTGACAACGCATTTGCATTTTGATCTTTAGTTGAGGATAAATGTGGATGTCTGATCCACAACATCCACTTGTCATCAGGTGGACTGTGTGCCCGTTTGTCATCCAATGTTATAAAAAAACTAAATTCATACTTTAAAAGTGAAGTTACTAAGATATTAGTAAGATTTATGGAGGACTTCGAGGAGAAAGCCCTTCTTACTGCTCCTGTAAATCCAAGATTCTACAAGCGGTACATAGACAACACCTTCATAATTTTACCAGCTGGCAAAGTAACTGCATTTTTAAACCACCTTACCTCTATAAATTCTAAAATACAATTCACAATGGAGTTAGAGGCAAATATTTCTTTAGCTTTCCTTTTTAGTCATTCGAAATCCTGATAACACCATTGGTCACACTGTGTATAGAAAAAAGACCCATACCAACCGATATTTAAATGGTGAATCTCACCATCATCCTTCCCGGTTAGCTACCGTGGGTAAATCTTTGTTTCAGAGAGCACGAGGGATCTGTGACAGAAAACATCTGGCCGCCGAGCTGCAGCATGTCAAGCAAGTGTTGTAAGACAACAAGCTTCGGATCCCGCGCCTACGTCACAGTGACCGAGTGAAGCCGGCCACAGTCGAGCGTGTGCTTGCTGTACTACCATATGTCAGAGGAGTCACAGACAAGGTTGGCTACATCTTGAGGCGAGCTTCCATTAAAACATACTACAAGCCGCCGAAGAAGATTAGTCAATTTTTACCATCCGTCAAGTGCAATATCCCTCTACAAGATGCAGGAGTGTACAAGTTAGATTGTGAATGTGGTCTCTCTTACATAGGTCAAACAAAAAGATCCATAAAAACCCCGGTTGAAAGAATATATAGCTGACGTGAAGCACCGACGCTCCGTGAAGTCTGCAGTCTGTGAACATGTTCAAGATCGTCCCCACCATTACGTCAGATTTGATAAACCACAAATCCTCGCAAAAGAACACCGATTCCTACCAAGGACGATACGCGAGGCTATTGAAATTAAAAAAACATCCTAATTTAAATAGAGAAGATGGTTGGGTGTTACCATCTGCTTGGGATCCTATAAACCCAAGCATACCACTGCAAGACTTCAAGTCAACTTCGGACCAAAAATTAATATTCAAAAACTGAAGGTAGCCGGGCTAACAATGACATTGGGACGTCAAACATCTCAGTCCCCCCCGTGACCATGGTTGCTGTAAGGCACCCGAAACGTCGGGAATTAAAAAAAATAAGTAAAATCAGTTAAATAAACGCGATAAAATCCGTAAATTTAGTTTTATTCAATGTGTAGTGTTCGCGTAAATTTAAGAAGTCATTAAAAGTGAAGTTGTAAAAAAAGACATTATTGCAATTGAAATTATGATTTCTTATACTAACGTGAATACCAAACATGGAATAAAACTAATTTTACGCATTAAATCGTGTTTAATTTTTACGGATTTTAAACCAAAACATACTACTGCAAGACTTCAAGATACTATAAGGTCGGAGATCGGACCAAAAATTAATAAGTAATTAAAAGCTGAAGGTAGCCTTTGTTAACTGTAACATCAATCATAAAGCGCCCAAAACGACGGGAATTAAAAAAGTTCGTTAGATTTGTTGAATTCAAATATTTTTATCAGGAAGATGCTGACGCCCATCTCCGGGTGTGCTTCCCTTTGGCGCCTCTTTCGACACACACGGAATGATATTAAGGGGTGGTGGATATTCTTATATCGCCACTACACGGTGTTGATGTATAATTTTTTTTAAATTTAAATAACAGTTAGGTAATAATTTAATTTAATTAATTAATTTCCTAATTCCTAATTTCGCAAACAATTTTTCTTCACTTTCTACAAAATCATTTATTTACCACAGTATTTTTATTGTGACTACTATTCATATTTCCATTCAATCCCCTAGTGGTATCATAAGACCGCGGCCTTAAACCGTCAAATCCCTAGCGGTCTCATGAGACCGCACCCACCCACTAAACGATAACCCATAAAAACTTATGTTTGAAGACTACTTTTTACGGAGTTTCGTAAATGTCACACAAGTTATCGATGTCCACACAACATATATACGTCTACGGTAGATGGCGCTGCTATCGGCATCCAGAAATTACCCGTGCGTAGCCGGGGCGAATACGAAATAAATGTATTAGTTTGATATCAAATGTCTGTTAATAAATAACCACTAAAACACATAAACGAGACACAAAGTAGTAAATTATAAATCAACAGTGTACGTTAATACATATAAAAGGTGAACGGTTATAATTATATTAGAACAATCGGATATTCGAAATTATATCATATCTGCATCAAAACAGATAAAATTTTAACATAATATCCCTACCCGTATCCAGCTGCGATATCACATAATAGATAAATAAATATGTAGCAAGTTAGATCACATCCGTAACAATTCTAATTTTAATGAATAAAGATATTCGTATTTCAATTTTAATAGTTTTTAATAAATCAATGCCAGTATTCAACACAATAGCGTACCATTTCATTCTGTAATTGACATTGACTATATCCTATGTGAAAAAACTGTCTGGTGGATCGGATGACTAATCGTTTAATAGGGTTGTCCAACTGTTTAATTGAAGTGGTATTTGCTTCATTGTAATACATTTATTGATCCCAATGTGATAATTGAAATACTAATTTTCAAACTATTAATTCTTAAATACTTTGAATATGACCAAATTGTGTTATACGTTGTGGACATAAATAGGTTGCATCGCGTCGCGTTGTCATCTCTCTTGGTTAAATTTTTTTTACATTGGAAAATGACTTCAGATACCTATCCGAATCACGGAGAAGAGGACGGATTATGTCGGATTGGCCAGTTTTTCCAGCCTCCTCGAGATCACTAACAGCGTTTTAATCTTACAGTATTTATAAGCAAGCGTGCATTAGTGAGTATGATCAGTAAGCACGGGTATGAACAGTCTCATAATGACAAGGGTGACGCTATGAGTCACGAAAGGTTACGCGCGTTAATTGTTGCTCTCGATGATATTTTATTGAATTTTAAGTTACCATGATGAAATGTGCAGTGGCAAGCTGCAAAACGATTCACGGAAGCAATCTAAGAAGAACAATAATCAGTTTTTATAGATTTAATGTACAAGTGCTAAACAAGTGAGAGAAAAGGTCGTTGCTACCGTACGTACTTGGTGACTGGCCTCATCGCGGCTGCATTTTGGACCAAGACTTTGGCTTGTCGTTAACTCCAGACGACCTACTTACTGTTGCCGTCAGCCTTTTACTATCGAGGGACTACTTTAGTTCCTGGAGGCAATTATGATGTGATGTTGGTTCAAGCATCAAAGCTGATGAGGACAAATTCAACTAAATTTGTACGTTCAACTCTTCGCCTCGGAGGAAATTACAGTGAAGGCTGCTAATGGCTTCATTGTAATAGAAGGAAAACAGGAATACAAGGAACAAGATGAGCATGGTTACACTTCTCGTCAAATCGTTCGGAGGTACGCATTACCAGAAGGCTGCCGGCCTGAAACCGTGGAGTCTAGACTTCCCTTCGATGGAGTGTTGACTGACGTGGCACCTAGACAACAGTAACCATAATTGAAGAACCAGAAAGCGGTTCCCATTCACCAAACCGGACCCGTGCGCAAAGAAATTAAAGATTCATCTCAGGAAGAAGCCAAGAAGTAAATTGATATTACTAATTAAAAGTCGACTTACCGCTATTATTAGTGTAAGCAGTGAGACTTGTTTTTCTTTAAGTTTTAAATACATATATATACACATCTACAATTTGATTTATTTTAAAAACGTTTACTATTTTAGATATGTTACAAAACTTTCCTATAGTTATGTAGGTGGGTAATGTAATTCCTTCAGGATATGTCCACTGAGGGCAGACAAATAGCGGAACAACGATCCTCTAAAATGATCACCCCTTTTCAAAAATAGAACGCTTGTTTTAGTTGCATAATAAATAAAATAAATAAAGGAGCCTTTTATTTCCTGTAAATTTACATTACTTATAATGTATGCATGTGTTAGTTTGGTTTACTCTATATTATTTATTTATTACTCACTTAATATAGATTTATCTGTATCTAAAGTATATGTACCTATTATAATAATACTTATTTAACAATATTTATGTAACTAATGCTTTATATAACTTTATTGTGTAATATAAGCTTTCATAAATTTATATTTATCTATTTACTTATAATATATCTATAACTATTTTGATAATAATATATTTATTTGTCTAATCTTACTTTTATTTAATCTACCGGAACCCCAGAATGGGTAAAGGCCTCCTCCAGTGATGCCCATTTGGCTCTGTCTTGAGCTACTTGTCTCCAGTTTGGACCAGCTATTGTTTTAATATCATCTTCCCATCTTGTAATAGGTCTCCAACTTGTTCTTTTGCCTATTGGGCCATTCCAGAATGTTACTTTTTTGGTCCATTTAAGATCAGTTAGCCACGCAACATGTCCTGCCCACTTCCATATCAATTTTTGTGCGTAGCTCAGGGCGTTTGTTACTTTAGTTATTTTTCTTATTTTTGTGTGTCGTATTTTATCCAGTTTCCTTATCTTTAGCATACTTCGTTCAAGACCTCTGTGACAGACGCTGATCTTCTTTCTTGAGTCAGCAGTGAATTTTCACGTTTGGCAACCATATGTCAAACAAGGCAAGAGGCTCGAGTTCATGACTTTTGTTTTAATAGCTTGGCATATTGCTTTTAAAAATGTTCTTGAGACTCCAGTATTTGTTCCAGGTTAATTGGATTCTTCTTTCTATTTCTAAGTTCTTATTTTTCCTGTCAAAACTAATACTTTTTCCCAGATAGACATATTTTTCAACGTATTCCAACGGTTTGCCCTTGACTAATATTAGTATTTTCATGCTATTGGTCATTGTCTTCAAATCAAACCAAAACTAACAACAATCAAGAAAATAAAAGTGAAAACATATAACAATTACGCCCCTCCTACCACACAGATGCCATAATTGAACAAAAGATCAAACAAAAACTTAGCCAAAATAATCTTCCAATCCAAAATTGGTCACCGTGGAAGAATATGACCAAAACCGTCCAATGAGTTGCATAATACAAGTAAAATATTAAAAAATATATTTGTAAATTCACGTGTCGCAGGCCTGTATGATGTATATATGCAGGCCTGCGACGGATTGTACTTGTACAAGAAAGTTCGCTAAGCCCTGTATGTTAACTACCATCAGCGCGATTCGAGTCACGTGACCGATCGCTACGTTCTTTTAATATTTTGTATTAACAAATTGTTTTTAAAGATTTTAGTGGTACCGAAATTAGTGTTCAATTTGGGGCTATAGTCTGTGTAAGTGTGCGTGTTTGTGTAACTCCGACTGGAGCACTATGAACTTTCATTTATCCCCTTGTTAACACAATCGATTTCATAAAAAATTATTTACATTTCATTTAGTAACTTAAATACCTAATATTTAAAATTAAAAAATAAATATACATATATGTTAAAAGAATATACAAATATATTTATATTTGTATATTTTTTAAGAATGACAACCCTATTAAAGTGGTACACTTTGCGTCACCGGACGTCATTGCGAGTGTCGGTATCAAAGGCAAGTCTATAAATTTGCGACATAGGTGTTACGCAAAACTGAGGAACATTTTATATTTGACGATATTCACTGATTTATTACCTGACGCTAAGTGGATACTGTGGTCCTTATCCTCGACCAAAAATAAAAATGTAGATGCGTTGTCACCCCTGAGGACCAAAATGGAATGCCTCGTTAACTTACATACTACGTTATCGTAAAAATGCTCTCCGTTTCCCATCTTTAACCATTCGAAACACAGCAGCATAATGCTGCTATTTCCCCTCCTCCTTCCTCATCAGCCCAGAAAAGTCCACTGTTGGACATAGTCAACTCCCATTAAGTATTTTTCGTGCTGGTGAAAGACGTGTGAACTACATTACGAAAACCGTGTGGCTAAGTAAATAGAACCCAGGGTTACAATCTTCGCTGATGGGTTTGGATGGATCGCCAAGATTTGTGTATAAACACTGATTGTTGCGTTTATATAGTACAGTCTGATGTGATTCTTCCCGTGTTCTTGACACTGCTATAGAACATGCCTTATATGCATAATATGGAAAACAAACTGATCGAAACGTCTCGTCGTCGTACCATACGAGGGCGACACTGAAAGTTTTTAGAACTGGCGACTTGTCAACGATATAATAAAAAAATTAGTTCAAATTTTGAAAATGGAACTCTTTGCTAATGTTATTGTCTATATATTTTATTAATTTATCATTTGTTTACGATTTGATTCGGATCACGAAAATAAGTGAATTTTTTTAATCCTTTTAAATTTACCACGTTTTTTATATCATATTCGCATTGTCATCCGAATTTGAGTTATATTCAAATATATAAATTTTAAGCTTCCTCATCGGTAAGTTAGTTTAAAATCAATTACCGAATTAGTTTAAAGTCCACCCGGAACGACAGACAAACAGAGTCACGATGCAGCTATATTATAGTTGTAACATGAATGGGTCGGCTCGGTCGCGGTAGGAACACGCTCTCACAGAATACCAGCGTAAAATAGCAGCGTGATGTTGCTGTGTTTCGTATGGTGATTGTAGAGAACCGGAGACCCATCTTAGTCCTCAGGGATGACAACGCATTTGCATTTTGATTCTTCATTGAAGACAAATGTGGATGTTTATGGGCCACAGCACCTACTTACCATCAAGTGGAATGTGTGCTCCTTTGTCACCCAATGGTATAAAAAACAAGAAAGTGACTTATTAAAAACGTGGTAAAATGATTCAAAATTCTAACTCAGTCCAAAAGAACAAAGAACATTGCCTTATACTAATTAGGATACTGTACACTCATACCACATTAATATGACAACTGCATATTTACACTATGATATCAAAAGTGGACTGTACTTATGTAGGTTATTGCGGAAATGCTAAAACCTTGAACTTATCCTCTATTTTGTTAGAGCTATTTTATACTCGTGGGATTAAAATGCATTGTCCGATGCGGCAGCGTAAGTACATGTACACAAATTATAATCTATGATATTGTAGCGGTTGTGGTACCTATGGTATACTCAGTTGTTTTTTTGATTCTTGTTGATTTTTATATATTGTTAATTAAGTAAGGTGACAAACGAGTAGTCCACCAGATTGTAAGTGAATACTGTGGATCATAAACAGGAGGTACCTAAAGTACGACCAACGAGAAGCGATACCAAATGTAAACAAAACCAATGCAAGGTTATTGGGAATAGCAGGAGTGCGTAACTTTTTGATAGTTAGATTATATATTTAGGTAGACAATATAGTATAAAAAAACGTCTAGCGAACCAAAAAAATAGACTTTATATAAATTTTGTTATAATTTGAATTATTGTACAATGTAGATTTAAATTAAATAAGGAGAATAATAATAATGTTTCTGAATATCGCTTGCCTAACAACTGTGTGCCCGGTGTGCGGTAACAGTCTTGCCCCCTGTTATATAGGGACTTAAATATATCAGGCAAAATGTGGGTATTAATATCCCTGCCTACCCCTAAGGGGATATAGGACTGGTGATATGTTATGTTATGTTTATGGAAATGTGGATAGAAATATTTTTTTAGGAAATCATTGTTTATTCAGTCAAACGGCGATTCTTCTGAGTCTGTAGAATCGGAATCAGAGTCTGTAACACGTATAATAAATTTAACCGTCACACAACATGAATATTACATGACAGAAAGAATGTCTCCAAAATCCAAATTGATTTATTCTATGACAAAAACATAAATTTTCGACTTTCTGAAGAAGTCTACAGATCTACGGATATTTTGTAATAGCATCTACGGAACTCAGTCTGATACTGGAAATTTTTATACCAATCTAGGGATTTGGAAATATTCGAGCTGGTAACACTGGAGCATGGTCCGTTCCTAATCGAGCCGACCTATTAGCGCTACAGCCCTACTACGGCTGCAGCGTGACTACACTAAACCGTACAAAGTACATTGTTTTAATTTTTTTTAAAAGTCGGAACAATGGTTATAGGATAAAGAAATAATGTATAGCTGGCGTTAATTTGTTAACCGGATCTCCTCGTGTTATTGCACAACTACAATCTACAATAGATCATCACGGATGATAATTCGCTTCAACTTGCTGTAACAATTCGTTTTGTACATTGATTTTAGGCTATCTGTAAACGCAACCGAATCTCCAACGGATGGAAGATGCGGATGATTCGAATTAAGTTGCATAGTTATTGGATCTGGATTTACGACTTGTGCGTTATATGTAATATGTTACATTGACCGTAGTCGACCGTCACGTTGATAACGTTACAAGAATACGCATAAATCAAGTTCAGAGCGGTGGTAGCGAGCCACCCAAGTTCAATTTATACGTGGTAGAGCTAGGCCATATTAGTTGTAGCACGAATGGATCGACTGGGGAAGGACACACTCTCATAGAATACCAGCGTAAAATAGAAACTTAATGCTGCTGTATCTCGTATGGTGAGTCTAGACAACCGGAGGCCCTTTGATACTGCAAACGAGGCATTCCATATTTGTCATCAGGGGTGACAACGCATCGGCATTTTGATTCTAAATCGAGGGTAAGTGTAGACTTTCATGGGCCATAGTACACAGTCCACCTACTATCAGGTGGACTGTATACACGTTCATTCTTATTCCGTAAAAAATACTGGTACCGATTTTTGAATTATTAATGGCATCAACTATGTCATTAGATGTAAAGAAAAAACTCTGAGTACGGAAGTAGTGTGGTAGATTTTCTGCTCAATTATCTTCTTGAAGGTGTTATATATATTTTGATATGGTGTATAATACTTCGTCTAGGGCGTCCCTTCACGACTCTGCCATTCACATCTGCCATATAAATTTGCTTTGCCAGTCTTTCCTCAATTATTCTTTCTACATGACCAAGCCACCGAAGCATTCCTTTCTTAATCCTAGTCACATCATTTTGCATACCACATTTTTCTCTTATTAGGCAATTTCTCATCCTGTCATTCAGATTCAGCCCTAGTATACTCCTTAAAGACCGCATTTCTACAGCATTTATTCTAATTCTATGTGCGAATCCTGATATAAAATTCTGTGTGCGAGCGCACCTGTTTGTCTTGTCACATAAGTAAATAACCGGGACAGAGATAAAACTTCATACAATCGCGCGAATCGATTGAACTACTAGAAGTACGCAGGGCATGTGTGCATGACCACTGGCCGCTTGTCGCCACCGCCGTGTAAAAACTGTTTGTCCTATAACCTATTTTTATTATAACTGAACACTAATTGTCTGATTAAGTTATTTAAATTGTTTAAACGTGAAATAAAACAAAATTAGTCTTTTATTCTGACAACCCTAGAAATTTGCTGTTGTTATTGATGACTGAGTGTGTGTTCTTCACAGGTGGTACTGGTGTAAAAAAAAACAACCAGCATTATTACATCGTATGAGGCTCTTTATCTAAGTGCTCAGAGGTGTACGTACATTTGAGGCCTTTGTTGGTTGCAGGAGTCCCTGTGCTGTGTAGTAGCTACTAATATTTTGGAGCAGGAAGAAAAAGACAAGTAGCAATTTGACAGTTATATTGTGTAATAATTAAACTAATATCAATATATTTTATACTGATGTATATTTCGTTGAACTAATTAGTGGTCGTAAACGAGGTTGTAGATTAAGTGGTCCAGGGCTAGGACTGAGTTTTTCTGTCAAGAAATTCTCACCAGCAGCCTATTTCTGCTTAATCCTGCCTGCTTAGTTCTGGAGGGTATAATCGAGTTTGCGCAGATGGCTAGTCTCCGTTGGCCGAAATTTCGATCTGGAGGACATTACATTACAATATTATACTTCTATTAAACGGTAAACGATAAACATTACCGGTCGATACCACAGAAAAATACATCGATGAAAACAAATGCAATCGGTTGTATAACGCGATGCTGCAAAAACTTTCATCGATTATTGCTTATTATTAGAACACTGTTACTTAATAAAACGCGGTTAATCTGAAATTAAATCTTCAACCAGTTCCGGCAGAGTAAGAAAATTGTGTACAAACTACAAACTATTTAAAAAATTGTGTACCTAAAAGTGTTCTCGTGCAAGACATAAACTTCTTATTTGGTATGCTTTTCTTCTTTCCGCTGAACACTTCACTGACACAAAAAGTTACCTAAAATTATAATTAACAGTTTCAGTGGCTCTATCAGGATCGAATTTGGGTTGTTCGCGTAAGTACGGCAAGTGCATGTGAGATCTTAATCGTCAAAGTCCAATTATATCTACTTGTTTCCCCAAGATCCTGAAGCCTGGATGGGGCAGATGATAATATTGGTTCAGTTCAGTGGTAATCCAAAACGAAAATCTTGTTTTTAATCTTATTAGCTTAATATAAGAAGTTCATAGATACAATATTTTTTTAGAACTTATGTGTTACGTTGTAATGTAATATGATGGTGTATTGATGCTAGTCGGTTCAAAATCGAATTTTTGATAGGCCTCTTCTCAGGCTATTTGTCATTCTTGCATTTCGCTTTACGGTAGAACGCAATACTACTACAATTATTCCTGAATCGTCATTTACTTATGCTCATGCTGGATATCTGCCTCTCCCTTTAAATGAGTACTCATACTCGCACTCATATTCACCATGTCTTGCTGGACGATCATTTAATACTATTAACGCTTTTGTCATAATTATACTGCTCTCTATCCGAGGTAACAAGATCTTTCTGACTCCACTCATCCATACTTTGTCGACTCTTTATCATCATCATTATCATCATTACAGCCCTTCACAAGTCCACTGCTGAACATAGGTCTCCCCAAGGTATGCCGCAAAGCACGGTCCTGAGCCACCTGCATCCATCGACTTCCCGCATGTCTTACCAGGTCGCCACTGCATCTAGTGGGGGGTCGCCTTACACTTCGCCTACCGGTACGAGGCTGCCACTCGAGAACCTTTTTTCCCCAACGGTTGTCGGTTCTTCGAGCTATATGGCCGGCCCATTGCCACTTCAGCTTACTAATCCCTTGGGCTATGTCGGTCACTCTGGTTCTACTGCGGATATCCTCATTTCTAAGTTTATCACGCAGAGCAAACTCCGAGCATAGCCCTCTACATAGCTCACTGAGTGACTTTGAGCGTTCTCATACGGCCAGCAGTATAGAAAAAAAGATATGTAATACATAATTCTCGTACGCTGTCACCACACGACCAGAATTTTGGGCATCTTTAACACATTTGTGAGTCTGTTATGAAGTGACGCAAACAAACAACCTTACATTCACGGACTCATATATTTCGTGACTCTCCTTTGGCTTTACAACATAAAAAATTTATGTTCTACTTCTAACCCACATAACTTGACCTTTTATATCAAGATAAAGCTAACTTGGTAGTTTGGTACTGAATTAAACTAGTTTCCGAAGACAGTGACCAAACTAGTACTGAACGTAGTTGACATAATACGGTGGTGTCGTAGCCGCTTGGGGCTAGCATAGCCAGACGTCTAGATAAAGCCGGACACAGTCAGGCATTTTGATTGCGTGTCCGGCAAAATTACACGGTGTCCGGTCTGTCCGACTTTTGTTAGGCTTTTTAAATTTGACCAATTCTTCTGTACTTACATTTTTTATGTACTTACGTACATACTATAGCAATTATTGAAATTAATATTGTAATGAATATTGAATGATTAATAATAAAGAAGACTGTTTTATTTAATTGTTGGTATTTCATTAGAATTTAAGAAGATTTTGTGGTAAATGATCAAAAACATTGTTTTACTTTATAAAAATTGTCGTTTTACTAAGACCTAAAACTTAAGAGTGGCCGGCCTTTATACCAAAATGTCCAGCTAAGCTCATTGGTCTGTCCGGCTTTTCGGTTTTAAGACCTGGCAACCCTACTTGGGGCGCAAGCAGACCCTCACCCAGATACTTCGCGATAGATAGTGATGCTTGCACTACTGGTTATAAAAAGATACTGCGTGTTGAAATTATGTTAATTGACCGTAACTTAGATTTCATGGATGCACTACGTCATGTCTTGCTAGAACTTGTATCTATACGATTTAAAGGTGCCGCTACAAATTTAATAAAAAATAGTCTGAGATACGGTTCAAATAGTATTTATATATAATTGTCATTTATTTATTTATATATTTATTATTAAGTGGCAATGGGCCGGCCAACGATCCGAACCGACAACCGATGGTGAAAAAAGGTTCTCGAGTGGCAGCCTCGTACTGGTAGGCGTAGTGTAGGGCGACCACCAACTAGATGAAGTGATGGCCTTGTAAGACATGCTGGAAGTCGATGGATGCAGGTGGTTCAGGACCGTGCTTTGTGGCATACCTTAGGGGAGGCCCATGTTCAGCAGTGGACTTGTGAAGGTCTGTAATGATGATGATGATGATTTATAGGATACCACGGGTAGTACGGCTGTATGATTATTTAAGTTTTTAGTTTTGGTTATTTTATTAAAAAATGTTTTCTAGATGGAGTGACGACCTGATGTTGGTTGCTCGTGGCATTCCTTGTGGGAGGCCAATGTTGATCAGTGGACTGATGAAGGGCTGTAATGATTAGTTTTTCATTTCTATTTATTAATTTTAGGATACTATGTTGTGGAAATGAAATGTGGAGATAATTTTATTTACTATAATTATTGAATTATAATTAAATGGTCTATGTATCTAATGCTATAGTACCAAAACGGATATGACCGTTGAACCTTATTATATATTTTACCTTTTCTGAACAACTTACATTATATTATAGTTTAGTGTGGAAGTTATAAGTATGGAGATTACTTAAAGTTTCGTTGCGCGGCGTTCTCTCTGACGATACTTTGTAGAATTATTACAATTAACTTGCGAATGATCCAGCTAAAATTTTGTTTTTGTGTACAGGGATATACTAAATAAATAATACGTTAATGCTAAACTAAGATCGGAGCATCAAGGTCGTTGTAGACGGTGCAAGCTCCGATTGCAAGCCTATTAATGCTGGTGTTCCACAGGGCTGCGTGCTATCGCCAACGCTGTTTCTTCTGCATATCAATGATATGTTGCATACCCGTAACATTCATTGCTATGCAGATGACAGCACTGGTGATGCTCTTTACTCCGGCCAAGCCAATACTGCCAATACAGTGCCGGGACAAACTTGTGTCTGAAGTCGAGTCTTTGCTGAACAGAGTCTATTGGGGACGACTAAATCTAGTCCAGTTTAACCCCCAGAAGACACAAGTTTGCGCGTTAACCGCTAAAAAGAACCCCTTTGTCGTATCCCCTCAGTTTCAAGGCACTCCCCTTGTTGCCTCAGCCAGTCAGACATATCGAGTGACGTGCAGTTTCGTGGTCACTTGGAAGGGAAGGCCAAATTGGCCTCTAAAAAGCTTGGCGTGCTCAGCAGAGCGGGACAGTATTTCATGCCGGCACACCGCCTGCAACTTTACAAGGCGCAGGTTCCGCCGCACATGGAATACTGTTCCCATCTCTGGGCTGGGGCTCCCCAGTACCAGCTCCTTCCACTTGACCGCATCCAGCGCAGAGCGGCTCGAATCGTCGACGACCGAGTGCTTTCCGATCGGCTCGATTCACTGGCGCTGCGAAGAGATGTTGCATCTCTTTGCGTATTTTATCGCATCTATCACGGGGAGTGCTCTGAGGAATTGTTCGGATTAATCCCAGCCGCCAAATTTCGTGAACGCACTACACGGCAAACATCCCGATACCATCCACACCATCTGGATTTTTTTTTTTTATAGAAGAGGGGGCAAACGAGCATGCGGCTCACCTGATGTTAAGTGACTACCGCCGCCCATGATCAACCGCAACACCAGGAGAATTGCGGGTGCGTTGCCGGCCCTTTAGAAAGGAGTAAGCTCTTTTCTTGAAGGTCCCCAGGTCGTATCGGTCCGGAAAAATCGCCGATGATAAACTATTCCACAGAGAGGTTGTACGTGGAAGAAAACTCCTTGTGAAACGTACAGTGGTGGACCGCCAAGCATCCAGATGGTGTGGATGGTATCGGGACGTTTGCCGTGTCGTGCGTTCACGAAATTTGGCGGCTGGGATTAATCCGAACAATTCCTCAGAGCACTCCCCGTGATAGATGCGATAAAATACGCAAAGAGATGCAACATCTCTTCGCAACGCCAGTGAATCGAGCCGATCGGAAAGCACTCGGTCGTCGACGATTCGAGCCGCTCTGCGCTGGATGCGGTCAAGTGGAAGGAGCTGGTACTGGGGAGCCCCAGCCCAGAGATGGGAACAGTATTCCATGTGCGGCCGAACCTGCGCCTTGTAAAGTTGCAGGCGGTGTGCCGGCATGAAATACTGTCCCGCTCTGCTGAGCACGCCAAGCTTTTTAGAGGCCAATTTGGCCTTCCCTTCCAAGTGACCACGAAACTGCACGTCACTCGATATGTCGACGCCGAGGATTCCGATACTGGCTGAGGCAACAAGGGGAGTGCCTTGAAACTGAGGGGATACGACAAAGGGGTTCTTTTTAGCGGTTAACGCGCAAACTTGTGTCTTCTGGGGGTTAAACTGGACTAGATTTAGTCGTCCCCAATCCGAGACTCTGTTCAGCAAAGACTCGACTTCAGACACAAGTTTGTCCCGGCACTCGGAGACGTTTTCCCGAGAAATATTGGCTCGGCCGGTGTAAAGAGCATCACCAGTGCTGTCATCTGCATAGCAATGAATGTTACGGGTATGCAACATATCATTGATATGCAGAAGAAACAGCGTTGGCGATAGCACGCAGCCCTGTGGAACACCAGCATTAATAGGCTTGCAATCGGAGCTTGCACCGTCTACAACGACCTTGATGCTCCGATCTGCAAGAAAGCTGGTGATCCAATTGCACAATTTCTCGGGAAGCCCATAGGAAGGGAGCTTCGAAAGAAGCGCTTTGTGCCAAACCCAATCGAAGGCCTTCGCAATGTCCAAACTAACGGCCAATGCCTCCCCCTTGAACTTTACTGCCTCCGCCCATCTGTGAGTGAGGTAGACCAGAAGATCACCAGCTGACCGACCACGGCGAAAACCGTATTGGCGGTCACTAATCAGCTGGTGATCCTCAAGGTACCTCATGAGCTGGCAGTTTACAATGGACTCCATTGTTTTGGAGAACAAGGAGGTGATGGCGATTGGCCGGTAGTTGGACGGGTCTGAGCGGTCGCCTTTTTTAGGGATCGGGTGGACGAAAGCCGTCTTCCACGATTTTGGGACTACGCCTAGGGAGTAGGAGTACCGGAAAAGATGCGTTAAAACCGGTGCCAACTCTGGAGCACACGTCCTCAGCACAATTGGGGGGATTCCGTCAGGCCCAGTGACTTGCACTTCCGGCATGGAGCACTCACACCGCGGGATGGTCGGCGGCGTACTCCCCCCGTCATCGAGAGTCGAGTTAGACGCAAAGAAGGAGCCTAGAAGATCGGCTTTCTCCTTTGCAGTATGGGCCAGTGAGTCGTCCTCCCTGTGCAGAGATGGAAGAGATGGCTGACAGAAATTCTCCTGGACAGCCTTGGCGAGAGACCAGAATGCACGGGTTCCAGAAGGAAGGCGAACTAGTTTCTCGCCAATTCTGCCTATGTGCTCTGACTTTGCCTTGGCAATGACTCTTTTGAAGGACTAGAGGCGGAATTATACTTCTTTTTTAGAGCGCTGGTGTTTACATCCCGGGACGCTGATGCATCAACCCAGGCTTGGTAGCACTCCTGCTTATAGCATGATGCTATTTTACAGGAGCGACCAAACCATGGCTGAGATTTGCCTCCAATGGGCACCACAGAGGAAGGAATAAAAAGTTCCATACCCTGAAGTACCACATCAGTAACAGAATCCGCAACAACGTTGGGATCATCCGGCGAGAAGCAAACCCGCCCCCAAGGGTAGGATGCAAAGAAAGACCGCATCCCATCCCAATCGGCTGACCTATAGTGCCAAACACGGCGGCAGCCTGCAGAATGCAACCGCGATTTCAGCGTGAGTGGCACAACACTCCGGATCAGACAATGGTCCGAGGAGCCTAAAGGGGCGTCGACGGAAATCTGATATCCGTCCGGGTGAGAGGTCAGCAGAAGGTCCAACAGGGAAGGTGCATGATCCTCCACATCTGGAATCCGCGTAGGATCTGGATGCTTGGCGGTCCACCACTGTACGTTTCACAAGGAGTTTTCTTCCACGTACAACCTCTCTGTGGAATAGTTTACCACCCGCGATTTTTCCAGACCGATACGACCTGGGGACCTTCAAGAAAAGAGCTTACTCCTTTCTAAAGTGCCGGCAACGCACCCGCAATTCTCCTGGTGTTGCGGTTGATCATGGGCGGCGGTAGTCACTTAACATCAGGTGAGCCGCATGCTCGTTTGCCCCCTCTTCTATAAAAAAAAAAAAAAACTCCTGTGAGAGCTAGGACAATTTTTAATACACAAAATTATTTTGAAGAAGTTGCAGATCATAGCAGAGAAAACCGCATGGAATTCCTTTAGTAGTTCTCAAGATTAGCGCGCACAAAAAGATACGATAAAAAGACTACTACGAAAAAGAGACTTCCTTTTACACTATGAATAAATAATTTCGAAGTGGTCAATAACTCGATAGGCTAATTGCGCTTTAGATTATAAATACTTACGTTTTTCTATGATTAGGTATACATTTTGAGCCATTATTCACGACCTGGCCTCGATCGCGGTCATTATCTATATCAAGTTTAAAGCCTACTTTAACGGTTGTCTATTAATGATGTTTCGGCTTATTTCATCCTCACGCTTCAGTAGCCTAATGGGCACAGAATAAAAGGTCGTCGAATCGAATCTATCGTTCAAATACTGTCTTAAACTACTTGTAAGTACTTCAATAATTTTTCGTCTTGTTATAAAATACAGCCTATAATTAGTCTCAGATATAAAATATTTCAATTCCTTCTATTTCCCTAAAGAGGTCCCAAAAAGTAACGTATGGAACTTGATTGCTCTTTCGTAAAAAAAACTGTTCTTTGAGTCTGAGACCAACAAAAACTACTTTTATAAATAAGACCGTTTAGGTTTAGATTGGTTAACGTGGACACACTACACTACACTACACGTGGTGTAGAGTTAATATCTCTTCTAGTAATCATTTTTTATTAAGTAGTTGCAAATAGTTGTATGTAATAGGTAAGGTAACATATTGTTACAACTATTTTTATAGAACCAACTATTCAGGGAATGTTTTTATTAAGTGTTTAATAATTTATCTTGCATGTTTTTATTTATGAATGTAGAGCCATGCTGCAGTTGTAGTACGAATGAGTCGGCTCGAGGGGAAGCTCGAGGAAGGTCCATGCTCTCACAAAATAACAGCGTCAAATAGCAGCTTAATGCTGCTGTGTTTCGTATGGTGAGTGTAGAGAACCGAAGATCCTTTTTACTGGAAACGAGGCTCACGGGTGACAAAGCATCTGCATTTTGATTCGTAATCGAGGATATATGTAGATGTTTAAGGGCCACAGCAACTACTTCCCTTCAGGTAGACTGTGTGCTCGTTTGTCACCCTATCCTACGAAAAAATAACTATTCTTCAAAAACGTTGCAATCTCTGCACGTGTTACTTTCTCTTTGCAGCATGAACAGAACGGTTCGATCGGAGGATTCACTACTGGTGGCGGTGTTACCATCCAAACAGACTTCTAGACGAAAATGCAGTTCCTACCGTCTTGTAAGAAATAGATGTGAGCAAAGTCGTTATTTTACCATCACCGTGACCGTTTCACCGGTTACGCAAAATCACAGCGAAAAATCACCGTGACTTTGTCACGTTAATAATCTCGAGTATTCGGAACGTTAGCTTTGAAACGTCTTATAATGTGATTATACGCGATTTGTTAATTTCTCTGGTTTTAAATAAAACCGGAGAAAAGACCACTGCCTTCAGTGGTTTTTTTTTATTGCCTACCTAACCCACTACAAAGCTATGTTATAAATTCCATTCTATGTAGTTTCAATTAAAAATATACAAGGTGTAAGTGTAAACACCGTTGTCACTAAAACTATAGGCTTTAATATAAAAATATTTATCCAAATTAAAAAAAAACGCTATTTTCTTTCATAAAATTTAAAAAGTTTCTATCCGACACCGTCCGTAAATTCATGGATACCCTATGCGCCCGAGTGACGTAATCACTGTAAAGATCACCGCCCGCCCTAGCTACCTACACAACATTCCAATAAAAACACAATAGGTACACATAACCTGTGATGTAACTTTTCCGTCATACTTCGTCCTGGCTTAAGACAGGCCAAAATTGAGGAAATAAGGAAAAATTGAGATTTTACAAAAAAAATGTTGTTATTTTTCATTGAATTTACGTTCTATAACTGAAACCAAACCACTGGTTTCAAGGATAACGGTGTTTACACTAACACCCTGTATTTTTAAAACATGAATTTCGCGGAACGTTTAACACCCAGATTAAATTATTTTACTACATACGGCACACAGGCCGATTGGCTAGACGAGTCGTTCCTTTTGTTTGATTCAATCGATGACATGAAAAACGTATGTACGGTTTAAGGCGCGAAGGCACAACGTGATTTTGGAACGTTTTTATTTTCGAAATAAAACTTTTAGCACTGTAATAATATGTCCATTGATAACTTCCGATAATATTTACAAATTGGTTTCGATCAGGAAAGTTCTCTTTTATTTTAAAAAAGGACCTTGGCATTTGCTTAAAACCCACTGATCCCAACCTCCGCGGAACCCTCAACTGCAATTATCCGTAAATTGATAATGACTGTTGTTCGTGGGCGACCAACTCCTTTGTATGCTAATTGGTACTAATTTAATATTACACGCACGCTGGCTTTGTGGTCTTCCCGACGTTGAAATGTCGATCCTATCGCAAGACGAAGTATAGAAATGACTTAGAATACAAATGTTTCAATTATCTTTTTAAATGTCCTAGTCACAACTTTCTTCATAAGCGTTGATTTACTCGTAATTTTAATATGTCATAAGTTAACTTATTTCAAAAAGTTTTTTCTTAAATAAATACGCAAGGGATGTAAAAGAATACGTATTTGAATGATGATTTGGGAGTTATACAATAAACTCAATTGAAGCTGAAATTATAAGTTCTATAATTTTCTTCCTCTTGATCAGTCTGAGAAGCCTTTCATGATTTAGGAATTAAAGATAAGAGTATCCTATGAAGACTTAGGAGTTGTCCGTGTAAATACTGTTATTTTTATAGTACAGGTACTTATATACTTATAATATACATAGCATTTATTATATACAAAAATTCGCTCGCAGAACATTGGCTAATTGCGTTCATTAAGAACTTTAATTAAAAAAATAATAATCAAAAATAAGAAAACTCAACTTTTTTGTTATAAAAACTCTATACGGCATAACATCGACCACTCAATGATTTTATGTGTAAGATATCAATCATTCTGTACGAGACCAGTATAAATAAAAATTTAAAATGAAAATATCAAGCTCGATACGGTATACGTTTGCTTAGTGTTCCGTATCATATTTACAAATTGAAAAAGACTTATTATTTTAATATGTTTGAAAAAAGCCAATGTTTTCAAAATAAAAAGTCAAGTTACAGCTTACATACGTCTAACTACTTAAACAAGTGGTAAAATTATTTTGTACATTCGACTTCAATATAATTCAAATGAGAAAATCGTCAATGTATTCAAAGTCAATGTTTGTGCGATTGGATCACCAGTTTTCTTGCAGATCGGAGCATCAAGGTCGTTGTAGACGGTGCAAGCTCCGATTGCAAGTCTATTAATGCTGGTGTTCCACAGGGCTGCGTGCTATCGCCAACGCTGTTTCTTCTGCATATCAATGATATGTTGCATACCCGTAACATTCATTGCTATGCAGATGACAGCACTGGTGATGCTCTTTACTCCGGCCGAGCCAATACTGCCAATACAGTGCCGGGACAAACTTGTGTCTGAAGTCGAGTCTTTGCTGAACAGAGTCTATTGGGGACGACTAAATCTAGTCCAGTTTAACCCCCAGAAGACACAAGTTTGCGCGTTAACCGCTAAAAAGAACCCCTTTGTCGTATCCCCTCAGTTTCAAGGCACTCCCCTTGTTGCCTCAGCCAGTATCGGAATCCTCGGCGTCGACATATCGAGTGACGTGCAGTTTCGTGGTCACTTGGAAGGGAAGGCCAAGTTAGCCTCTAAAAAGCTTGGCGTGCTCAGCAGAGCGGGACAGTATTTCATGCCGGCACACCGCCTGCAACTTTACAAGGCGCAGGTTCGGCCGCACATGGAATACTGTTCCCATCTCTGGGCTGGGGCTCCCCAGTACCAGCTCCTTCCACTTGACCGCATCCAGCGCAGAGCGGCTCGAATCGTCGACGACCGAGTGCTTTCCGATCGGCTCGATTCACTGGCGCTGCGAAGAGATGTTGCATCTCTTTGCGTATTTTATCGCATCTATCACGGGGAGTTCTCTGAGGAATTGTTCGGATTAATCCCAGCCGCCAAATTTCGTGAACGCACTACACGGCAAACGTCTCGATACCATCCACACCATCTGGATGCTTGGCGGTCCACCACTGTACGTTTCACAAGGAGTTTTCTTCCACGTACAACCTCTCTGTGGAATAGTTTACCACCGGCGATTTTTCCGGACCGATACGACCTGGGGACCTTCAAGAAAAGAGCTTACTCCTTTCTAAAGGGCCGGCAACGCACCCGCAATTCTCCTGGTGTTGCGGTTGATCATGGGCGGCGGTAGTCACTTAACATCAGGTGAGCCGCATGCTCGTTTGGCCCCTCTTCTATAAAAAAAAAGAGTCAATTAAATACGCATTATTAAAGATAACTTAAAAACTACTGGTCAGATCTTAATTAAGTTTATATGGGACAACACGAGAAGCAGCTGTTAGATAAAAAAGTCATTGAAATCGGTTCTCCTGGAGAAAAGTTATGAGATAACACACATTAAGAAAAACAACGGAAAAGGGCTTTCTGTAAGGGTTTTCATAATATTTCAAGCAAAACATCATTTTATGTTAGTACCTTAACAAAATCAAAAAATGATGTATAAGATTAAATGACTTCAAAAAGAGACATTATTATTTCAAAAGGGATGTATTTTTATTATTTGTAGCAGATGTCTTCGGTTAGTTAGTCAATTTATACAGATACAGATTTTTAACGATAGAGTGTAGTTTTAGTAGTTAGTAGTAGTTACAAATAGGGTGTGTTACTCAGATTCACTTGGGGTGGTTTTCAATAATACATACAAAAAAAAACTTACCTGAAATATTACAAGGCTTTTGAGTATATAATTTTTAAAACGTCTGCGAGATTTTAACAAGATGATATTCTACAATCGTTAACGCTCATAGAAAATGTAAAAAATCTAATTCAATGAAAAGTTTGTCTTGTGATTCAACTTTCAAATATATCATATTTCCATTTATTTTTATAGATTTTTATTAGCCTTAACCTTTGCAGAAAGTCAACTTCGCTAAACCCGCTGTTGAAAAAGTGATGATCATGTTTACAACGCCATTTGAAGTATTAAAAGACTGAAGTATGCTAAGGCTATTACAAAGATATATTGAACTCAACAAGTATAAAGGAACACGGACATGACTTTCTTGTACTAGAGCTAGACGTTGGAGGATACATGTCTGGAGGCGTTTGTTTTCTTGCAATACGAATGCGAGGCTGCATCGGGTCTATTTTTACCCGGGACGGTATGTGCTCCGGCGCCGGGCGGTCAGCGACCGGCCATTTCTATTGCCAGGGCTAGGAGGCTGTGAAACATGGATGGAATTTTATTCGAGTCAGACTGTATTATGTTGAAAGAACAGAATAATATATTGTTACGAGCCTAGGGTTCGTGACAGTAAAAACTGCCGATTGAATTACCAAAATCGACACTAATTACCGAACACCAATTAAAACTAATACACTCTAAAAATTATTTAGTTCACTTTATTTCGCTCCTAAGTCTTTACTTGTATTGCCAATTGAATATTGCCCCGGTCGCGGGCCTTACGGCTTTATGTAGGCCTTTTCCACCGAAAAATTTAGAATGTTCCAGCAAATACTGGTCCCAACAACGACTAAGTGTAGAAAATTCGAGTATGGAGTTTTCTAGAAAGCTTAGTTCTTCTATTTGATCAACTGTGACGCGCACCAATATTGTTGTTAATTATTCGCTGATATAAAAAAAAATATGTTTGCTAATGTAATTATACATTGGTGTGACAAACTAGCATACGGTCCCCCAGATGGTAAATACATGCTGTGGTACATAGACAACTACATTCATCCTTGATTAAGAATCAAAATGCAGATCCGTTGACAGCCCTGAGGACTAAGACGGAATGTCTCGTTTCCAGTAAAAAGGGTCTCTGGTTTTCTACACTCACTTTAAGCATTAAGCAGCTATTTTACGTTGATATTCTGTGAGAACGTGGTCCTTTCCCGGTCGAGTCGAGCCATTCGTACCTACAACCATAATATACTTAGCTGCAGTGCGGCTTTACCACGTATATGTTTCTTTATAACACGTAGATGTTTCTTTGTAGTTAAGCTTCATCTGCGAACGTGCAATTTGAATATCCTAAATTAACATAATATATAGAAAAAACACAGTATTTCCCACACTAAGTAGAAGTCACTATAGACTAAATAGACGGACAAACAACCAGACATTTGTTCATATGAGTAATATACTATTAAAATATAAGTACCCATTTTCCTTCGAAGCCGTTGTGTATTAAAAGGTTGCCTAGAAGCGCTTATACATGATTTTAGGTGTTAACTATAAGATCCCTCATCAACACGGATTAGCAATAATTTATTTAATATCGAAACATCTTATTCGTACTAAGAGAGTCGAGTTTCATAAAAGAAAATTAATTGAAAACTAAAAAAAGCCTTATCCACCTTTAACTAATTAGGTCGAGGAAAAAGTTTCTTCGTATTTTGTTTGTATAAAATTGAAGAAAAATCTCATTAAAGAGTTTTAATATCAGTACAAATATAGGACATTAAGAAAAAGAAAAAGTGAAAAACACTTTCCCGCCATTTTTGAACTGTTTTCCAGTTCATCAAAATGAGTGAATCTAACGTAGAAATTCGATATATTCTGAAGTTTTATTACAAAAAATTTATGGACCCAATGCAGTGTCAGTAAGAATAGCACAAAGTTCGAGAATTTTGATGTCAAAGATGCAGCTCGCTCTGGTCGTCCACAAACGGATTAAAGTCGATGCTATTTTTGAAAAAGTGGAGCGAGATCGGCATATTAGTAGTTGTAACATAGTCAAGGAATCGAGGATTGACCACAAAATAGTTTTGACTCATTTGAAAAAGTCTGACTATACAAAAAACTCGATATTTAGCTCACTGAAAGAAACCTAATGAATCGTGTAATCATTTGTAACTCTCTATTGAAACGTAATGAAACCGAACCATTTTTGAAAAGATCACTGGTGATGAAAAGTGGATCACCTACGACAATAACGTGAGAAAATGATCAGGGTTAAAATGTAGTCGAAGTCGACAGACTGTAGCGAAACCCGGATTAACACTAAATAAGGTGTTGCTGTGTGTATGGTGAGACTGGAAGGACATCATTTATTATGAGCTTTTACCGCGGGGCCGGAATTGATCAATAGAAAAGGAGTGGTGTTTCGTCACGATAACGCTAGAATACACACATCTTTGGTCACTCTGCAAAAATTGAGAGAGCTTGGTTGGGAAGTGTTAATGTCCACCCACCACCATAGAGTCCTAACTTTGCACCCTCAGGTTTTCACCTGTTTCGGTCCCTTCAGAATTCTTTGGGTAGTGTTAGGTCAACACCAAGAGGAGACTGTCAAAACTACTTGTAGCATTATTTGATCTATAATCCCAAGCTTTTTACTGCAACGGAATTATGTTATTACCTACACGATGGCAACAAGTTATCGAACAAAATGGCACATTCATTATATATTGTAATTAAATGTAATTAAATTTCGAAAAAAAAAATGTCTTGATTTGTATTTAAAATACAAAAAACTTTTTCCCTGACATTTTAAATCCCAACCATTCTAGTGCTTTGCAAATTTTTACTGCACTCATTAAATAAAAATAAACTCGATAAAATCATAAAATTAGTTTTATACAATTACCTATCGATATAAAAATATTTTCAAAGTAATTGTTTCCAAAAACAACAACTTTTTCCTTTTGTCTAATTGCGAACAATAATAAATGTAAGTAAACTTTTTCTTTTTGGGCTAGGCTGAGTGACATGTTTCTTTAGTAGAAATATATAGAACATTTTTATTTTTAGCGATTAATATAAACAAATATCGAATTAACATGTAAGCGTGTCCATTTCGACCAAAATAATTAAAAGCCTACTTTCTGTCAAAGTCATTCGGTTTCTAAAAGAAATAACTTTTTCCTTTTTAGGGTTCCGTAGTCAACTAGGAACCCTTATAGTTTCGCCATGTCTGTCTGTCCGTCTGTCCGTCCTCGCTTAATCTATGTGACAGTTAGCACTAGAAAGCTGAAATTTGGTATCAATATGTGTATCAATCACACCGACAAAGTGGTAAAATAAAAATTGGAAAAAAATGTTTTATTAGGGTAGCCCCCCTATATGTAAAGTGGGAAGCGATTTTTTTTTATTTCAACCCTAACGTGTGATACATATATTGTTGGAAAGGTATTTAAAAATGAATAGGGGTTTACTAAAATCATTTTTTGATAATGTCAATAATTTCGGAAATAATCGCTCCAAAAGTAAAAAACAATGTGTCCCCCCCCTCTAACTTTTGAACCATAAATTTAGAAAATATGAAAAAAATCTGAAAGTAGAACTTTATAAGGACTTTCTAGGAAAATCATTTTGAACTTGGATGGAAACAACAGTACCAACAACCGGGCGCAGTTGCAGGAGCGCGGAGCGCTGCTGGAGCGCGAACATAATGGATACCCACCTTTAAACTCATAAGTGGGAACACTTATTGTGACGGACGGGAAACTACGGAACCCTACACTGAGCGTAGCCCGACACGCTCTTGGCCGGTTTTTCAAAGATTCGGAGTGTCAAGTTTTTTATCGATTTTTGTTAAACATACTAAGATTCAAACGTGTTAACAATTAACACCAGTGAACGTTCACACGTTTCTCAAACTCGCTATCACTCATGGCCCGGCCACACTAAGGAGAAATGCCGTTAATTATCGCGTTGATGGACGTTGAATCTAGGTGTGGCCACGAATTAACGCGATAATTTTCAACGGCATTAACAATGCCGTTTCCCGTTTGCCGATAACTCGAGTGGCGGTACATCAAAGGATTAACGCGCGAATTATCGCGTTGAAGCGGCCACACTACGTTTGTCTCATTGTGCACGGTGAGTGCCACGGGGTTGCACGTATGACTGCGATGGAGTGGAGTAATGAATAAGCTTTTCGAGATTGAATTAAAAAAAATTACTTCAAAAGTGTACTTTAAATTACGATATGAAACCAAGAAAAATAAGCAGGAGAAAAAAAATTTTTGCAGGTCAAAATTCATAGTGTACAGTGGTACGAAACCATAGATATAATACGAAACCCTGGGTACGTGCATCTAGTTAGCACTTGACCAGTATTTATGATTGACTTATTAGTTATTATTTCATTAAAATATATTTATGTTTGTCTTATTATTTAGCTAACCATTGGACATCTTTCTAGTGCAATTTGGGTGCGGGAAAAAAATAAAACATAAATAGATTTACAGTGTACGTTTCCTGTGCATTTTTAGCATCCACCATCTTCTTTTTCTTTGTATTATTTTTTGCTTTGTTTATTTTTTTATTTTATAAACTATTAACTATATATTATATTTGTTTATTTTTTATATTATAGAAACACAGCAGCATTAAGCTACTATTTTACGCTGGTATTCTGTGAGAGCGTGGTCCTTCCCCGGTCAAAACATTTAACAACGGCAAATTTAACGCCGTTCAACGGCAAATTTAATGCCGTTCAACGGGAAACGACGTTGACCGTTCAAGTGTAGCCACTCATTTTATCGCGTTAAATTTAAGGCAATAATTGTTGCGTTTATGGGCATTGACGTTGCTCGTTAGTGTAGCCGCAGCATCAGTAGGCAGATAAGAATTCAAGATATAATTCTCAAAATTCGTACAATCAAATCATGAACTGGTATTTCCCACCTTCAGTTCTCGAGGTCAATATAACGACTCAATTTCCTTTGATCCACCAAAGCCTATATTTACAGACGCATTATGCCGTCAACAACCTCCACTTGAGGCAATAATCTCATAATAAAGTACATATTTTCGTGAGTATTCATAGTCGAGGACAACAATAGGAAATGCGAAAATGATGACAGTATGAAATACTACTAATTTCACATATTATAGTGTAAGAACATAATCCAGGTAGGTACTAGTTAGCTAAAGAACGTACCACTGTGAAAATATATTATTACTAAATTAATAGATTTTTTAATTATGTATTATCTGTAATTATAGGTAACTTTTATTGCTTTACTACCAATAATTTTAATAATAAATTTTTGTCCACTATATTATCAATATCTCTATACTAAAACTAAACCCTACGAATACGATTTCTGTACTGTAATGATTTCTGGACGATTCTGCATATTCTGTAGGAATAGTTTATACTGCCTTGGTGTCCTAATGGGTAGCTAGGGCCCTCTTACTTATTTTTGCTAAATAGCACGCGTGCACTGCTGTATTCCAATTTGAAGGATATAGAGAGACAGTATAATTTACCTACACGTTCTTAAAGAAAATTTTAAAGAAATAAATATATTAACTTTCACCTTTTTTATAGAATAGGGTGACAAACGAGCACACAGTCCACCTGATGGTAAGTGGTTGCTGTGGCCCATGGACATCTACATCTATCCTCAATTACGAATCAAAATGCAGATGCGTTGCCACCCGTGAAGACTAAGATGTATTGCCTCGTTTCCAGTAAAAAGTGTCGCCGGTTCTCTACACTCACCATACGAAACACAGCAGCATTAAGCTACTATTTCACGCTGGTATTCTGTGAGAGCGTGATTCTTCCCCGGTCGAGCCGACCCATTCGTGCTACAATTACACTTCTAATATAACTGCAGCATGGCTCTACCACGTAATACCTCTCAATATATCTACGCAAATTTTATACATTTTCACAAAAACAAGGGAAATTTTAGTAAAAAAGTAATAAAACACTAAGAACAAACTCAAGTTAGTAAAGCCAGTTTCTCAACTCCACAGAGTCAGTAATTCGTTCTTGGGCCAATGTGTACGCTGTACGCTATTACAACTAAATCCTAGAAAATATAAAAGGTCTCTCTATTACCAAGTTTAAATACTTATTTAACTAAATAAAAACTCTATGAAATGGGTTATTATAATATAAATGAATACATGGTTGATAATAACCCCTGAGAATGAGGGAGTTTCTTCCAAGCTGTTTCTAAAATAAAGTTTCTAAATATTTTGTTAGCATTCACATTGCAAAGCTTATTTAAAAAAAGTCTCTTGCTGGTTCTTCCCAGGACGGAGGTTTTTTCGAACCAGTGGTAAAGTAAAAATTGACTTTCAATAACAATTACATGTAATCTATATTGAATAAAATATATTCTATACAGAATGTGACGCAACCCACCTTACTTCTCAGAAGTGAAAACGCATCAGTCTACTATAGCTTTCTTTATTTGAAGTTGGCTGCAGTTATCCATGGTGTGACCACTTACCATCAGTTGGACTGTGTCCGTTTGTAACGTTTACCGTTACAGCCTAACAAGATGCCATTACCGAACTGCACCTCCCCCCCATACATTGCTTCTTATTTGCCATAGTTTACTTCTATATAATCTTTATCTCGTTTAATTCGTAGGTCAGTTTTTTTAATTGCATATATGTATTCGTAGGCGCAATGACATATGTATTATTCATCCGTTCATCCCACTTTATTGGAATGAAAGTGAAGTTCAATAAAAATTATCACACGTATTAATTTATGCACATACTGTTGTTAGAAGTCTTTAAACAGTTTCACTTTCTGCGTGAAATTTAAATATTTAAGTGATGTTATTTACGACCATTTGCTAAGCGTGTTTGTGTTTTCTTTAAAAAAAATGAGTTGTGACAGAGAACATAGCGGACGAATGCTATGTAAACACGCACTGTTATGTAGAAGATCCTGTTTAAAATTGAAATATTGCGATAGTATTTTAGCAGTTATATTTGCAGTTAAGTTCTAAAAACAAAAATATTGAATTACTTTATTAAATATTTATTTTCATTTAAATAAATATCTGGCAGTAGTGGTTGATTATCCTTAAGGAAAACTAGGTACAAAGTAAGGTTACAAAGGAGCACGCACTGCAATCTTTAAACGGGAAAAAGTTAAGCACCAACTTACATAAAATAAAAAATATACTTCCTATAGGGATGTAGAGCTTACAAAGTGCGCTCCATTTACATACCTACTTGATTACTCCTATCCAACCTCACTCTCTCATCACGTTTTTCATTCACGGCCACCAATGTGTCTCAATTACTTTGCAACTAAATTATAACCAATAATATAATAATATCCTCCAGACCGAATTTCGGCCACGGAGGCCTGCCTTAAAGGAGGCTAGCCATCGGCGCAGGGCAGGATTATAGTGCCCAAGTGTAAGCACAGGTGCACTCTCTATTCCCTCACTCTCGTAATCCGATGGGACGGTAAACCGACACGACCGGGAGAGAGATCAGGCGCAGGACCAACGGCTTTACGTGCTTTCCGAGGCACGGGGGTGAGACACCGCAAACTTTCTGACTCCGGGCAGCTACTGAGAATTTCTTGACAGAAAGACTCAATAATTGATTTTTTGGCCCGACGTGGGATTCGAACCCAGTACCTCATGATCAGCAGTCGCACTACTATAAGCACTAGACCAAGGAGGCAGTCAACAAATAATATAACCAATAATATAGTTTTAATTCATAATATATGGTCGCCAGAGGGACGTCTCGGCGACGAGGTGCTAGCCTAGGGTGCTGACGACATTTAATCCGCCTCTTTCTATCAGAGTATCAAATCTAATGCTTATGGTTAAGCATCACATGCGGCACAACTCGGTAAACTAATGGTGCTTTTATACACGATTATCTTCTACCCGTATAAATATTACCACGCTTGAAGGCGAATTCACATCCTTAGTACCATAGGCTTAGGCACAGCTTTTACTCAAAGCCGTATAAAAATTTGGCCTTGAGTTGGCTCGACCGGTGAAGGACCTGGGTCGCATAAAATACCAGCGTGAAATAACGGCATAATGCTGCTATTTTTCGGATTGTGAATTATGACACTTTTAACTATTAACGAGGCATGCCATTTAAGGGGTGATAACGCATTTGATTTTGTTTTTAAATCGAGAATGGATGTAGACGTCTATGAGTGCAACCGTGTTCACTTACCATCAGGTGGATTTTGTGGTCGTTTATTAATCTTACTTCTGTAAAAAACTTTATAGCAAGTCTAATATTTCAATTGTTTTATTTGAATATTACTTTACCTTTAAGATGCTACCGCGCTGCTAGTTTACTTTTAGTCTTACTACACCATTTTAAAACAAGTCTTTCCAACGTATGGATAGGCTACTCATTGGCAAACGTGCATATTCGGTCTCACGATAACAACGCTACATTTATTGTCGTGTAGATTCTTCGATCAATTATATACTAGATTAAGGATCAGGAACTTCGATCAATTATATACTAGATTAAGGATCAGGAATTGATCGAAGGGTAGATTCCTTTAATTGACGGTGTAATGACGGTGTAAGAATTATTTGAATTTTTTGAGGATTAGAATTGTTTGTTCAAGGTTTTTCATATTAGTTTTTGGAACGGAGTATTTACACTAGGTTTCGGTATTTCAAGGCTTAAGTTAAGAACGACGGCACTATGATCGGTTACTATACGACTGGTGACAAGAGTTATAAATGGTAATAATTAGTTTTTAGTAAAGTGTGGTCTAAACAGGAACCACTTAGATGAGTAGGGAGCAACTATGCTGAAAGCAGGCCCCGACATGCACAGATATTAAGTACCACCTCATATCGTCCCGTGTGTGTCGTAAGTGGAGACTGAGGGAAACTTTGAAGATGACCAAAAGCGACAGCAGCCTAATGGCAGGGCGCGGACGGCGAACTCAAAAAGGTCGTAACACAAGCAATTTAAGCTTACCACGAGTGGTTAAGGGGAATATTAGTAATTTTTATAGCATTGTTAATATTCTTTAAAAAAAAGGTAAGAGAATATCAACTAAAAGAAAAAGAAAACTGGTTCCCAACCCGCCCGTCATGCGTAGCCACTGTGGCAAATATCCCCCCTATGAAGCAATCTAAGGGGGAGATCCATGTTTAGTAGTGGACTTCAAATACGGTAAGAGCTAGTTTCTTTTCCTTATAGATTGTTTTCATATTACATAATTAGTGACACACAAAAAGTTATGTTGAAAGATCCATTAATAACAAAAATACATATAAATTTACAGTCTAACTAGACCTTTAATAAGAATTATTTATAATCTACTTTTTTTTATAGAATAATGGTATTAAACGAGTACTCAGTCCACCTGATGGTAAGTGGATGCTGTAGCTCATAGACATCTACCTCGACTTAACCACGACTAAGAATCAAAATGCGTTGTCATCCATGAGGTCTAAGATGGAACGCCTCGTTTCCAGTAAAATAATCTCCGGTTCTCTACACTCACCGTACGAAACTTACGCTGGTATTCCTTGAGAGCATAGTCCTGCCCCGGTCGAGCCGACTGATTTGTGCTGCAACTATAATATAGCTGCAGCATGGCTCTACCACGTATAGGTACATATAATAAAATATTAATTCCCACTGCTGGGTACCGGAAATTAACAATGTCATTGGTGTCGGCGGGGATACAACTCGGATTGCTCGCCTGCTCGCGTGTAAAATTGACAGTGAATGCTTAGTCCTTGAGCAAACACAGTTCTTCTAAATTCATATAGCAGTATATTTTTAATTGCCCTAAAATAATAGATTCGTCCCGTATTACGGCAATAATTAAGAATGAAAATGTTGTTCACAGCTTTTTTAACAAGTCTATCGTTTTAATTACTCTGTACACTCGCAAGTATGTGCTTACGAAACACAAAACACAAGCGCACTCACGTCTTCGGAATGTCGCTTACCGCAACCGGACGCGACGAGAGGAAACTTGCGAACTAACTTGTGAATGAGGAACCGAAACAGGTGTTCACTGGACTTTACGGGATCTTTGGGCCAGGCTTTTTTTGGTAAAGATAATGCTCATCTTTATGCACCTACCATTTTATTTCACTAGAGTTTAACCCGGAGAGAATTCCAGTCCGCCCTTTGTAAGTCTTTTATATAAAGTGATAACAATAGAGAATAAATAAATACATAAATGAAAGTTAGAAAAACAGTAGTATCGTGTTGTGGGAGTAATGGTGTTGGGAGTTGTGATGTTGGGAGTAATGGTGCTGGGATTAGTGGTGACAGGATATGTGCACGCAATTGAGAGAGGGCGGGAGGTGCTCTTCAAACTAGGTAAGACACATCATTTTATTGAACGGATGGTTGAAAAGTACTTAACTATTAACATCTTTATGATTTTTTTTATATTACGTATTTGTACTTTTAAAATGTGTTTGTAAATGGTCAATAAAGGTATTTTATTCTATAGTTTAGTGCAATGTATAAAACTTGTCGTTCTTACGTATTACCCTATTTTACAGTAACAAACGAGCAGATGCAAGCAGATGTACGCTTTCCTAAGTATTGAAAAGAAATGCAACACACTTCGATTACAAGCAACACAGATTAGTTCCAATCGCCACGTTCCACAATCGCATATCTGTAAGCTGTAACCTGTTCTTAAGTCTTAACACAACCCTAGTTTACCCTAACAGACCTAGCCATATAAAGTTATTATATGGTGGTAATATATTAAGGTGAGGACTTAATGTACAATGACACCTAATGTAACAGACGGAAAGTGGAAAAAAATGGGTATAAATCAATTTTAGCACTTTCAATATCGCAGACTCAAGAGACCGTGGTTAAACTAAAGATCTCTTAGCTACAGTGAGAGGAATGTTGGCCAATTTGTGAAATTGAACTCAACCACATCGACCAACAGCAGTTTGACAATGAAACAGCATCGATGTCCGAATCCAAAAAGAGCTTATTTACAACTTATTAACTATTTATAATAACTTATTTCTATGTGTGAGTTCAATAAAAACACCACAATTGTTAGTATAAGTGTTATAAATCGATAGTGGCGGTTGAGAATATCCACTACCCCATATCTTCCCGTGGGTGTCGTAAGAGGCGACAGAGGGAGACAGGCAGGAGATGGGCAGCAGCATCTTCCTGATAACAACTGAAAGTAATAAAAAAGTTGCGGTTGCCAGCCCGTTTGCCAAAGGTAGAAACTACGGCAAATTCTCCCCTAAGTGGCAGATCTATGGCGGAGGTCTATGTGCAGCAGTAAACTTTTATAGACTCTATTGGATGGATTATAAATTAACCATTACAATGCATTATAAAGTCTAAAGTTTTTGGGTTCCGTGACCGCGCATTGCTGTGCTGAGTTGCATAATATTAAATGCTCTCTGCATGTAAACATATAATATGTTGTAAAACTTTTGTTCAACTTTAGCATTTGTTAAACGCTGTATTTATTGGTATAATATAATTATTTCTCTCATATTCAGGAGGAGCCTTTTGATTATTTAATGTGTAATCATAACCGCCAACATAACAAAGTAATACAAGCCAATGAGTTATAATTAAACATCGATTAAATAAATTGATAAAAATATAGGGTAATTTACCAAAGAATATATATTTCTAACGTAATTGCCTTGAGCATAAAGTTAAAATGTTAAACGTTCATGTCTAATATCGATTATTTAACTGCTAAACAATTAACGCACGCTGAAAAATATTGTGTAATAAATGCTACCTATTTCCCGCGTAACATTTTTGATTTAAGAAATAAAATGAAACGAATGATTAAATTATGTGCTTGATGCAATGGAACAATCGATTCTCATCGATTAAAAGAGTTAAGGTATATTTCTTGTTCTTCGTAATCAGTCAGTTGTTAAATCACCTGCCAAGCGTGGTGATTTTCGCAAATAATCTTCTTGTGATAATTCATAATTCATAATTCTTTATTGCATGTCACAAAGTATAAAGTTGGAACAATATATTTACAGAACATGTGACACCCTGTACGGGCGTAGCATATTAAGAGGATATAGTAAGTCAGCTCAAATTCTAATTTCGCCCCCACTTCCCCGCGCGTCGTATGCTATGTACCGACATGTTTGTAATCACTAATACTGTAAGTAGAAAGGTCGTTAGACACTTATTTCATTAGGTTTATCATATTTATGCCTGTTTCTTAACGCCAAGCCAGCCGCTTCTTATTTTTATCACGGTTATTTCCCATTATAATTTTACGTCGTACTGTTGCGTAATGTACATTCTGATCGTAAGCGACACAACCTCCCCGTTCAAAGGCCACGGCGAAGTGACCGTGCTGCAGGATCCCGCTTCAAAAGGCCGATAGTTTAGGTAATTTCTTTTTACAGTGAAAATAATGGTATTTTTAAAAAAGTAAATAACATAAGCACTGCTTTATAGTTAGTTCAGTTAGTATGCAAAGTTTCATGATCTTATTTAAAGTATTTTATGAATAACAGCGGTTTATTGTTTATTTTGGAGGTAACTTTGGATTTTTTTTCTATCGAGAAAATTTTACGAAATCGTGTTTTCGTCTAACATAATCACTAACATTAATCCTCAACTTTACCATATATTTATTTCAAAATTAATGCTGCAATATTTTCGGCATAACGAAGGATCTTGTTAAGCCATTTGACATTATATTTCCCCTTAAAACAGAGTTTAAATTTTAATTAACATAGAATTCATTTTCATTTCATTCAAATTACAGTATTTATAGTAGTATTTATAGTACACAATATATAAATTATATTACAAAATGTCAGACTAAATTATACTTACACATTTGTTTTAAAAATTAAATTTCATTAAATATTGTCAACTGATGATTCGTCATTTATATTATGTAAATAAAGTTTAAAAATTTTGATGAAAAATACTAACAATGTCAAATATGTAAATAGAAATAAAGAAAATTGTCAAATAATAAAAATTAATTTATAATTTATCATTAAAATATTCATTCAAACTGTAATATGTTTTTACAATAAGCATTTTCTTGAGTACTATTTCAAATTTACGACACTGGCGGGCTTTTATTGTATTAGGTAAATGATTGTAAACCCTTATAGCTATGTAGTAGGGACCATTTTTATATAATGTGAGATGTGTGGCAGGAGCAACCAGATTATAACCTCGGCGTGTGCCGTAGCGACTGGGTCCATCTTCAAATCGCTGGAAATACTGAGGATTTTTCCTAACAAATCGGCATAATTCATAAATGTAAATGCTCGTTACAGTTAGTATATGTATATATATATATATATATATATATATATATATATATATATATATATATATATATATATATATATATATATATATATATATATATATAATGATAATAATAATGAGCGTCTTCCATTGTAGACTTAGATCAATAAACAAAGATAGGTGGAGTCCTGCGTACTTTTCAAGAGATGCCGAAACCAAGCCAAAATCATTCTCACCTTATTAACGTGCCGCACCTTATTAAAGCAAGAACGCACACTAACGCATCATCAAATCCGCAACCAGCATCATAGTTTAGGCATAGTAAAAACAGAATAGTAGGCTATCTTCTAATGGTCGCCACACACGGTCAGTTCAACTAATCATTCCTACTGATCAATTCAAATTAAAACTGTTAATATTTTTTTAAATATTGAATTTTCGATATATGATATAGGGAAACATTTAAAATAAGGCTTATGTTAAGATAATCCGCGAGCACACAGTCAGAGCAGTAAGTGATGCTGTGACCAATGTACATTTACATATATCCTCGATTAAGAATCAAAATGCAGATGCGTTGTCCGTGTTGATCGTATTCTGTGAGAGCGTGGTCCTTCACCGGTCGAGCCGACCCATTCTTGCCACAACCATAATACTCGTATATCTGCAGCATCGCTTTACCACGTGACAACGCACCTAAAGCATTCTTCGTTTGAAGCTGGAGGTACATAGGTGTCCATAGCAGTAGCAGTTGACGCTTATCATCAGATAGACTATTAACTGGTTTGCCACTTTAGAAAAGATTCAGAACCGATGGGGGAACAAAGATAGCTGCGACAAGTCTGTTGCTGAGACAGTCGCATACTGCTTATATTTTAGAGCTACGCTTCGAGCTTACTTAACAAAATCGATGCATTTAAGAATTTTCCTCGTCGAGTCAATTAATCAATATACGGTAGTAGATTTTTATAAATAAATGATTATGACTATGACTCGATAACTATGAATCTTATAAATATTTTATTAACTAAGCTTCACCGTCACTTTCTCTAACATATTTTGTTACAAAAATTTACGTAAAACTGTTGTTTAAATAAAATTATGATAAGGTAATCAAGGCATAAAATTTTAATTTCGTGTCTTATAAGAGAACCTTATGACATGAATAGTTATATTACCTACATACAATGCGGCTACATCGTATAACTTTTTTCAAGTGTTGTTGGAATACGAAATCAGACCTGTGAGCAAACCCTTGATATCGATTGTACGTAGTAAAAATATATATTCTTGCCAATTTTCTGCAGCATTGCCTCAACAGTAATGTCAATGCAAAATATGTATTTCAGTTATATAATAAATTTACAGGGATCGACATAGACCTTTGCAAAGTCAATTGCCATCTAGAGGAATGACATACATACTTTAAAAAAAGCTGAGCATTGACCACCACCGTTATAAGAAGAATTCGCCTTATTCGTCACGCTTGACGTATTGACGATCGCCATATCAAACCTGTTATTCTTGCACCTTTGACGCTGCGAACCGTCGATTGTATAGGTACTAAGCCTGGCGAAAAAATATGGTTATATCTCTATCATAGTTACATACATTATATATTAATTGTTATTAATAATTAAGTGAGCCGTGGTAGCTCAGATGGTTAGCGCTCGCTGTAAATTTCACAGTACGCGAGTAAACCGGGTTCGATCCCCGCCGGCACTAGTGGAATTGTTAATTGCAATTTTAAGCACGGATTTACCACTTGCTCGACGGTGAAGGAAAACATCGTGAGGAAACCTGCATGTCTGAGATATAAGGAAAAAAATCGTAGGCATGTTAAGTTCGCCAACACGCATTGTGGCAGCGCGGTGGACACTTCCTAGCCCCAATACCCTCTCAAAATGAGGGGGAGGCCTGTGCCCAGCGGTGGTTCATATATAGGCTGTAATTTTTTTTAAATTTAATAATTAAGTCCTCGGCAAGTGGTGTGAAAACGCGTAAAAGACCCAACATCTCTTCTCGCTCCGGGAGTGTCGTAAGAATTGACTGTGGAACACTCCAGAAGGACATTATTGCCATTTATAGATAGAAGTGTGATGGTAGGACAACGAGTTTTTAAACCCAAATCGGTGAGGCCCGGATAGGTTCGAGTCAAATTCCGCTTTTATTTGCCTTTAAATGTCACATTAATAACAAAACTTTTTTTCTTTTTTGTATAACGTTACGTCCACATTAGGATTTTGTCCTGTATCGTGGGGGCAGTTAACATAAGTACATAAGCCACTGCGCCACGGAGTCGTCGTCGTCGTCGTCGTCGTCGGGTTTGCTTCCCTGTGTCGCATTTTCCTCTCAAAACCCTATGTCGTTTCTTAAGACACCCAAGGGACGGTATGCTAATAATATAAGTTGTAAATTTATTATGTTAAATAATGATAACCTAATATTTTAATGATAACATTATAATATTCTTATCATACTTTTACTTTTAGTATATTATATTTATATTTAATATTTTGGACGTATTTTCTTTTATTAATTTTAACGTATTTTGAATCACCGTATCACATGATTATTAAGCTTTAAAAATATGACGTAATCATAAGTTCCAACAAAGTGCTAGAAATGCGCGGTCGGTCACAAACTCACAAACCAATAATTTGTAACCACATTATTGGCTCTCAGAATTCCTGAACTAATGACTAAGAATAAAGCACGCGCCGGTTGGCCGCTGAATCATGCGGTCTTTTAATATTTTAATAAGTAGAATATAATCAGTAGAATATAAAGCATAAATGCAGAATTCGCGCAATATGAATAAAAGCTTTGATTGTTTTTCTATAAGTACTAAGCAATATTTTATAATTGTAAAAAAATTGTGAATATATTTGGATGTCATCATGAATCTTGAAGAATTTCCATTAGTTTCGGTACACAGATAGACGGTGTTCTGATTTACATATAATAGGTTGGGATATCGGTATAACATAGATTACTGTAGGATAACAGTTCCCAAAGTATTTCTGATTCCATGTGGCCTATGGAATCAGAAATACTTTCATTTATACTAATTTTAATAACCAAATTGGCCTCTAAAAAGCTTGGCGTTATTTTTAGAAAAAAAAATGGACAAAAAGATTCTTAAATTCTTGACTTAACTTTTCTCCTTGTTTTCTTTTATAGGTGATTACGATGATGTTACATACAAAAGATGATTGGAAAATCAATCAAGGTCCTTAGTAATTGAAAAAGGAAACTGAACCCGAGATTAAATAAAAATAGCTAATTAGACATAATGTGTTTGTTTAAAAATATTGTAAATACTTGCTTATGTAATTCTTCCCATGTGATGAACCGCAGTAATATCTGTAAATTGAAATAAATCATCAGTTAATTTTTTGATATCCATCTTATCAAATAATAATGTAAAAGTAAGTTATGTTACAGCCTTATACGTCCCACTGCTGTGGTAAACTGTAAATACAGCTCTTAGGGCAAGGAAATGTCTACTGCGCTGCCCAATGCGTGTTAGCTAACTTCTCGTCTTCGAAATATTTTTTTATTTTATTTCTCAGACGTGCACCTTTCCTCAGGATGTTTTCCTTCACCGCCGAGCACGTGGTATATCAGCACTTAAAATTGCAATTAACAATTTCGTTGGTGCTGGCGGGATCGAACCCGGGTTGCTAGCGTACTGTGATATTTACAGCTAGTGCTTAACCCTGGAGCTACCATGGCTCTCCTGAGCTACCATGGCTCTCCTGAGCTACCACGGCTTTCCTGAGCTACCACGGCTTACCCATAATGTAGAGTGACAGAATGCAATTATAATTTAGACTTCTTCCAACTTCCAAGAACATACCAACTAAATTACTACTTTCGAAAACCTATATTCTGTAACAGTCTAAGGTCGGCCATTTTTCATAAGAATTCCATTTCGAGATTCCGTTTCCGAATTCCGAAACGGAATGAACGGGTCAGCCACACGCATGCGAAATCCCGTTTTGTCCGCAAACACAAACGTCGATTTTATATGGACTTGCTGCGTTCGGAATCCCGAATCGGAATCCCGAAACGGAATTCCCAATCGAAATTCCAAAACGGAGTCGCGAAACCGAATTCCGTATGTAGTGGCGGGCCTTGGGGCCGCCACCTAAATATACGAAATTCCGTTTCGTAATTCCGAAACGAAACGAACGGGTCGACCACACGCATACGGAATCGCGTTTTGCCCGCAAAATTTCGAACGGAAAACTACCTTAGGTGTGTGACAGGCCCTTGATATTATATGAACTTGCTGCGTTCGGAATCCCGAATTGGAATTCCGAAACGGCATCGTGAAACGTATTTCTGTATGTATGTGGCTGGCTTTACTTATTAATTCATTTAATTACACTTTTTCAAATGAAAGACCTTATACAGAGGGCGGACTTATTGCCTTTTGGCAATTTGTGTATGCTATCCCAGTCTTTATTACAAGACTTTTTCGTTATGATACCGTTAATATCTACAGCCGGGCAACTTTTCGCGTTGAATTTTTGAATGATTTGCGTTCATCACCATGCTTGGCAACCTGATCGGTAAACGCAGTAGCGGAAGTCTCACATCTCTGAATCTGCCGCTGCTAAACATCGCCGTTTTGGATGTCTTTTAGTTCAAGCGTAAGCGAGATGATAATACCACCATTTTCGGAAGCTATAACGTCTTTCCGACACCCACGGAACGAAAAGGGGTGATGGATTTTCTTAAGACGCCACCATCATCATCCTTGGTAGATATCGGTGTTTTCTTGTGAAGATTCTCCTTTAAAATTTGGCATTTGGCGTTAAAAAACGCCCCAACGTTCCCGGAGCACCGACGCTTAACGTCAGCTATATTGTGTTCGTTTACGCTGGTTTTTATCGATTTTTGTTTGTACATTCAAACTGCTTCACTCCCCTATCTTACTGCAGGACTAGCTTTTCCACGCGACTTCGTCCGTGTGGAATTTATTACGATTGGATTTCACTGGTTTTTTTCGCGCGGAACCCTAGCTTGATTTCAAAAACAAAAGTAGCCAGGTTACTCCCTATAACATCAGCTATCTGCCAGTGAAAGTCCCGTCAAAATCGGTCCGTTAGGAGATTAGCGGGAACAGGCAGATAGACACTAGACAGACAGACCAAAGTTTTAAAAAATGTTCTTGTTTTAAGTACCGTATATACTAGAGATGGGCCGAATATTCGTTTCATATTCGGTGTTCGGCATATTCGGCAACTTTACCGAATATTCGTATTCGGCCGAATATTCGGTTCAATATTCTTTGTTTAGCTTTCTTTTGACAAAAAAGAAACCGAACCCTACAATTCAGACAGGACGATGGTTGCACGGTGTTTATTGACAGATAACGCATATCTAGCGGCGCGGCGGTGAAACCGGAACGAAGTGCTCATTTTACATGTTTTTGTTTTGTGAAAGCTAACGTTTGACGCATTTACAACGCTCGTGAACTTGGCCCAATACTGCGCTGCCAACTACAAAGTAGTAAACCTAGGACTTTTATTAAGGAACAGAAGGAACTGAGTGCTACGATATCGATTTCAAGCTACTTATAACTTAGCCCTATACTGGTTTACTGGTACTATATAATTTAGGTCGTAACTTTTTCGTGTATTATACGATGACATTACAAAATACAATGTTTAATGATCAAGATACGAAAATGTTATACCACAGTAAAAACGGAAACAGGTTGTGCTTTTGCTATGGTTATACGTAAATTTATTGTAAAAAAATGGTCGTTTGTCTTTAGATACAAGTGAATGAGAGATGAAGTAAAGTAAACTTCCAAGATATTGTGAACGTATTCAGGACGGATGAAATGTTATTATATATATTGACTAGCTGTTCCCCGCGACTTCGTCCGCGTGGAATTATTACGGTTGGATTTCTTGGATTTTGAAGTTTTTGGCCAGAACCTTAATTGTTTTTCTAAAATAAAAGTAGCCTAAGTTACTCCTTATAACGTCAGATATCTGCCAGAGGAAGTCCCGCCAAAATCGGTCCAGCCATTTTAGAGATTAGTCGGAACAAACAGACAGACAGACAGTCAGACCGACAGACAGACAATTTTTTTTTAAATATAATTTTTTTATAAGTACCGTACAGTATATACTTTTAGATGCATTTAGTAAAAAAAATGTTATTTTGACATTACAAACAGACACTTTAATTTTATTTATTTGTTGTAAAAGTAAAGTAAAGTTACAGCCTATATACGTCCCACTGCTGGGCTCAGGCCAGCAGTTATTTGTTGTAGTTGGAGAGAAACCATCAGCATCAGAACAAACAGAAAGGACCTCTTATATTAATGAATAAATAAGACTTGATGAAAATTTCCATTATTGTAACAACAAATTGTTGCCTAACTTTTTTTTTACTTATGTTATTAAAATTATTGTATCTCCTTGTACTTAGCAAAGAGTTCCAGGTAGTAGAGTAGAATTGATTTTTAATTGGCCCAAACTGTGGATGAACCTTTTCTCAAAATCATCAGACCATGAAATCCAGTTTAGAACATTATTCCCTGATCGACATAACTCAGCAGGCGGTATCACACCTTGCACTTTTTTATACCGAAAAAAATATATAAAATATGGCGATCCTACCCGACACTATCCTTAACATACGAGTCAATTCCACGCACATGATGACAATGAATCTTGTGATTTGTAGTTATATAAAAGATAATAGGAGTTTAAGACGCCTATTATAAGGTCTAAAATCCAATAACGTGCCTGATAAATATGTGCATTTAGTTTTTGTTCAGGTTCATTACTGTCACAATAACGAAAGCCGAGACATGACAAGTTAAATAGGTGAAATTTTTACATTACATTGACAATATGCCTCAAGAAGTTTGCAAAGCTGTAAATTTTCATACAAAAACCGATAACGTTTTCCCTCCGGTAAACATAGTCTAATTTTCATAATTTTTGGAAATGTTGTATACATAATGAAAAACTAGGGCTATACGTTTTTATTTTAAGAAAATATTGCGTACGATATAGGTTATTAGCATCTAAATATTTATATTTTTGACTTAAAAACTTCTTCATGCGTTTTTTTTAAATTAAAATAAACTGAATTACTAAATAAGAAAAACGTACAGACCTAAATTAAGGTATACTGGAATCTAATTAGAATTGAATTTGTCTCATTTCGTAAAGGTTTAGGGGGGTGAAAACGCTATCGATCGAAACAATATTTTATAAACAAAATGTAGGCAATTACTTCCAACATTTGCAATTCTCTCTACCGCACGACGGCGATACGGAGCGAGCGAGCAGATAGCATTTTTGAAAATATATTTATCGGCACTTCATAATCGTCTTAAGCAGTGAATACATATAGTGCCCTTAAGCATACTATTGTTTATTCTGTGCCTTAAGTCTGTAACAAAGCTATTTTAATTCAATATTCAATAATTAACAAGGAATTGAGCAACGATAATATGCTCATATCCTTATATACGAGTACTAGTACTCAGTACACTTCAGACCGGATCACAGCTGTAAAAGGTACAAAAATTGCTAATAAGTAATAGATGACTGAATTAGATATGTGGGACCACCTAGATCCTCTAAGTAGATAAGCAGTCCTTCCACTCAGTAGTAGTCAAAATGTGTGCCGCCTTTGCCTGAAATTAAGTCTTAATCTAAGCGTATGTGGAAAGCGTTCAGTGGGGCGACGTGTAAGGCGGGTGCCAGGTGGGTGACTTGATATGCGGGTTTGTCCCGCACACCGAAGAGCACTTTAAAGTTTCTGTATTTGGTATTACAAGTGCAGAGAATCAGAATCGAAGACACTTTTTACTGTTAACGAGGAATTCCATCTTAGTCCTCAAACGTTTATGCTGCACGTCGAATAGCATAAAACTGCTGGATTTCGTGTATTAAGTTATAGAGAACAGGAGACTCTTTTTTACAGTGGACGAGGCATTCCATCTGACTTTTCAGGTATAAACATGCATGTATGTATGTTTTATACGTGGTAGAGCCATGCTGCAGTTATGTTATTAGTATAGTTGTACCACGAAAACCGGGAAAAGACCACGCTCTCACAGAATAGCAGCGTAAAATGGTAGCTTATGACTGTTGTGTTTCGTATGGTGAGTGTAGAGTATCAGAGACCGTTTTTCAACCGACGAAAATACGGAGAAGGCACTCAATACTCACTCAAACGCATAACTTTTTTCAGAGTAGTCCGATTCTGATAATTCTTTTTTAATGGATAGGGTATATATACCTCTAAATTGGTAACATATGAATTTGAAAAAAAAATTACCCTAAGGGTGGGAAAATGGGGGTGATTTATTAAAGAGTATTCCGATTTTGATAATTATTTTTTTATTGTATACCTCGAAATTGGTCTCATACAAATTTGGAAAAAAATACCCTAAGAGTGAGAAAATAGGAGTGATTTATTGTTTACTCACAGATTTTAATGCTTAGTTGTGTATTACAACATTACATAATATGTAATTACATTAAATTACAAAAAACCTCACGATGAACGAGCTTTAGACCTGTCTCTTGTGTGTCGACCTCTCAATCCCTGCATTTCTGATAAAGCTCGTTGATCGTGAGGTTTGTATTACACAAACCTCACGATCAACGAGCCGAAACCTTATTGGCTCTAGATCAGATAAAGCAATAACCTCAAGTGTTTTACTCTACTCAGCGCCACATATGCCTGCCCTTTGGCAAACACTTTCTTTCCGAGGTCGATTACAGCTTTAAACTAATAATAGTTAAAGTAGGATTATATAACAGTTAATAGGTAAATTAAGGTAAGTGGCTGTTTTAAAAGTTATCAAAAATTAAACATGTAGTAATTAGTAGATTAAAATAAAATAAAATAAAAATAAAAAAGCCTTTTATTTCATGCATTTCACATAATATTTTCTTGTAGTAATAACAGGTTATAAATGGACTGTTATGTTGTTTTTATTACTATCTCATACGTGAATAGTTATATATACATATTTTTCGTCCCTTTTATTACAAATTTTATTTTCATTTCTGTCTCTCATTTTGTATTAATTTAAATTTATTTAAATTAAATCAAATAAAATATTAAATGTGCTTGTTAGAACTCATTCATTTCTTGTAATATACATAAAAATTTTGGTTTTCAATATATTTAAAAAAATATTATAAAATGAAAATAAAAATAAGAAAAATAAAGTTATAAGAAAATAAAATTATAGATTTAAAATAGAATAAAGATTTAAGATAAAAAAATACCATGCATGAACCCCTCAAGTAGTGTGTGTGAAGGCCTCCTCCAGAGAACGGTCTCGGTCTTTGGCTTCCGACATCCAGTTTTTACCTGCGACTCGGGTGATGTCATCTGCCCATCTATATGTAGGTCTTCCTCTTTTCCGAGTGCCTGTAGGACCTGGCCATGACGTTATACGAATTGTCCATCGCTCGTCGCTCATTCTTGCTACGTGTCCTGCCCACCTCCATTTTAACTTTAGAGCGTGCGTGAGGGCATCTGTTACTCTTGTCTTTTGCCTGATGATAGTGTGACGAATTTTTTGAATTTTTCTAATTTTTGTGACGCTTCTTTCCATGCTACGCTGGCAAGATGTGATTTTATTTTTGACTCTTCGTGTGAACTTCCAAGTTTGGCATGCGTAGGTTAATGTTGGCAAAAGACATGAGTCTATGACTTTGCTCTTGATTTTCATTGGCATCTGACTTTTTAGAATTTCCTTTAGGCTCCAAAAATTTTTCCATGTCTTTATTATTCTTCTATCAATTTCTGTATCATTGTTTTGTTTTTGAAACGAAATTTGTTTGCCCAAGTATATATAGTTCTCGACATACTCTACTGGCGTGTTGTCAAGACATATAGGGTTTTTTGTGGCATTTGTCATGAGTTTTGTTTTTCTCAGGTTAATTTCTAGTCCTACCTCTCTACTTGCTTGTTGTAATATGTGTAACATTGATTCAAGCTCTATGCTGTTTTCTGATAGAAGAACAATGTCGTCGGCGAACCTCAAGTGGCAAATATGATTCTCTTTTATGCGTATACCTATTTTACCCCAATTTAGTTTTCCGATAATCGATTCTAGTACTGCTATAAAGGTTTGAGGCGACAGAGGATCGCCTTGCCGTACTCCTCTTTTGATATGGATAGGTGGTCCTGCGGTCTCTAGTTTCACTCTGCTAGTGTTTCTCTCGTAAAGGTATTTTAAGACTTGGACGTATTTTTTTCCCACTTTTTGTGCTTGTAAAGCTTCCCATATTGCGGGATGTAGTACTGTATCGAAAGCTTTCTGGTAGTCTACAAACGCTATGTAGAGTGGACGTTGATATTCCTGATATTTTTCAATAAGTAATTCCAAAGAGTGGATGTGGTCCATTGTGGAGTAGCTCTTTCGAAACTAAGCTTGCTCGATCGGTTGCCTTTTTTCCAGTGTATTCCTGATTCTCTTCTGTATTATTGATGAGAATAATTTATAAAGTGATGGAAGAAGGCTAATTGGTCGATAATTGCCTATGTTTTTTGGATCACCCTTTTTGAACAATAGGACGATATTCGACTCGGACCACTGTATGGGTGTTATCGAAGAACTTAAAATCAAATTAAATAGATGTGTCAGAGGGCTTACTAGGTAATTACCAGCTATTTTTATTGCCTCGTTTGTTATTCCGGCCGGTCCTGGACTCTTCTCTAATTTTAACATGTTTATTCCCATTATAATTTCTGCTTCATCCACTGGATTTATATCTATATCGTTGTCATCATTTTCCGGTTCAGTTTGGTCTATGTCTTGGCATTCTGGGGCACTGTACAAGTTTTTATAAAAGTTAGTTGCTATGTTTAAGATCTCTCTTCGGTCATGCGTTGTTCTTTGTGCATCATTGAGTCCTTCTATCCATGTTTTATGAGATCGCAGTTCCTTATACGCTTTCTTAATACTTCATGTTGAGTTAAGATGTTTTTCGATAGTATGTTTTCGATGGTTTGAGTAGTCTTTTCGAACATATTTTCTAACTAGCTTGTACAGTGCTTTTAATTCATTTTTCATAGCTCGCGTCTTTGGTTTTGTTTTTTGTAGAGCACTTCTATGCTGTATTAACTTTGTAGTATCAGTTGATAAAACGCTGCTTCTTTCTTTGTGTTTATCTTTTACGAGAGCTTTCTTCAAACTGGTTTCTACAATGTGAATTATGTTATCATAGCATTCTTGTACAGAGTTAATTTTTAGGCAGTTCATAAGGTATTCGTTACATTCGTTGAGTGATTGTTCATATCTCGATCTTTCTTTTACGCTTTTAAGGTAGCTTTTTGAGCTGTTTACATAATTTATTCTGTTTACTTTAAACTTTTGTATAAGAATTGTTGCTCTTAAAAGTCTGTGGTCCGTAGGGAAATTCAAATTGACGACTTGTATATTTTGCACGTTCTTCTGTAAGTTTGTCAGAATATAGTCTATTTCGTTTTTACAGGTACCGTCTGGAGATCGCCACGTCCATCTCTGATTATTTTTCTTTTATAAAAAGTGTTTATAATTGAAAGTTTGTTTTCGTATGCGAATTCTATTAGTCGTGCGCCTCTATTGTTTCTTGTGCCGTATCCGTGGTTTTTCATTATTAAGTTTTCTTCTGGTTTTGGTTGACCAATTTTGGCGTTAAAGTCCCCCATAACTATTAACTTCTTTTCTGATATTTTAAGGGCTTTGCCGATGGTTTCATAGAAAAACTCTATTTCAGCATCGTTTGCAGCGTCTGTCGGGGCATAAACTTGTATTATACTTATACTGAAATTGTTTATTTTTAGCGTCAATATAGCGACTCGTTCTGAAAGACCGGTAAAGCTCTCGATATGGTTTTTGAGGTGTTTCTTCACGAGAAAACCCACGCCATAAAGGCCTCTCCTATGTAACAAAAGATAATATTATCATATTCTTGGATTGAGTTTCCTTCTAGTTTCAGGGAGGCCTATTATATCAAATTTTGTCTTTTTCAGGGCTTCGGTTAATTCTAATAGGCGAGCATGTGTTGATAAAGTCCTAACGTTGAACGTCGCAATATAGAGTAAGTTATTGTTCATTAGCTCTAGCTTATTTGAGGTGTTTGTCTCTGAAGGGTTTTGGTCTTTTTCTCCCACGGGGACCGGCCGGATTGGGAGAGCTGTAGCTGGAGGGGCCTTTTGTGTTTGCTATTCTGTTTCATTGTGCTCTACTGTCAGTGCTTGATCGTGCGAAATGCTTTCAGTACTATAAACAAGTTTTGGTTTTTGCAGAACGTAGTTTTTTATAGTAGTTGTCTTGCATTTTTTTATGGGTTGTTTTATGTTTTCTGTGGTGTTTTGGCAATCATGTGTCTCTGATTCGGGCGATACAGATAAAATTCTTTTGCTTGTATGGTATTTTGTATGTAAAATTAGTAGATTAAAGCTACAAAAATCATGAAATAAAAACTTTTTAACAAATAAATTAAACCGTCGAAAAACTGAAAAGCAAAAAATAATATACCTTTTTTACCTTAATAACTAAGTCCTTATGTATCTAAGTATATATTTTTTGTAATTATTATGAGTTTTTAATTAACCTTAATAACTCAGTTCTTAAACTAATGTAAGTACATATACCTAAGTAATTTTGAGTCAGCGCCAAACGAGCAAAAAGTTTATTTTTTGCTTTTCAGTTTTTTCAGCGGTTTAATTGTTTTTTTGTTAAAAAGTTTTTTACTGGAAACGAAGTATTCCATCCTAGTCCTCACGGGTGACAACACATCTGCATTTTGATTCATAATCGAGGATAGATGTAGATGTCTATGGGCCACAGCAACCACTTACCATCAGCAGTGTATATTTTCTTTGCCATCAGGTGGACTGTGAAAAAATGTGCATTTTAGTTTTGTAGATTTTTGTAAATTTCCATGGGTCACGGCATCCACTTACCGTAAGGTAGAATTTGTGAAAGACGTATAATCACTACGTTATAGACTCAGTGTCAGCTTATCGCCCTTACTTGTTTAACAAATGCCCCGCCCTGTTGCACACGGCAGTGAGTATCAACGCTTAATTTTATAAAAAATTACATTTGACTGGAATGTAGCCTTCGTCTTAAAACATTTTGCAATTTTTTCAATCAAAATTTAACGCCATTTTTATAAACCTGACATAGTTGCACGAAAAATGCGCAATAAATAACACGTGTTAACGCTTCATAATTAAACATAATATTTGAACAATAAATACATTAATGTAGGTCAAGAGCGCGAATGTACCGAGGCGTTATTTAGCAACGCCGAGTTCATGCTATGTACATCGACACAGCTACATTTTGAAACTGTGCTGTCATCAGTATTTAATAGACTATATAATAGACATACTATATCCTTAGATTAAGTATGTCTATTATAATCATCATCATCATCATTACAGCTTATCGTAAGTCCACTGCTGAACACCTCCCCATAGATTTCCTCACACAGGGGCAACATGGATGAGCCATTACAAAATAACATATTTGGTATTTTACCTTTAGGTTCTGCCTTTAGTTTAATTTTAATTGAGCTTAATTCAGATGTTTTAGCTTATTTGGGGTTACGGGGAGCCTGGATAGAACAGAATATAATAATTTTATTCAAGATAGATTAAATGTAATTCTTATTGAAAGTCGTTATTCACTTATAAATTATCATATATAGCATAATTCGTCACATTTAAACGATTGACGTTAATGTTGAAAAACCAAGGAGTTATCTTCAACAAATAATATTATATCATCATAAACTGAACATAAATTCAAAGGAAGATAAGTCATTAATATAAACTAGAAATAGGAATGTGCCGAGAATTGACACCCATTAGTACACGTGACCTAAAAATAGTACAGGTTGTACGTTACCGGCGTAAGCGCATCCACAACCCAATCTTATTCCGTAAATGATGTTTGATTCAAGTGCAATAAGCACGCCCAAGATTTTTTGGCCTCTTATAGGTATAACTACCTCATAACATATTATTTCAGATTCATTTATGGTTGTAGCACGAATGGGTCGGCTTGACAGGGGAAGGCCCACGCTCTCACAGAATACCAGCGTAAAATAGCAGCTGTGTTTCGTATGGTGAGTGTAGAGATCCGGAGACCCTTTTTACTGGAAACGAGGAATTCCATCTTAGTCCTTAGGGGTGACAACGCATCTGCGTTTTGATTCTTGATCGGGGATAAATGTAGATGTCTATGGGCCACAGCATCCACTTACCATCAGGTGGACTACGTGCTCGTTTGTCTTCCTTATTCTATTAAAAAAAAACCACTACGTTAAATAACCGTAGTCTCCGCGGTTATTTGACGTGCCCTCACAGCAAAGACGCTGTATAATGCTTATGTACTTACTGCATGAGAGAACTAACCTCCTGGAGAAAGGGCCACTGACGCTTACTTCGCTCACCCAATGAGACCGAATTTATTTTTGTGTGAGGGAGCTCCAACTTGTCGCTTTATTTGTGTTGTATTATTATTATTTTATAAGTTGGTATGTATGTGTTATTTGAATTATTATATTTACTTATTAATTACTACACTAATTATTTAGGTGACCCTGTAGTGGCAGCTGTATGTACGAAATAAATAAATAAATGTTGTTTTTTTTTTCAAACAATTTCGATTGTCAACAAAAAGCTAATTTATATTATACCTAATCATAATACATAATACAACTTTGTACATTTTTTCGTCTCGGTTGGTTGGATACCGTTGCATTTTATTAAGTTACACTAGTTATACAATAAATATTATCCATTCCGTACATATCAGATTACGATAAACATAACCTTCCTTTGTTAATTCATAACTTCCATACTTCCGTCTACTATAAATCGTATAACACGTTATGTACCTCTGGAATGTTCACATAACTGAATATTAATTGGATTGTAAATAGATATAAATGAACATGTAACTAACAAATATGTTTTTATTTATTTTCAACAACGCTTGTGGTACCAAATTGCGTAATAATGTTAAAAATAAAACTTATATTTTTGCGCGTGTCATTTGTTAAAAGTAACTGGTTCTGCTACCTAATTTTTTCATGGATGGCAAAATCCTTAAAACCGCTTCCAATAACAAAAACCATTCCCATTTATAGAAATATAAATATAACAAGAATTGTTTACATTTTATATAGAATAAGGGTGACAAGCGAGCTGATTGCTGAAGCCCACAGAAACCTATATTTATCCTTGATTAAGAATCAAAATTCAGATGCGTTGCGTCCCTTCTGAGGTTATGCCTCGTTTCCAGTAAAAAGGGTCTCACGGAGCACTTAAAGTATTAAGATGAAACTGCTTAGTATAAAAAGTCGTAAAAGTGGTACAGATTAAACTCATTCGTTACTAAAGTGAGGCGTGAATGACACAGTTACCTTGACAATCTGTAACCTCGTGGGAGCTGTCTTTGTATGATGTAGACGACAGTTTTACTCTTCTTCCCACAAGTAATAAGCGCTAAAGCATCAATGTAAAGTAAATTATTATTATAATTATATTATAGAAGATAAAGTTAATTTGACAATGACAATGGTAATACAATGCTACATTTTTTGAACTCAAACACAGACAAAAAAATTGAAGACGATTTTTATAGCAATGGAAGGAAGGAGGATAATCTTTTTCGTTTTTGCACAGCCTATATAAATTGAGAGGTTTTGGAGTGTGAGGTATCCACGATTCGTCCCGGTCTTCGAAAGATTTAAGATTTTATTCAAGTACTAATTACCCATACATCGCTCGAAAACAAATAGTATTATAGTGCTTGCAGTTGCATTGACAGGACTAAAATGGAACTCTTTTTATACATAGTAAAAAAGAAATCTGGGCCTCATCACTGATCGTACATAGTTGCCAATTGCCAGTTGCCACTCTTGGCAGGCGGGTTGGCAACCGCAGTCTATTTATTATTTTTGAATGTCATCAGCAAGATGCTGCTGACTAGTGTGTCATTTCCCTCTGATATCTCTTGCACCATTCACAGGATGATATAGGGTAGTGGAAATTCTGTCGCCGCCGCTACACAGTGTAAAACTAGCAATTTTTTTATCCTGCTCTAGTTCACACGACGATGGTGATGTTGATTGATGACTTAGCGTGTTACTGACTTTTATAAACTGTCGCTGTAGTATATTATCATACTGTAAGTGACGCTTGTTGAACTAGAACTATTTTTATATTTACCTATCGTGCGTGAAGGTAATATGAGTTTCCGGTTAATATGGTCACTTTCTTATAATTCAAAAACTACAGCCTTGTTTGCTTAGATAGCTCTGTGACACGATAGCTATTCATCAGTCAATCAAATAATAAAAGGTCAAAAAAACGCTGCGTAATCGACGCCATTTTGACAGTTGATATTACAGTAAATATTTTATTGGTGTGTAGTGTAATTAGTTTCTTATAGTTGAGTTTCCGAAGTGTTCCTATTTATTGCAAAAGCTTGTTATTGGGTGCGTTTGGCAGAAAAAAGCGCTAGCAAGCGCTTGTAAGCAAAATGGCGATCGTAAGCGGTAAGCGCTGTCAAATCGTAAGTAGCTATTTTCCTCCAGGACACGATGTTAGTTTTAACCGGGGAACCTAACCTAATTTAAACATATGTTTGTAAAGTATTCTTATTAAAAACTTACCAATCATGAATTTTTAATAATATGTATATGTTTATTCATGTCATTATATTACTTAAAACCAAAATATTGCACAAAACAACTTATAAACTCTACTTCAAAACAAACAAATTAAATAAGCAAAATGGCGGATTGTGTCTGCGCTACTGAAGTAGCAATCGTGTCCTGGCCGAAAACTATTTCAGCGTTTGTAAGCGCTTGCTAGCGCTTTTTTCTGCCAAACGCACCCATTGTCAATATATTAGTTATAGTATGCGGCTTTGTGTTTTTGTCTCCGTCCTCCTCCTCGTTTTGGTTTCATAGGGCGGCAAAGCTTAAGGCGACCATGTCACCCTCATGTAACTTATTGTTGTCAGGCCAGCAGTCAGTTAAATTTCAAGCAATAAACATGAATGGAAATGACATATATTTAGATAGATGTATGGGTCACGTTAGGGTTGGCGATCTTAGATTGATTAATTTATTTCTTGTGCCAAAAAGATCGATTTTTATATCGATATATAGTTATTAATCGATCCAGTGAATCGATATTTTACCCTAGAAAATGGAGATCGAACCTTTTTTTTTGTTTTTATAAAAATTGTCAAATGATTTGTAATTAGTTGAATGTACTCAAACTCGTAAAGAATGACAGTTTTTCTATTCAAAACCTCGCAAAACTGCTGTGTGCTCAGTTTTTTTTTGTCTTTTCTTAATGGATTAAAGAAATAAAAGTAAGTTAAGTTTTTAATCTGTACTCTCTTGTATAATTTGGTTTTGTAAATATAAACTCTGAAAGCAAATCGAAAAAAGATCGATTTTTGAGAAATCGATCTTTTAGACCTCGATTATTTGTGAATCGGTTCATCAGATCTCGATCCATTTAAAAATCGACCCTTTTCGGAAAGATTTGCCATCCCTAGGTTACGTGATTCAACTTTAATTTCCTACATTTTTCTAGTTCGCCATTAGCGTTAACGATAATAAAAAGTCAACTTAGCTAACCCCGCAATTTTGTTACGTATAACGTAAATATACATACCCAATATTTAATATAATGGCGAGATACTGATTGTAAAAAAATTGTTGCTTTATTACTAACAAGCGCCCGAAGGTTTCGCCTGGATACAATGTTATTATAAGTAAAATGGTTTCTTATAATATCATTGGCCTGGATAGGATTTATTCATGTCGCGTTTTTTAGATTTCAAATAATCATCAAAGACCATTAATTTTATGAATATTTAAATTTTTCAAAAAATCTGACACTACATTACAATTGGTTCAGCTATTCCTGAGGTTAGCCCGGACACAGACAGCCAGACAAACAAAATATTTAAAAATGGTTATTAACCTTAATGGCGTTCAAATAAACGTTCAATAAGAGACAGTTATTTCGATGAAACAGGCAGACACTTTAATTTTATTTATGTGTACAGATAAGTCCTAATTTAAACAATGATATTAAATTAACCGTCATAAATGCAGTGTATTATGGTCAATGTTGTTAATAATGTTTCAATTAACTCTTGCAAATTATTCTTATTTGTAAATTAAATATACATTAAACCTGCTCAAATTACATACCGTCAACAACCATAACTGCAAGTCTGCGACACGATTTGCAATAAAAAAAGGCTTAATCATTGCTTTATTACCTCTGTATCCGGTATTCAGCTAGCGTTAAACAGAACGGATAGATTAATTCGATGAGACACAAAACAAAAAGCGACACTGTTACACCGACCTCGTGGGAGAGTTGCGTAAACGTTGCGAGATATAGCGTGTCAACCGGCGCGGAGGAGGCGAGGATGATTCGTTGTGCCGACTGGACGAATTCGGTGCGGGTTGCGGAAATTTTTGAAACGAACACGAATACTTGAAACTTTTGATATTAAGAATTTTACTTTGAAAGGTACTTTATTTTATGAATGTATGTTTGTATGTAGACGTGCATGTATGTATACGTATGTATTTTATGTTTATTTCTTTGGCATACTCCGGTACTGTTGATCGAAGAGCGATTTGATAGATGTTACATATGTATTGAATATGTACATTCTTAGTGAAGTCTACCAAAACCCTCCTCTAAGTAATGTGCCCGCTTTGTTGTGACAATGGGTAGACAGTAGTAGCAACTTAACGGCTCGATGGAGTCCGATGCACATGTAAGTTGGAGGCCACTGAGGAGAGCGCGCCTTGTGAGTGCGCCTTGTCTGAGAAAGATGAGAAGTAGTCCTCTCCCAAGAAAAGGCGTCTAGCGCTGGTGGGGTCGCGGATGTGGGCGAAAGTGTTCCCGTGGAACTGGTGAAACGCCATGGAGTTTTAGTTGGTGTGAGTCCGACATCACCCGTCCTTACTTAAGACGGGTATTTGGAAGTGTAATGGGGTATAAATATTTGAACTTTTCGTTATTCAGTTAACTTTTTGCGCAGTTTCGTTTTTCATTTAAGTAATGACTTATTTTGCGTTCTATTTTCAGAAGAAATTCTGTTTGTGCTAACATAGTACTATTCTTACACTGCACGGCTATTTTTTTAGCCACTATGTTTAAAAATACATTATTCGGTTAAAAATAAAACAATCAGTTATTACTTATTATATATAAATAAACAATTTCTTTTAATTTTGTAATTTTACTAAAATTTGATAGATGTGGGTAAAACATCTAAAACCGTTTATTCGTGTTCTTATTAGAACACGTAAAGGTTAAGTCTTTTCCCGTTAGGTTACGGTTATTGTGTAGTTAATACAGAGCTGTAGTATGCGGCCACCTCGGACTTTTATTAAGAAGCCGTTTCTAAGCTAACAATGCCTGTAGCCTAGTTCTAGATTTTTACGATAATCCGTTATATGTAGTCTAGCGAAGTATAAATTTAATAAATAAATACCTATACAGTAGCCTTACAATTTGTTTATGAAAATGTGATGTACATATACTTATATAATATTCACAACTAAATACATACTAAAATAAATAAATACCTATACAAGTAGCCTTACAATCTGTTTATGAAAATGTGATGTACATATACTTATATAATATTCGTAACTAAATACTAAAATAAATAAATTCCTATACAGTAGCCTTACATTCTGTTTACGAAAGTGTGATGTACATATACTTATATACTATTCATAACTAAATACAAAAATAAATAAATACCTATACACTAGCCTTACAATCTGTTTATGAAAATGTGATGTACATATACTTATATAATATTCATAACTAAATACTAAAATAAATAAATACCTATACCATAGACTTACAATCTGTTTATGAAATTGTGATGTACATATACTTATATAATATTCATAACAAAATACTAAAATAAATAAATACCTATACAGTAGCCTTACAATCTGTTTATGAAATTGTGATATACATATGCTTATATAATATTCATAACTAAATACTAAAATAAATAAATACCTATACAGTAGTCTTACAACCTGTTTATGAAATTGTGATATACATATGCTTATATAATATTCATAATTAAATACTAAAATAAATAAATACCTATACCATAGACTTACAATCTATTTATGAAATTGTGATGTACACGTACTTATATAATATTCATAACAAAATACTAAATTAAATAAATAACTATACAGTAGCCTTACAATCTGTTTATGAAAATGTGATGTACATATACTTATATAATACTCATAACTAAATACTGTAAAAAAAACATAAGCTTGTAATGCTAGTTACTAGACTTGTTCGTTCGTCAATCAACAACCTTAAAAAAAATCATAAATAAAAACTGCTTATGAAGGTTAAATATAATTTTAAAGAACACGTGAATAAAAAAAACATTGGGAGTAAGGTGGTCGAGATCGAGTAAACTTTTCCCAAGATAGAGGTATTTTGCAAACCGAAACCAAAGTGATAAATAAAGGAAAATAACTTTCAATAAGTATTACGTTGCAATGCATATAGTGAAAATGTTCGCTTCTATTCTATTTTATTCGATAAATAAAATGTATTACTTACTTTGGTAAGTTATGAAGAACGTAACGCCTAAAAACCTTAATCATCGGTAACGTTTTAAGCGACAAAGGAGAGTGCTGTGAGGCACCCGAAACGTCGGGATAATAAAAATAAACTAAAGGAATTAAACGCGATAAAATCCGTAAATAATAGTTTTATTCAATGTGTAGTGTTCGTGTAAATTTAAGAAATCATTACGACAAAGGAGATTTATATTTCGATTATATGTTTCTTATTATAATTCATAATTATTTATTTGCATAGAATGTAGGTAGATGTTACAAAAGTATTATTAAAACATAGCAGCCGATACATTCTGCCTTATCGAGGCGTGCAAATTATGACTTAATAGTTATAATAATTTTTTTACAGTTATTGATGAATTTTGTTAATTATTATAATATAAAAATGTTCAATTAATAATAACATAAATGTCAAAGATTATTTACAAAAACAATATCTCACAATCGTTTACAAATGTCAAATATAAGTTCATATGTAAAAACAGTAAAATAACTAACTTATAATTATTTTTTAACTATGGAAGTCTTCTTTTGTTAACTTACAGGAAAAAATTCAAGCAATTTAGATATAGATATTTAAACATGTAATTGTTTTGAATTTTATGTTTAAGATACTCATTAACGGTATAAAAACAATTAAGTAAGAGCCATTCATGAAGTTTGTTTTTGAACTTTGTCATTGGGAATTTTTTAAACTCGTCGGGTAAAAACTTATAAAGATTTTAATAGCCATTACGTATGAATTTTTTTTTTGAAAAAACATCATTTTACATTTTGGAAAGTATATTCTGTTATTAGACTTTTCTTTTAAACTTCTATCTCTTAAAAAAATATTACTTGCCAAGTATTCAGGGAATTGCTGGACAAAAATCGCGGCTTGTTTTATATACATACATGCGAGTGGTAACACACTTTTATTTCTTTAAATAATGGCTTGCACGAATGTGATTGCATGAATGTGCTCCACAGATTGCTCGAATGCATTTATTTTTTAATTTTATATACGCTTTCTTTTTCAGAACTGTTGCCCCATATCAAAAGTCCATACTGCAATATCGATGAGACATAGCCATGACAGGCGTCTAACGCTGCTTTGGCAAATGCTATCTCTCGAAGTCGGTGAAGAATACATACACATCTAGTTATTATTTGTGACATATTGATTGAACATGCATTTTCCAATTACAATCTCAATAGTGATATCAAGAAATTTGTAATAACCAACTTCTTGGAGCACTTTTTCATTATACATTATATTTAAATTAATTTGCTTACTTCTAGTCGTGTAAAAATTGCTATTAGTTTTATTTACATTTACAGTCATATTGTGAGAATTTAACCAATCTATTATATCTTTTAGTGTAGACACTATTGATATCAAATTCAAAAATCCTTTTATTCGTACATTTAAGAATGATTGTTGTGTCATCAGATAAAATAATCGTTTTATGAGTTCTTGTTGGTAGCTCAATATTATATATTAAGAGTAGAGGACCCAGAATACTTCCTTTTAATTGAATATCGATTAAACAAATATGGTGGTACACCATGTTAGATATTCAGAAAGATTCAGAATATAGTAAGCTAAGACATAGTGTATTGAAGAATTAAGGCCCCGAATGCTGAAGCTATTATGTGGAAAAACTTTATAGTTCTTTAAAGTTGGCCTTACTTCTATTACAATTTTTTTATGGTAAACAAACGAATTGGTACGCTTGTAACATTTTTATTATATATTAAACATATATATTAAACATTTAATTCCTCAAACACATTTTAATGTTGGTAAGGCTACAATTGCAATAAGAGAATAAAAATACAAAGTGAAAGAGCACGAACATAAATAGAGACTTTTTCTCGTTATAATTATTGCACTAATAAGATGCAAATTGTGTACTTGAAATGAACTTTACAAGAAATATCATTTTTATTTAATACAGCTTATAAAGCGTGTTAAAAGTCATTTCAAGTTTAATTTACTTAGAAAAATATCTCTGTTTTGAGAATAAGCAGCAAGAAACCCAGAGAAAGTTTTTTTTAAAGAAAACAGTTAACCATCACGTGTTATGTGGTAAAATGTACAATAATTACGCAAATCATATTGGAAATAGCTTGGCAGCGATCATCTAATTCAAATGTATGGAATGCTTACCACGCAGTTTTAAGGAAGGTCAATGAATAGAGATGTAGGTACCGCTAGCCTTGCTTACCAATGACAGTGCTTGTCTCAACCTCATAATGAACTGTTAGAAACGATCACAGCACGCAATTTATCAACCATATGGAGTGCGACCGGACCGTTCCTCTACGTAATACATGTAACGGTGCGGTGTGATTCGATCAGCGATGTGGCTTGCGTAACGACGGACATAAATGAAGTCGCATGTTACACTTCGATTTATTTAAGACATGCTTTTGACGCCGTTTCGCTCGTGTGGAAATTTCTATAGAATAGAATGTAAATCATCAAAAACATTGCATCCCTCCACAACAATCGATTTGACTGGTGATGATTTTGTCACATCTAGAACAGCAGAAAGGATTACATGCAGTGGAAGAAAATTAAAGAAATACATAAAAATTAATAAATATGTCAGGAAAGTACAAAAGTTAATTAAAACAAAAATTAATACAAAAAATTATATAAATATATGTAAGGAAAAGCATGTATTAATTAATAAACTTAAATTATATGCAATTGAGGTGGAAAATATGAAAAACTGTTATGAGACTGAAATAGAGTGTCTCAATTCAGAAGTTTTGTCGCTTAAAAACTCCTTAGAAATTATCTCAAATAAATATGCATCGGCTCAGGTTGAGATAAAAGAACACATATTGGCCATGAATGATCTGGTAAAGTCATGTAAATACAATGAGGAGCGCTTTGACTCCTTAATAAAACATCAGAGTGAAAATCAACGCTCCATACCATGTTCATCGGGGACAATATGTGTAAATAGCAATGACTCCTTATTTTCACCAACACTCTATGACGGTGCCATAACACAGAATAAAAACTTAAAAAGTAGTTTAAATATTAAAAAACATAAAGTTATTATGTATTGTGATGACATAGGTAAAAATTTGGGCATGATGTTAAATAACAATTTGAAAGGACATTTGATTAGTAATTATTGTATGCCTGGAGCATCGTTTAGTCATATAATGAATAAAGTTTTAACCAGTAAGTTTACTCCTAATAGCACATTAATAATTCTTGTTGGGAGAAGAGGCAATGTAAACAAAAATCAATTATTAAAATATATTGATTACCTCAATAATTTAAATGTACATAAAATTATCTTGTTTACATTGCCTTACATACAGGGTTGGCCACAAGAGAATAAAATAAGATATGATTTAAATTTATTAATGAATAATTTATCATGTAACAATAATTTAAATTTGACATTTAATTGTAACAATTATACCAATAGAATTAATTTAATAGATATTAATAATTTAATTAAGAAATTTTTGACTACAGATAGGTATTACCTATCCAAATATAATTTAAGACAGATAGCAAATGTGCTATCTTATTATTTATATATTAACTCAGCCAAGGACTTGGCTACCCAGACATCTGCTCCTATTGAGCAGCATAATGATTTGACATGTAATTTGGAATCCGTTCCAAGTAATTTAAATTAGAAAATGAGACAATAGAGGTAATCTCTAGCAATTATAATAATTTAAATAGTTTAGAATGTAGCTTACAAATCCCTAATAGTTGCAATTGTATAACTCCACAAAATGATATTAAAAATTGTTTACACCTGGTGCATCAGAATATACAAGGCATGATAGGCAAAGAGCTAGAAATTGAATTGTTTTTAAATAGCAACAATATTCATATTTTATGTATTACTGAACATTGGTTAAAAGCTCATAATTTAATGTTTAACTTTAGTAATCACCAGGTGCTCAGTTCTTTCAATAGAGAAACGATTTTAAGAGGTGGCTCCTTAATTTTAGCTAGTAAATTATTATCATATAAAGAACGTAAAGATATTGTGAGCCTCTCTGTTGAGTGAACTGTAGAAATGGCATGTGTTGAGTTTGAGCACCTCATTGTTGTGAGCGTTTACAGACCCCCATGTTCATTATATGATACTTTTGAAAAAATTATGGAGGAAGTTTTCGCTAAGCTTAATAAACAGAATAAATCTGTTGTAATATGTGGAGACTTTAATATCAATCTCCTAGAAGCTTCCTCCACTAATATTAAATTTAGATCATTGTTTAAATCCTATGGTCTTTTTAATTTATTTTTGGAACCAACACGTATTGCTGAATCTAGTGCAACATGTATAGATAACATTTTTACAAATGCTAAGCCGTTCAATAAATGTATTATTCAAAAATTGAGCTCTGATCACTGTGGACAATTTGTTTCATTACCTTATGTTCACAAAAAGCAAGTAGATAAAAAAGTAGTGTTTGTTCCAGTAAATGCACATCGCTTGGAGAAGTTTAGAAGTAACATAGTAAAAAAACTTCCATTACTTTCATATCAAAATAATCCAAATTTTTTGTATGCAAAATTATTTAAGCTCATTTGCAATGAATTTAATAACACTTTTACTTCTAAAACATTCTCCTTGAATAATCGTAAAGCATTTAATGAATGGGCGACGGTAGGAGTCCATAAGAGTAGACAAAGGTTATATGAACTTTACAATGAAAGGTCATATAATCCTAGCGTCGAATTCAGGGAATATGTAAAAAAATATTCCAAAATATTTAAAAGAGTGTGCTCCTTAGCCAAGTCATTGTATTTAAGCAACAAAATAAAGACTGCTTCTAATAAAATTAAAATGACATGGAGTATAATTAATAGTGAAACTGGTAAGGTCAACTCTCGCAATTCAAACTACCAGTTAAGTTTTAACAATAAATTAACTAAATCAGATCAGGACGTTGCAATGGTTTTTGAGAAATATTTTACTGATATTCCGATCTTAACCACTAAGTCACTGAATTCTTCTCCTACCGTCGCCGAATCATTACTTAAACAAAATGTAAACGTATGTACAAAGAATTTTACATTTCATAAAGTTTCATCAAAAGATATTGTAAAATATTTTAAGACTATTGATATTAAGAGAACCGCCGATCTGTGGGGGATTTCTGTTGAAGTTATTGCGTCTATAATAGATACAATCGCACCTCAACTATCTATTATTTTTAATAGTAGTATCAAATCTGGTGTGTTTCCTGATTTAATGAAGCATAGTAAAGTAATACCTTTATTTAAATCTGGTAGTACATTGGACCCCTCTAATTTTAGACCTATTTCTGTACTGCCAACACTTAGTAAAATTTTTGAAAAAATTATTCTTGATCAATTGTTAATTTTTTTTAATGTAAATAAATTACTTCATAAAAATCAATTTGGTTTCACAAGGGGTCGCTCGACAACTGATGCTGGTGTTGAGCTGATTAAATATATATTTAATGCATGGGAGAATTCACAGGATGCTTTGGGTTTGTTCTGTGACCTATCCAAGGCCTTTGATTGTGTTCACCATGAAACATTAATCAGGAAACTTCAACACTACGGTGTAAGAAATGATGCTCTTAAATTAATTATTTCATATTTAAGTGACAGAACACAAAAAGTTGTTATTAATAGTATGAGTTCTTCCGGGTCGATTGTACAAATGGGCGTTCCTCAGGGCTCAATTCTTGGCCCCTTTCTGTTTCTTGTATATATTAATGACTTACCTTACATAGTAGGGGATAACCATGATATAGTATTATTTGCTGATGATACTTCATTAATTTTCAAATTAAAACGACAGTTATTAAATTACGACGAAGTAAATAATGCTATAGCTAAGTTAGTCAATTGGTTTAATGTTAATAATTTGCATTTGAATGGAACTAAAACTAAATGTATGAAATTCGTAACTCCTAATGTTAAACATGTCAATACTAATGTAATTTTAAATGGGGAGGAGCTGAGTCTTGTCGATACCACCATTTTTCTTGGAATCACACTGGACGCAAAGCTTCAATGGCTCCCCCATATATCAAAACTAGCTAGCAGACTTAGTTCTGCAGCATATGCTGTAAAAAAGATTAGAACTCTTACCAGTGTTGAAACAGCTAGAACAGTTTACTTCAGTTATTTCCATAGCATTATGTCGTATGGTATTTTGCTATGGGGACACGCGACTGACACTGAAATTATATTTATTTTACAGAAGAGGGCCATTCGAGCAATATATAATTTAAAACCAAAAGAGTCACTGAGACAAAAATTTAAAGAAATTAATATATTAACTCTGGCCTCTCAATACATTTATGAAAATGTAATGTACGTACACAAAAATAAAAGTAGTTTTGCGAAAATAGGTGATATTCATTCCGTAAATACTAGGAACAGACACAAGCTGGTAGTACCTGTTACTCGACTCCACCGAGTCAGTAATTCATTCTTGGGGCGATGTATACGCTTTTACAACAAAATCCCAGAAAATATACAAAATTTGTCATACACAAAGTTCAAAAATGTTATTAAACTAAGTTTGTATAAAAAGGGTTATTATAATATTAAGGAATTTATAGATGATAATAACCCCTGGGAAGGGTGATCGCTACCAAGCTATTTCTAATTTATCTTGTGTTGTTGATTGTAAACATGATTGTAAGCTATTATTAAAAAAAAAGTCCCGCTGGGTTTCTTGCTGGTTCTTCCCAGGACAGAGGTTTTTTTTTGCGAACCAGTGGTAAATTAAAAAAGTGACGTTCAATAAGTATTTTTATAATCTACATTGAATAAAAAAGTTTCTATTTCTATTTCTATTTCTATTACAACACTTTAGAAGTAACACTCTAGTACGAATATCGTGTTTTTTCACGTGGTAGAGCCTGCATGTATTGTAATCACGAATGGGTCGACTCGACCGGGGAATGACCACGATCTCACAGAATACTAACTTAAATTGTAACTTATTGCTGCTGTGTCTCCTATGGCGTGTGCAGGGAGCCGGATACCCCTTTCAACCGACCTAAAAAAAGAGGAGGTTCTCAATTTGACTGTATTTTTTAATGTGTGTTACCTCGGAACTATTTTCTAGGTTAACCGATTTTGATGAGATTTTTTTAAATTAAAAAGTTGGTGTAACTACTAATATGCTGATCTTGTTCCACTTTTTTCAAAAATGGCATCGACTATATTCGAAGAGGATGACCAGAGCGAGTTGCATCTTCGACAATAAAATCCCCGACTGAAAACGATTCAATCAAAAAATTAAAAAAAAATCACAAACATTTTTTAGAAATATAAATTTAATTTAGGGTGTTTTAAGTTAGTAAAATTTTGTGTATAATATAATATTATACACAGTACATATAAAAAAAGTTAATATTTGTTTGTTCGTATTTTATGCGCAGCCATAACCGTTCATCAGATTGTGGTAAAACTTTGTCAACATATTGCTTACACTTCTGCGAAGGTTACAGGCATAGTTAGACCCGGTAGGTGGCGCTATTGTAGAATTCAGATATCACCTGTGTTTAACTAAATTTTACGTCACAAGTTTTTTTTAGTTTGGTTTGGATTTTCTGAAATCATGTGTCTTCTCACAGGTTTTGAAAAATGTTGTCCATTAGCTTTTTTGAGCTTAAAATTTGTGGTTCTGAAAAATGAAAATATATGAAGCGTCACTGTCCTTATCGAAATTCGTAGCGCATCGACAACACGCGAGTTTATTTGAAAGTTGAAAAAAGAGGCCGTGCGACGCGCGTCATCAGCCGCAGGCACCAGCTGGGCATAGCACAGGTGAGAGCAACGTAACCTTGATACCACTGAAGAAAGCGCCCGGAAAGATCGACGCTTTGCCGATTATATGCAATAAGCAGAGAACGTTAAGCCACAACCACACCTCGGCTTCATATTAAAATATAATCGGTTAAAGTGATATGCACACACATCTACCATAAATCAGAACATACCATGTCAATAAATGTTTTTATATTATATATATTTAATATATTTATGTTATTATAGTATAAGAGATAATTTTAGATTAAATAGATAGAGAGAACATTAACCAAAATTTGATCGGTTGGGGCTGAAACTGATTAATCTGAATAATTTTTTTTAATTTATCAGTGTTACCAAAGATTGATACATTGTTACATCTTTAATTAAAATTTGCGGTTGTCTTATTTCTAAATGTACAATCACTTAAAATGACAACATGCTATCAATTTACAATTAAGTACTATTTACCTAAAGAATACTTAATTTTGTACAATTTGGTATTGTGTGCGTGTACGTGCGTTTTGTGTTCGGTGTGTGTGTGCGTGCGTGTGTGCGTGCGTGCGTGCGTTCGTGCGTGCGTGCGTGCGTGCATACGTGCGTGCGTGCAAGAGTGCGCGCGTGCGAGCGTGCGTGCGTGCGAGCGTGCGTGCGTGTATGCGTGCATGCGTGCATGCGTGCGTGCGTGCGTGCGTACGTGCGTAGGTGCATGCGTGCGTGCGTGCGTTCGCGCGTGCGTTTGCGTGTGCGTTCGTGCGTGCGTTTGTACGTGCCTGCGTGCGTGCTTGCGTTGGTGCGTGCGTGCGTGTGTGCATGCGTGCGTGCGTGCGTAAGTGCGTGCATGCCTGCTTGCGTGCATGCGTGCGTGCGTCCGTGTGTGTGTGTATGTGTGTGTGTGTGTGTGTGTGTGTGTGTGTGTGTGTGTGTTTGTGTGCGCGCGTGTGTGTGTGTGTGTGTGTGTGTGTGTGTTTTTATATTAGTAATTAACAGTTAAGTACACTATCTGTGCTTTCACAACTTTTGAAGTACTTAGATAATTCAATTAATTTAAGTTATATTGTGTTTAGCAAGTATGATAATCTCATTTGCTTTCAGTAGAAAGATTAATGAGTAGATAGATTAATGAAGTGAAACATAAAAAAAATGCAAATTTTTCCAATTAACGAGAAAACTACGTTCGAAAACTGGTCTATTTATGGGCCGATAAAAATCATCGGACCATAAAACTATAAATAAGTACTTGAATTTCTTTTTTAAAAAGAAAGATGTAGATATGCATCTTTAGCGGAAATGGCTAGATTATATTTTGATGCTTAAATTGATACAATTTTGCAAGATATGACCACAAAGCTATAAAAAGTAGAATTGCCAAAGAAAATAATAATCAAGTTAGCTTAAGAGAAATGCAATCACTCTAGATTGAGCCTTGAAGAGGCAATATGATTTGAATGTGATTTGAAGGAAAGTATAGACATGACTGACACATTCCCGGCTTGGTGAATATAGTTTCGAGTGAATAGCTTGATTTTATTTACTTCTTCGTAAAAATCTCTCTATATTAACTTATTCTCGAGGTTGTATTCTCTAAGTTTTCAGTAATTACTAAAGCATTGTGGTTTCACCACAACACAAGCTGATTGTAAATTTATACCTGTCGTGACAAAATAAAGTTATCTTTCTTCCTTTTTTTTCCTTTATTTCTATATCAGTCTGGTAGACTATCGCTGATAAGCAATTCTAAATTTTCACTGGGTGTGTATTCAAATCGTTTAGTGTGCGTTGAAAAATTGAAAGCGGTTGGTCGATTATTGAAATATTTCGAAAATTGATTAGAACGATAAAAAATCCAATTTGTGGTTAAGGTTTTATTATAATCAATAGGCCAACGCATCACTAAGAACCCACATAACTGGCTATAGGATTCTAGTCGGCAAACACGACTCTAGTGCAGAAAATACCTTTTCAATCTTTCCCTAAAAACCCCATTTTTTACCTGTATTCAGTCATCATAACCCTAGTTGTTAGGATAGAGTAAACACGGGTAAAAACATCTATTCCCGCGATGTGTGTACCAGTGTGAAAAATAAATGCTTTATGTATATCTGACGCATGTCAAAAGCATAAGAATGAAATACAATCATACTCACTACCGTCCCTGGATGTTTTAGATTTACAATTAGACCCTGTAAATGGCGTCGTTTTCGAGATCCAGCAATCACTCGTGCAATGCCGGGCAGATCGCTAGTTACCTATAATATTAAGAGCCTAGAATAGTTATCGTGTACTCCTATAGTGTGCGCTCACCCTTATCCTTATTTCGAATTCAGCCATGGCTTTTATTCTCAGATGTAAGACGCATACAAATGTGTCCACAATATGGACCCTGATACTTAAACATTAAACGAAACCAATGTCAAGATTCGATTTTCCGGATTCCAAGTACATATTCCAAAAGAGAAATCAAGGAATTTAACCTCGTTGCGTGCTGAGAAACCGTGATAACGTTTTATCTCGGACAACGAGATCGTAAAACGACAAAACTTATCATAAAATATTGTAGGCTGAAAACATTTAGCCTATATCAACGTCTAGATCGGCAAGTATAGATACTTTTAGGAAAAATTAAACTTAAGTTTTTAATAAATGAAGATATATTTTAATATTAAAATACGGACTATGCTCGGATATATCCGCAGCAGAAATAAAATAACAGACATAGCCCAAACGGTTCCGAAAACTGATGTGTCAATGGGCCGGCCATTAAGCTCGAAGAACTGGCAGCCGACTGAGAAGAAAGGTTTTCGAATGGAAGCATCATACATATAGGAAAGTTTGACGAAGTCTAGGGAAGAACTTACTGGATGAAGTGACAATCTGGTGAGAGATGCAGGAGGTTGATAGATGCAGGTGGCTGAGAACCGTGCATTATTTCATTCCTATATTAAGCGGTGACTGCCTCGTTGGTCTAGTGGTTGTAGCAGGGCCAAAAAATAAATTGATCAGTTTTTCCGTCAATAAATTCTCAGTAGCTGCCCGAAGTCAGAAAGTTGGTGGTGTCTCACCCCCGTGCCTCAGAAAGCAAGTAAAGCTGTTGGTCCTGCGCCTGATCTCTCTCTGGTCGTGTGGTTTACCGTCCCATCTGATTATGAGAGTGACGGAATAGAGAGTTCACCTGTGCTTGCGCATAAACCTGGACACTATAATCTTGTCCTGCGCCAATGACTAGTCTTCGTTGAGGCAGGCCGCCGCGACCGAAATTAGATCTGGAGGACATTATATATTAAGCGGTGGACTTATGATGGGCTTTAACGAATGATGATGATTAAAATGTTAAATCTACCCAACTTTTATTCGTATATCTTTAAAAACTATTGAACAAATATTGTTGTAAAATATCTATAAATATTTTTTTTAAAACGATCCTGTACATTTATTATTATTATCTATATATTTACCATTATTCAGCATGTGGTGGCAGTGTAAGAATATCGACTACCTCTTATAGTCGCGTTGGTGTCCTAATGGGCGATAATGGTAAACAAACCAGGAGATGAGTAGCAGCGTCTTCCCGATAACAACAAAAAAAGCTGTGGCTACCAACCCGCCTGTCAAACGTGCCAACTATGGCAAATATCCCCCATATGAGGCAATCTTTGAGAGAGATTTATCTCCAGCAGTGGACTTTTGTTAGGCTGTAACGGTGACGGTCAACTTATTCATTAAATACTTCGCACGGGTGATTCCTGGATATCGACAACAACGCCACCTACTGGGTCGAATTGTGAATGCAAACCATCCAGGGATCTACCCAAACACACACAAAAAATTTCATACATGCGGCAATTGATTTTTATTTGTAAAATTCTCTATTAAAATAAGCATGTACATATAAACCTACCTCTTTGATCATTCTGTCTGTTGATGAAAATCACATCAAAATATGTTGCGTAGTTTAAAAGATCTAAGCGTACAGACGGTGGAAAGCGACTTTGTTTTATACTAAGCTACGTGAGGGTAATATGGTCACTTTTAGTTTTGCTACTTTATAAAACCAAAACTAAGAGTCCCGTGCACCCTTCTACATTTTACAGTAAATCTTTTTCCGTTCTTGGAGTGAAGCTTTGGAATTCCTAACCATCAACTATACAACGTGCTCAAACAATAGACTCCTTTAAAAACCAAAGTTAAAAAACATTATCTTTCCTTCTAAATCATCCCTCCTCCTTTTATCTATTCCTGTCGTTTTATGATCACTAGTCTGTCAATTAAGTAAATTCCGGCATGTTTATTAATTTACTTTTATATTTATAGATTATAATATTATTTATAGTGCACTCTACCCATTACTTAAATTTTCACTTATTTTTATTTCCTATTTATGTTGTCTGTAAGAAATTGCTGCAAAGCAATAAGTAAATAGCAAACAAGTTCTGGCAATAATTAGGAACACTGAACAATCAACCTAAAAAAAACTATTCACACTACCCAATACTAAAATCGATACGGTACTATAATGTCAACTGTCAAAATGGCGTCGATGAAGCAGCGCCTTTTTGACCCTTTGATATTTGATTGAATGATGAAGATCAATCGAATCACTGAGTTATCTATGCAAACAAGGCTGTAGTTTTTGAGTTATAAGAAAGTGACCATATTAATCGGAAACTCATATTACCCTCACGTACTGTGGAGATAATTTGTATCCGTCAGTATAACATTATCTAAAAGAAAGAAATCTGCATCCTATGTATATTACCTGTTAACATTATGTTATTGTACATTAATGCTACGCATAATTATAAAGCTGCCAGCAAATAAGTATTACTAATGATATGTATAGGTATACGGGTAATAATGATCACGATAATATTAATCACGTTTTACAAGTATGTTAAATTACCTCATCACATTAGCAAAGATTCTGTATTTTTTGTTCACAGAAATTGTTGTAGTGGCCAGTTTTAAATACTTTTTTAATATCGTCACTTACATATTAATTATTTAAATCAAATAAGGAAGCAAGAAAATCGTAAATAATAAAGATCGCTACGTTTAAAATATGAATGTACGAGGGTGGATTGAAAAGTACTCGGCCTAACCAAGAAAATAAACACATACTAAATCAGTTATATTTTTATTTTTCTACATAATCACCATCAAGTTCAATACACTTTTGCCACCTCCCCTTCCAAGCATTTAGACCGTTGAAAAAAATGATTCTTCCTTAGAGTCAAAATATGCGTCTACAGCTGCTTTGACCTCGTCGTTTGTCGAAAATCTTTGACCTCCCAAGTGCTTTTTTAGGTTAGGAAACAGAAAGAAGTCTGATGGTACCAAATCAGGTGAATACGGCGGATGCGGTAACAGTTCAAAGCCACAGTTGTGAATTTCAGCCATTGACTGTACTGACGTGTGAACACGGGCGTTATCTTAATGAAACAGGACTTTTCCTCTGAGTATTCCTCGAGGTTTTTCTTTTATTTCCTCTCGTAAACGGCGTAGTAAGGTGCAGTAGTAATCAGAGTTTATAGTCTGACCCCTTTCAAGATAATCAATCATAATCACACCTTTCGAGTCCCAGAATACTGAAGCCATCACCTTATTTGCCGACAAAATCGACTTACCCTTTTTAGGGGGTGGTGAACCAGGTCTTCTCCACTGTTTTGATTGTTGTTTTGTTTCCGGTGTACAGTAATGAAACCATGTTTCGTCTATAGTAACAAAACGATTCAAAAAATCATCTGCATCGGCTTCAAATAACTCCAAACAGTCGCATGAAATAGTCAATCGCGTCCTTTTTTGTTCAACTGAAAGCAGTCGCGGAACCCACCTCGCAGACACCTTGTGGAAACCCAACTCGTTGACAATGATGTTTTGAGTTCGTTCATAAGAGATGCCTATAATCTCGGCTATCCCTCTAATTTTTAATCTGCGGTCTCCCATTATTAAATCAAGTACTTTTTTAATATTTTCGTCAGTAGTTGACGTCGAAGGCCTTCCAGAGCGGGGTTCATCTTTCACACTCTCTCTACCACGCTTAAATTCTGCTATCCATTTTTTGACGGATGAATATGACAGAGCACAATCGCCTAATGTACTGACCATGTCATCATGGATGGCTTTTGATGATAGCTCCTTCTTATGGAGGTACTTAATGACGGCACGCTGCTCGATTTGCTCCATTCGCGGAAATTATGTCCGATTACTTTGTTAATAAATTTATAAAATCACAACTAATTATCGCACACGTTTCGAACTTCACACAATAAACTAGTCTGAACTGAACTAAATAATGTGGGTAGATTTGATTTTTAGAATTGAATGGATCTGTGTTAGGCCGAGTACTTTTCAATCCACCTAGGTACATATTTTGAACGTAGCGATCTTCAATATTTATATAACATAGGCTAAGGTATTTTTAAGGTTGTATCCGGTTATTTTTGCACGTTTAGCATTCGTCTAACTAAACGCTGCTTATCTCGACTGCCCTCGTTTTTTATTAAACTAAGGCAACCACGTTTGTTGAACAAAGGAATATAATGAATCAATTAGTGCTGATAAAGAATCAGTACATTTTTTTTCTTATAAAAAGCAAAGGGCTCTTTCCCTAATCATAGTATCTTGATAGGTCTTAATTTAATGATTATTACTTTGGCGGTATTTGAAATTAATTTTAAATATCTGTTTTTATCAACAGTTAGAATCGTAGCAGATAAGTAGAACAGTTAAAAAGCAATAAAAATATATATGAAGAATTTTAACCAGCAAAAAAGTAATTTTCAGAAAAGAAATAAATGATATTTTTATAGTAAAAGGGCTAATAATGTTGTATATTTTTATTTTCAAAGATTATGATATAAATCATATTTTTCGTCACGTACACTGACAATATATGAAGCAACATGACCTAGCTTAACGTTATTACAGAACGTGACCGCGCAACGTAATAGCTATTTAATCATATGTACATGTTATTGAATATTTAACATCATCACTATATTATCTATATTATATTCCATAGCGTATATAAGAAATTGATTTCCTTCAAAAGTCAAAGAGTTAAATGAGAGGAAACTTGTGCCAAGCAGTAGGACGTATACTGGCTGTAATTTAATTCTTTTACTTTTAAAAAGTGGATGCATGCATTTAGCTTGGAAACGTGGTCTGCTACAATCTTTGAGAAGGCCTAAGTGTATACACATTGGGTATATTCAGCTGTGGACTTACAATCGAACACAGATTCATCTGGTTTTGTCTGTTTATAACGATGTGTGATAACTTGTAATAATAGTGATCATGTTAAAGTAACTATAACTAAGTTTATATTTTGCGGTTTTATTTCAAGTGATTAATAGAAACCTAATAAAGTTATCTTCTAGTCTTCAGTAGCGGGCAATTAAGCATAAGAAATGTAAGCTATATAGCGGCTATAGTGAATTTCACGTCGTGATTTTTGCCCAAGACGCGTGCGGTTACTTGCAAATCGCGCAGGTACTGTTCGCGCGCTGTACGGTCGTAAAGCGTACGAGGCGCGGACGCTTGGTTTGGCACAGTCTGGGATATTGTTGGAAATCGATCTATCGCAAATAACCCGTATTGTGCCCACCCGACTTACGATTATCACCAGTCAAGTTTGCGGGCGTTACCATCTCCGCGATGAGTACCAATATACACAAAACTGCGGTCTCGTGAGTTTTGAAATAAAATAGCAGTTCCTTTACCGTTGCGAGCGCGGGTGAATATCGCTCCGTGAGTTCTTATCTTTAGTTTTCAGAAGCGGCAACGCAAGCGTAGCCTTATTTGACTGAGGTTATCAACAGGTGTGCCAGAAAAACACTATTGCGATCATGTGCCGTCAGATCTATGCAAGTTCATATAACATTGATAGAAGTTAAGTTTTAATCTCAGCCGTAAGTTACTAAGGTTTGTGCAAAAACACAAATTGATCTTTGGGTTAGTGTTGTATTAGTTGGACCGTGCAGTGGTGGTATAAGAATATCCACAACCCCATTTCATCCCGTGGGTGTCGTGAGATACAACAGTTTCGTTCCTTTAGGTCGAACCTAATATAATATTCCGTACTAAGATATTGGCATTCGAAGGTGATATTCTGTATATCAAACATATAATAATGCAATATAATATTTAGTAATATAATAATGTAATCAAAATATAGTTCCGATAAATAAAACAAGTTGCACCGTGCAGTGGCGGTGTAAGAATATCTACTTCCCCGTATCATCCCGTGGGTGTCTTAAGAGGCGACAGGGGGAATAAATCAGGAGATGGGCAGCGACGTCTTCATAATAACGACTAAAAATAAAAAAAAACGTTTAGCAAGCGGGTTAGCACCGCTTGCTAAACGTGGCAACTACAAATACGGGGAGGGGGGGGGGGAGGTAGGAGGCAATCTCTTGAGGAGGTCTATGTTCAGCAGTGGACTTTAATAAGCTGTAGGTAAATGTAACTCTTGTATTAGTAACTGTGTGTCTGACACTTACTGTATCCCAATCAAATCCTATATCATCGCAGAAGCAATACATTTTGCCACGGGTATGTTAGAACAATTGCCTAGATTTATTATACAAAATATAGAGTAACTATTTGCACGTATATATTTGCCACTACGATGAATAAGTCAATGTAATCAATTGAATTTATAAATAAACACAAGATGGTCTAAATATAAAATAAACCAAATCGCAACCGAGGGTTAGTCACGCTATCGAAGTCTCTCTTCATGTATTTAATCCTTTTAAGAAACTATACGCAAAAATTACCCCACAAATATGTAATCCATCTAATAAATATGTACATCGTATATATACAATGTTGACGAAGTCGTTGATAGAAAAGAGAATAATTTGCTATTTTTTAAGCAAATTTTAATTAAAAAAATGTAATTTTAATAATAATAACATTTTAATTTTATTGATGATGGTATTTTTGGTAGCGTAAGGAAATTACGGTACCTCTGTGTTCCTTTTGGATCAAATTGGGTTTTCGTTACACAATGTATAATGGATGATTTTTCTTACCGTCTGGAGAAAAATAGGGTCTAATAAAATTGAACTAACAATAAATACCACTAAATTTAAATAAAATTCCCATAATAAAAAAATAAAAACAAAATTTCTAACTAAATAAATAAATCAATTGAAAACTATCGAAATTAAAATAATACGCACCCAATTAGTAATATATATTGATAGATTAATTTCATAATATATTAATGTAAAACAAAATAATTTTTTTTTTATAGAAGAAGGGGCAAACGAGCATGCGGCTCACCTGATGTTAAGTGACTACCGCCGCCCATGATCAACCGCAACACCAGGAGAATTGCGGGTGCGTTGCCGGCCCTTTAGAAAGGAGTAAGCTCTTTTCTTGAAGGTCCCCAGGTCGTATCGGTCCGGAAAAATCGCAGGTGGTAAACTATTCCACAGAGAGGTTGTACGTGGAAGAAAACTCCTTGTGAAACGTACAGTGGTGGACCGCCAAGCATCCAGATGGTGTGGATGGTATCGGGACGTTTTCCGTGTAGTGCGTTCACGAAATTTGGCGGCTGGGATTAATCCGAACAATTCCTCAGAGCACTCCCCGTGATAGATGCGATAAAATACGCAAAGAGATGCAACATCTCTTCGCAGTGCCAGTGAATCGAGCCGATCGGAAAGCACTCGGTCGTCGACGATTCGAGCCGCTCTGCGCTGGATGCGGTCAAGTGGAAGGAGCTGGTACTGGGGAGCCTCAGCCCAGAGATGGGAACAGTATTCCATGTGCGGCCGAACCTGCGCCTTGTAAAGTTGCAGGCGGTGTGCCGGCATGAAATACCGTCCCGCTCTGCTGAGCACGCCAAGCTTTTTAGAGGCCAATTTGACCTTCCCTTCCAAGTGACCACGAAACTGCACGTCACTCGATATGTCGACGCCGAGGATTCCGATACTGGCTGAGGCAACAAGGGGAGTGCCTTGAAACTGAGGGGATACGACAAAGGGGTTCTTTTTAGCGGTTAACGCGCAAACTTGTGTCTTCTGGGGGTTAAACTGGACTAGATTTAGTCGTCCCCAATCCGAGACTCTGTTCAGCAAAGACTCGACTTCAGACACAAGTTTGTCCCGGCACTCGGAGACGTTTTCCCGAGAAATATTGGCTCGGCCGGTGTAAAGAGCATCACCAGTGCTGTCATCTGCATAGCAATGAATGTTACGGGTATGCAACATATCATTGATATGCAGAAGAAACAGCGTTGGCGATAGCACGCAGCACTGTGGAACACCAGCATTAATAGGCTTGCAATCGGAGCTTGCACCGTCTACAACGACCTTGATGCTCCGATCTGCAAGAAAGCTGGTGATCCAATCGCACAATTTCTCGGGAAGCCCATAGGAAGGGAGCTTCGAAAGAAGCGCTTTGTGCCAAACCTGATCGAAGGCCTTCGCAATGTCCAAACTAACGGCCAATGCCGCCCTTCTCTACTGCCTCCGCCCATCTGTGAGTGAGGTGGACCAGAAGATCACCAGCTGACCGACCACGGCGAAAACCGTATTGGCGGTCACTAATCAGCTGGTGATCTTCAAGGTACCTCATGAGCTGGCAGTTTACAATGGACTCCATTGTTTTGGAGAGCAAGGAGGTGATGGCGATTGGCCGGTAGTTGGACGGGTCTGAGCGATCGCCTTTTTAGGGATCGGGTGGACGTAAGCCGTCTTCCATGATTTTGGGACTACGCCTATGGAGTAGGAGTACCGAAAAAGACGCGTTAAAACCGGTGCCAACTCTGGAGCACACGTCCTCAGCACAATTGGGGGGATTCCGTCAGGCCCACTCGACTTGTGGATGTCCAGGGAGAGGAGTGCTTTGTGAACCGAGCGCTGTGTGAATTGCACTTCCGGCATGGAGCACTCACACCGCGGGATGGTCGGCGGCGTCCTCCTCCCGTCATCGAGAGTCGAGTTAGACGCAAAGAAAGAGCCTAGAAGATCGGCTTTCTCCTTTGCAGTATGGGCCAGTGAGTCGTCCTCTCTGTGCAGAGATGGAAGAGATGGCTGACAGAAATTCCCCTGGACAGCCTTGGCGAGAGACCAGAATGCACGGGTTCCAGAAGGAAGGCTAACTAGTTTCTCGCCAATTTTGCCTATGTGCTCTGACTTTGCCTTGGCAATGACTCTT